>SKCR01024871.1:192500-403729 GCA_019454045.1 Zanthoxylum bungeanum | reverse complement strand
AAATTAATTATAGAGATTCAGTTGATTGTAGATAATTCAATAGTGTTTTTATTTTTTTTATTTTAATATGATTGTCTAATTTGTTTCTTGTTATAATAGAATTCTTATAAAATTATAATATGTACTTTTATTGTAATATGAGTTTTATTTAATAGATTTATTAAGTTAATTTTATAAATTTATTATGAAGCTACTAGGTGGTGCGATGAGGAGGCTTCAAAATGTTTAATTTTTTATATTTTTAATTTTATAATTTAATAATAAAAAATAATTGTAGAGATATTTTAATTTTATAATATGTTTTCTTATTATAATAGGTTTCTTTATTTTAATTTTATAATTTAATAATAATAAATTAAAATATTATTTAATTAATTAAATTAATAGGTTTATTACTTTAATGGTAGATTATGTTTTTAATTTTATAATTTAATAATACAAATTAATTGTTGAGATATTTTAATTTTATAATTTAATAATAATAAATTAATTGTTGAGATTCGATTAATTGTTGAGATATTTTAATTTTATAATTTGATAATAAAAAATTAATTGTTGAGATTCAGTTAATTGTAGATAATTTAATTATTTTAAAAGGACAGTCTAATTTGTTTCTTGTTATAATATAATTCTTATAAAATTATAATATGTATTTTTATTTAATATATTTATTAATTTAATTTTATAACTTTATTATGAAGCCATCACGTGACGCGATGAGGATGTTTAAAATATTTAACTTTTATATATATGATTTGTGTTTAATATATTTATTAATTCAATTTATAACTTTAATATGAAATCGCCACGTTATGAGATGATGATGTTTAAAAATATTTAACTTTTAAATATATATATATATATATATATATATATGAAGAGAATCACGTCCAGATCTTCTCGGTCCGGCCTAGACCCGCTAAAAGATTAAAAAAAACACGCAATTTGATGTTTTGGAAATTATATTTTTTATTTTTTAACATCTTGAAATGCGTATTTTTTTAACTTGTTACGATCAGGACATCAATAATTTTCAACACATTACGGAAAAAAATTAACAATAATTTTCTCCTTTAATTTTTTAGTGCAAGAAATAGTTAAGAGAGGATCACAAAGAGCAGCAGCAATGGAGTTGCAGAGACTTGAATCCAAAAGGGCAGCAGCTGAAAATAACATTCAAGTAGAAAAAATTCTTCACATGAATCAAGATGATGGAGACTACAGTTATGCAAAACACGCACTAATTCAGGTCACTTGAATAACAACATTATTTATTGAATCTTACTTTAATTTCCCATTTTATATTTATTAACGAAATGATAATTTGGGTCAGGATTAAGTGTTGATTTATTGTTCGTTTAGCCACGTATTCAAATCCTAAAAACAATTTCTATGTACTGCGTATATCGGGACCTGGGTAATTTTGTGTCCTAAATATGACCTAACCAATTGATAATTCGTTCTTCCCTAAAACTTTACCCTTCAAAGTCTTTTTAAATGGCTTAGTTAGATTCTCCGTAAATGTCATCTTCATGACGGCCACTTCTCCCATTTATACTATCTTCTTGACGAAGTGGCACTCCTCTCTGTATGTTTCTCTCTTTTGTGGATACTTAGTGTACGGGCCAAATTTGGTCCAAGGGTAATTTCGACCTTTCGCTTCACGCCCACTGCTAAATGCACCCCTAAAATCCCCCAACCGAACCCAAAGACATTATACAGGCCCAGGCCCAGGCCCCAATAAGTTTCAACACCTGTAACCAAAGGATCATCCCAGGCCAGTCCACTTAATGCCTAGCCCCATAAACAAGAACCAACTGTTCCAGCCTACAAACGGGCAGATACACTAAATACCCCTAATGAAGTCAATCGTAACGGACTCTCAACGGACAAGTAATTAAATATCAGTAAATGCACATGCTCCCTTAGCGTCATGTATAAAAACGAAGAAGGTCTAGGGAGAAGGGGGAGCTCTCAGACTCATAGCCCAATACCACTCTCTCCATAGCTCTCTAAACCTCTCATCTACCGCCCTCACGGCAGCTGGCAAGGATCAAGGTAGCATCTAACCTTATTCCCCTCCCCTCTACGACTTTTACACCTCATCTCCCTCACTGACTTGGGCGTCGAAGTGCATACGGCATCCACCACACCGGTGGGTAGACCCTCCACGCTCACCCTACATCTTTGTTTTGCAGGATCGCCAGTGCCCCTATACAAAATCTCAATTGTAGACCTGGAGCGAAAATCAGCGTCTACACTTAGTTCTTTGAAGTTCGTTATTGTATCACTATTATCGTAATAAAATATCAGTGATTTATCCATATCTACAATTACTTCTAAATCTCTCAAAATTTATGGAGACATACTGCTTTTCATATCGACTGAGATGAATGAATAAATGATTTAAAATATAAACATTGCATAACCCTTTACTTTATATCTAATTTTTGAGTCGAGTTAGGCCAATAAATTTCAACAAGCATCATGGTACTTAAAAAAACAAATATAAGTGAAAACTTAAATTATATATATTATTTGATTGTAAATAAATAATTTTTCCCCTAGTGGTTTAATCGGACTCCAGCTAGTCTAGCCCCTCAAAATGTAGGATTCAAATCTCAGGAAAAAAATTCTTAAGCCGAAATCTATTTTTTAGGGACAGCTGGACTCTAGGAGTTATTTTTTGTTGCAATAACATATGAATAAAGTGATATTACCAACTATAATAATTTTAGGGAAATATTTTTTATGACATTTTAATGATACTATGTTTCAAGCAGCTATTCATTATAGTCTCTCTACAAAATGTACATATGCTTGAAGTAGAAATATCACTATAATATCATTGAAAAATGTCAAACCAACTAATAATTAAAACCCTAAAGGGTTGCCTCAATGGTAAAGACTTTGGTCTTGAGTGGTTTGCTCACTTTCATGTTCAAAGTTCGAATCTCACTAGATGCATTTCCTTGGGACCATACCCCCCTGTGTAAAAAACCTGAAGTTTATCATAATATGTGCTGTGAAACTTTTGAGGGCATGAAACACAGGTCTCGATGATTAATCGAAGTGCACTTAAGTTGACCCAGATACCCCGATTATAAAAAAAAATTAACAAAAGATATTTTTTATTTCAATTCTCATTTATTTTATAATTTCTTAATATATTAGTACGTAAACAAAATATTATCATATTAGTACATGATAACTTGATACCTCCATATCATTCTTGAGATTTTGGAGTTGAAAATTGTAAATAGGCAAATTTTAATATGTGAGCAATACGCGTATTAAAGTTAAGATTTGACCAAGACGTCGAAACTAAAAGAAACAATTTGTTTTGGTAATGTATTTGTTCGCTGTAAAAATATTGTTTAACTTGAGTATATAGATGGTTATGATGAGAGTCGATAAAGTGTAACATCCCGCCTGAGCCAGGATGTTACCGGCAGGAGACAGGCTAATCCTGCCTCTATAAGTTTCTGATTCTGACAAAATTTTCGCATGATGTATGCAGAACATCATGCAACCCGGCTTATAGCCAGCACCATAAGACAACCTGCTTATGCAACTCAACATATATGCAATCATCATCAGATCATCTAGGCCTCAGGCCAGAACTCAATGATCAAAATGTAAATACTTGGCCTCCAGCCAGAACTCAAAATATACATGTATTATTACATAACCTTTACATATAAGATACAGATGCAAATACAAATACAAAGGGGCCGTAAGAACCCATAACTCGACCCAGGAATCAAAGACTCTCTTGACTGCAATTGGGGCGATCCACTGTCTTCAAAGTCTTCACTGAAATCCTGCTGGCTCGGTATGACTACTACTGACCTGTAAAACTAACAAACTGTTGTGGTGTGGGTCATAAGACTCAGTAAGTAACCATGTTCATAACTTGAGCGTACAAACACATACAAAGTCTGTTTCTCAATCTATTAATGACCTAAACTATCTATGTGATCTCACATAAATTTCCAATTCTGAGTTAACTGTAAAACTCTTATCCATGTTCAGACATTTCCACTTAATTACAAATTTTCTGTTCTGAATCACACACACCATTACATCTTGTTTCTTACTTATACTTTAAACATCTATAATATAGTCATTAAGCTCCATAAATCCATCTATTGTGCCAAGACTCATTGCGTTTCCGCTACGTTACTTTAATATCTTTCCACTTTTCTATATACTTATTTTTTTTGGATCTAGTTCCGGCATTTATTATAATCTCTTACTCTTACCTTCTTTGAAATATCATCAAATCAGAAAAATAAATATTCTTTCTTTCAAACATTTATCACACTACTTTAGATCATGATTACATGTATGAATGCAATTATATTATCACGCATTACTATTCACAAAGAGAACCTCTTATGTAAACCTATATCTCATACATGCATTATCCACAAATGCATATAAGCATAATAATGAAATTATGCATCAATGCTAGCTACATGCATCTAAATGTAATCATGCTATAATGCATTAACATCAACTATATGCATCTCATATGAATTACTAAAATACATGATTCATATGCATGATTTGTGAACCATACTCTACTCTAACATGTTATACTTTTAGAAAATGTTTTTTTTTTAAAAAAATCTTTCTGAATAACTCTTTTCTGAAAGCTTCTTTCTGAAAACTCTTTGCTGAAAACTTTACTTGAAAACTGGTTTTTGCTTTAAGATTCTGTATCTCTTATAAAACTGATGTTTCTAGAAACTTTCTTTTCTGAAAAGCTCTTTCTGCAAGCTTTAACTGAAAACTGAAATCTGAAAAACTGTTTCTAAATTCTGTTTCTGAAAACTGTTACTAAAGTTTGACTTTTGAAAACTACATAATGTTGATCTGGAAAACTGTATACAGAAAAATCTCAAATCTCAAAACTGCTCTATGCCCAGGAAACCAACTCAACTGGGCATCTCTGAAACTGGTGGTGCCCTACGTCCAAGACAACAACTCAACTGCAACGTAGAGCTCTACACCCAGGACAGTGATTTAACTGGGTGTAGCCACACCCAGGACAACAACTCAACTGGACGTAACCACCACTAGAACTAGGGTTACGGATCAATGCTACCGCCTAAGCTCTAGACTAGAGACCAGGTACACGATCCTAAGCCGCCATCCTGGCCCCACATGTGCACAAGTCCTCCATATCTGTCAATTTTAACTGTAATAGTTACATACTGGGGTGAGGTTTTACCTCATGCCCCGAAAATCATGTAAAAACTGCTGATAAACTTTTAAAAAACTTAAATCAAATCCCAAAATTGTAAGGAACATTTTCTGAAATACATTTCTTTCAAAAAATATTTGAAACTATTCTTTGTAACAATGTGAATCTAAAAAACATTCGAAACTATTCTTTGTAACACTTTGAATCTAAAAAACATTCTTAACTTTAACATAGCTTCTGAAAATAACAACATATAAATATGCATATGCATTTCTTTATACTATCATATATGTACATGCATTCATTCTTGCATATTTATGATACATTGAGACCATTCATATACATGCACACTCTATGCTCATACAAAACTTATCTTGATATAGCCATATTTATTTATATACTTACATACATATAAATCAACATATGTATTCATATGCACATATACTCTATGTTTATTTAAACATGCTTCAAGATACTTGTACACAAAATACATACTAACTATAAACGAGCTTACTTATTTCTCCGTGCATACTTACCCGTTTTTTTGTACTTATATGCTTACTTCTTTACAATTTATCATTCTTTAACTTTAATCTCATTCCCTATGGTGTAGTTTTTACAACCCCCAATCCCAAGTATTCCATATTTTAATCATGTGTATCTGTTCCCATATTACGAATACATATACTTATCATTCTTATACTTTCGATCTAAGGCTTGCTAATATCCTACTATATATATATATATATATATATATATACACATACTATATATATATATATACACACACACACACTTCATGTTTTATGTTTACACATATATCTATAAAGTTTCTTTATTATTTAAATTCAATCAGAATACGTCACAAGTAATCATCACTTGGATTACTTACCTGGCTAGGCGGACACTCATAATCCTGGTCCGATCTATCAAAACAAATAATAAAACATGTTCAGAATCGCTATTTGCGGAACTTTCTACTCATCTATACTAAACTTCCAGACTTTCCGGGAATACACTAATCCTCTCTGATCCTACCGTTTAAACTCCACTACTCTAATATAGCCTTATATATTATTCTAAACTAGCTAGATGACTTAAATTCTCATTTTACGCGTTTGTGGTAAATCTTGTGGAAAAGTTTCCGCAAACCCTGCGGAAGGATCTTGGACATTCCGAACTTATCTAGAATGACTTAATTACCCTCGTAATATCATATTTATATCATCTTCATAATTACGGTCATTTATGCTGAGTCGAGCGAGAAACTCCGCTCGCTAATTCTACCGGATCGATCTAATTTATTTCGTTTCTGCTCGGATTCTACCACATGCATCGTTTTAACATATTATATCAAATCCAATTCATTTCATGTCAATTCGCTACACTACGAAACTACTAGAAGCATCCGAATATATAACGATAAGCTTTAAAATAACACATTTTTAACAGAGAGTCGTAGCGAAATTCGAATAGCATATTCGGACTCCCAACGGCCATACGAACACGCTGGTGTCGTCGGAATTCTGATCGGAGCTACCATTCATCTGGGTGCTACAGTACACGCGTGGCTTCTCTCCTCGTTTTGCATGCAACCGGTCGCTGTTCGGTAAAATCGACTCTGCATACTCGTAGTACTCTACGAGAGATTCGATTTGGCGAGTGGCTCGGGCCGTGAAACGAAATGATGAGCCGGAACCATGAAACCCATTACATGTTATTTCCTTCCCTTTGCAGCCGCTGTTGCCGGCGCTTTCACGGCCACCATCGTGCTCGCCGTTGCTGGGCGGTCAGGTCTGCACCGGTGCACCGGCCTGTGGTAGCCGGAGTTGCTGCCTGCGACTGATTCTTCTCCAAGGGCGATGAGGGGTGCGGGTGGAAGAGGGAGAGAATATTTGTTATTTTTGCAAAATGCTGAAACTATGGGGTTTATATAGGTAAGTTTCTGAAAATTACAAGCTGACCCCGGAAAATTTCATTTAGGCCCATATCATGGAATTTTCTAGAATTTCGCATTTTTGAAGCCTTTCTTACGCGATTTTCGAAAAGTATTCAACACGAAAGTTATTCATCTCGGAAAAACGAGTCTGATGGTCCAAGAATCAACTCAATCAGAGTTAATTTGCCAATTCCGTGACCAAAACCGTAAACTTTACGCGTTTAATAAAAATCGTGTAACTAATTTTCGAGACGACACGTCTTTTAATGCGACAAATCTTCACTTTATATTACTCTAGTCGATATATCCTTGCTTGAACTCTTATTCTTCATTATCACCCTGTTCCGAGACTATAACTTCAGTTCGGGAACCTTCTAGAACTGTCCTAAAAATCTGGGATGTTATATAAAGATATCGGTTGGGATCTTAAATTTTATCCAAAATTAGGATTTCAAGTCTTTAAAAATTGAAATTTTTAGTATATAATATGATTATTTTTATCATTTATCGAGAGAGTATCATTTAAAAATTTATATGGGACTTAATAAAATTCAAGAAAATTCAGCACTGCCCCTATTTATGCAGGTGTATTAGGGGAATAGATCATTAAATTGAATTAGGGTTGGCAAATGAGCCGGACTTTAAAAATCTCATATCTTAATTCAAGTATTAGTTGTTAATATTCTCAAGATATTGAAAAAATCCAATTTATAAAATTTTGAATTGATGATCTTAATGTGTTTTTTCAAATCTAAATTTAAATAAAAAAAATACTTAAAATATGGTTGAGTTTTTTTTTTTTTTTTTAAAGTCTGACTTATTCATCCACCCTAAATTGAATTGAATTAAATATAAAGACTTCAAATAAATAATAGTAACCGATTTTCTAATTACCTCAATAGAATAAACTATTAAATATATTAAAAAAGTATGGGTCATGCTAACGAGTGTCCTATTCGCATTCATTAAAGATCAATTTTAGGAAAATTATCACATCACTTTCATGAAAAATGTAAAAATTTATCAAAACATTAATTTTTTTCCTTAAAAACTTTACTAAAATCTTAAAAAACCTAACTAAATGCATTTAATAACTATCGAGTAAAGTTATAAAATTCATAAAATAATCAACGTAATAAATGAAGCAAAAATATATCTAATAACTACCAATAATAATTTATAAAAAGTCACAAACGGATAAATCATTAGTAATGACATCTTCATTTTAACCAATTGAGGTTGCAGTTAAAAAGATTAAAAAAAACATATTTCAATACATATGGATCGAGCTAAATTTTGTACTGAGATTTTTACAAATACTGATTGATAGTTATTGAATAATAATTTAAATATAACCGAATCCTAACTGTGCATTACTATTAAAATATAAGTTGAAAAAAATTATGAAAACTTTAATACAACTCAATCCAAAACTAAATTCAAAAAATTATGAAAACTTTAATACAACTCAATCCAAAACTAAATCCAAATTATTTCTTCACTAGAGATTTATTCATAGTTAATAGTACAGTTAAATGTATAAACTTAACAGGTACCTAAAGGGCTGGTGAGTGAATCTAGAGTTCCAATATCGAATAAACGGGATGTTTACATGAAAAAATCATGTAGCCCACCGAATGTGCATAAAGCATACTTGGATCAATTTGATAGTGATTTCACATCATTTCTCAAATTTCGCTCAAAAGAGTTGAAACCTGGAGGTTGTATGGTTCTTACATTGATGGGCAATGACAAACGCCATACTAATCTTTTGGAAGAAATGGGGATGGTAATAAATAACATGGTCTCTGAGGTATCTTCTCTCTCTTTGACACACACACATAAATATTATGGTTGGTAGAAAATTTGTTCATATGGGATTCATGACCACAATAAAAATTTCGATAGGGGTTCCGGATTAGGGATGACAATGGGGAGAAGAATGGAGGGGATCGACATCCTCGTACCCGTGTCCGACAATCTTTAGATGTCACACCCTTCTCTCTCACCTCATAATTATGTTAGGAGAGGAGATTTCTTTTTTTTTTTTTTTTTTTTGGATAACAGGGGTGTCTGAGCCAGCTTACGCGCAGCGTTAGGAGATGAGATGAGGATCTCTAAATAATAAAAGGGGATCCTCGAGAGGTCCCGAATACAGAATAATAAATAATTTTTTTTTAAAAAAAATAAATGAAAGTCATGGAAAAATATATTAGTTGAACTACTTAATCCAGAAATCAAACATACATATTCAAAAAATTGATAATATCTATTACACAAATCACAATTTATATAGAAAATTGAAATTCATATTTTATGTCTTTTTGTTTGGTTTGTAACTTAATAAAATGATGAATCTCTTATTATATATGTATGTATGTATGTATGTATGTATATATAGATAAATAAAAACTTAAATGGTAATTGGGATGGGTGTGAGATTTTACCTAATCACAGTCTCCTCCTAGAATAAGAAATGAGTATTAAATTTTCATTGTCCCCGTCCCTATCTCCGAAGTTAATTTTTTTTTAAATATTTCATCATCGTTCTTCTCCCCAATTGGGGAGGGTCCCTAAGGGCCCATGTTCCCTTGGGGATTCTTTCATCCCTACTCGGGATGATATTTCGTCCTGAAAATATTGGATCGAGATTTGGGATGAAAAAGTCACCATGAATTAATCTCGAATTTTAGTTTAAAATTTTCTCGAATCCAAATCGAACCTCGTTCGAGATGAAAATAAAAATTTTGATTGGTATTCAGGATGATTTTTTGTCTCAAAAAAATTGGGTCGAGATTCGGGACGAAAAATCGTCATAAATCCCAAATTTTAGTCTTAAAATTCCCAAATCGTGAATGAGATTTGAGATCTCAAATCATTTGATTCGGGATTTGGAAGATTTTTTAGCCCAATTTAAAAAGTCATTTGGAATTCAGGACGGGACGTGATGAGATCCTGTCTGGATGAGATGTCCCAATTATCATCCCCAATAAGTGCACGCATAGTTATATTATTAAAATTCTCATCTACAAGTGTTCAATTTTATAAAATATAGATATAAGATTTTTTTTTTATCGATATCTAATTATAAAAAGATAAAAAGACATGAACCTTGATGTAATCTTAGTATTTTTGCAGCGTATTGCAATTCTATATCTGTATTTTACAAAATGCAAACATTAATTCGAACCTAAGAAGATTTAGGTAGATCGTATACAAATATTTATACATGTACATTTCTATGTTTATGTGCATTATTTTCACTCTCTCTTTTATTTTTATTGAATTTAGGGGTTGATTGATGAACCAAAATTGGAGTCATTCAACTTTCCAAAATTGGGGTTGATTGATTGATTGAAAGAGAAGGATCCTTTAATATCCATCAACTTGAAACATTTTTTACACATGTTGGTTGGTAGGCTTTGAAAATGATAACAAAGGCATAGAGTCTGACAATTTGGAAAGAGGCAAGTTTGAGAGCAGTCTTTCATTCCCTTCTGGCCAATCATTTTGGGAATGCAATCATGGATGAAATTTTTTCACAGAGTTTCATTCAAGATAATTGAGTATTTGGAAATGGGAGCCACATATTTTAGAAATTTGTTTAGATGCTTCTGTATCGACGGTTCCCAAGTCCACTTTGGCCAAAAGTAAACTTGGAGATCCCATCTCTAAAAACAAAACAATAATGTAATTGTGTTCCATGAGTACTCCCCATTATTGAATTTTAGTGCTTTGATACTTAAAATGACAAAATAATTTAAAAGATTCAAAATTTATATTTTGAATTTTGTCATTTTAAATATAAAAAGACAAACATTCGATATTAATAAAGCAACCAAAGAGTACAACAAGCATGGTTGAAAACAAAAAATGCTATCCATATAATAAGAGCTGCAACTATTCAATTGTTGTCAGCTGACCCTGCAGCACATTCAGCATATCAAAACCTTCGATTATTGGCTAAGGTAGCGGAATATTTTGACCATATATATGCTTAATTAAATTTTAACTCATATCAAAAGATCATTAATGTAATAACTCATTTATTTTTTTTAATACCAAATATTATCATAACAAATTTAATTTGGATTTTTCTTCTTAATCCCCAACCCAATGACACTCTTATCACCAAATATGTCTCCAAATTATCAAAAACCAAACAAAACCATCAACCTCAACCCAATTCAATCATACAACAAACCATACTAACCACCACCATTTCCTTTTATCAATCAACCAAGATTAGAGCTATTTCCAGTGAGTTTTGAGAGCACATCCCAGGGAGTTTTAGAAAGAGAAACTGAAACCAGTAAAGAGAGAAACGACTAGAGAGAAAAAGTGTGTGTAGAGAGAGAAAATGTTGTTGAAGCCAGCAGGGCATGCACATGCATGCAAAACAAGGCCAGCCGAAAGTGTGAGAAGACTGCCACTGAAAGTTGATGGAACAAGGTGGTTGGCACTGTAGCAAAGTTGGCAAAACGTGTGACACTGTTCACGCAGTGTCACACGTCTTGGACACTATAAAAGGAGCCATTCACCCATTGTAAATGTATCCCAAAGAGTGAGTGTACATTGTAGAGAGAAAGTTAGGTTTTTCATTTGTTTCAAGTGTTGTAAACATTTGTATCTATTCTTGAAAATAATAGAATTTAATTCAGTTTTTCCTCAAATCTTCTCTAAAGTGATCGGTGAATCACAACAAGTGGTATCAGAGCTTCGGTTGTTCTTTGGGGTCGTAAAACCGATTAACAGAGCTTCCGATCGGAAAACCGATTCCGACGAAAGTTATCAAAAATCAATTTTGAGGGTATCATCAGCTAGTTCACGTCGAGACGAGCTCAGTGGTATTTCGCGGCGACCAAACGGAGGCCGGACGAGTGAGGAAGACTCTCGGCCACGCTCTACACGCGCCTCTGGAGGTTGAAGACGAGTCCAGTCAGCCGCCACATCAGCGCCACGTCACGCCCAGTCATCCACTCGCCACGTCAGCGCCACATCAAAATTTCATTTAGCCCCCTGAAGTTTAGAAATTTACAGTTTTACCCCAGAACTTTTAGGAATTTACAAATCAGCCTTTGTGTCGGATTTAGACCAACGAAGTGTCCATTCCGCCATTTTCGACCGTTCCGGACACAACGGTGACCTCCGATTTGTGAAATTCAGACCCGATTTTAATCTATTTACATTTTAAACTTTAAAAACTTAAAATAGAAATGGAAGATTCTCATTCCGGTGCAATGATTAAACTGGCTGCAACTAATTACTCCATCTGGAGACCTCAGATGATAGATTTTTTACATTGTAAAGATCTTTTTGATGTCATTGAGTTGAAGGGAGTGAAACCAGAGTCTGTTAAGGAGTATGACTGGAATAAACTCAACAACAGAACTTTGGGTCAGATTAGGCAGTGGATCGGTCACAGTGTCTTCCACCATGTAGCACAGGACACAGATACTTATGAAATGTGGAGGAAATTGGAAGACATATTTCAGGCCAAAACAGCTCGGAATAAAGCCTTAATCATGAGGCGTTTGGTGAACCTGAAGCTACGGAGTGGAACTTCTGTTGCAGAACACACCAACGAGTTCCAAAGCCTGGTGATTGTCTGCAGTAGACATGCAACTGGCAGACGAAGTTCAAGCCCTCTTGTTACTCAGTTCTCTTCCTGATAGCTGGGAGACTCTGGTGGTTACTCTCAGCAACTCAGCTCCAAGAGGCAAACTTACCATGCCTATGGTAAATGATGCCCTATCAAATGAAGAAGCCATAAGAAAAGACGTGGGCTCAGATCAAACAGAAGCCCTTTTCTCGGAGCAGCGAGGAAGACAACATGAGAAACATCAAGGTGGGAGGAGAGGTAGAAGCAAAAGCAGGGGCAGATCTAAGGACGGGAAAAATACATACAAGTGCTTCCACTGTGGCATAGAAGGCCAATTGAAGAAAAATTGCCGGAAACTACAACGGGAGCAGGGACAAGGCAATAACCAGCCGAAAAAGAATGACGCGAAGACACTAGTAGTTACCACTGTAGATGTAGCTATATGCTCCGGCCAGGAAGAAGCATGCATTCACACCGCAACTCAGGATGTCGAGTGGGTGGTAGATACTACAGCATCATACCACATCACTCCTCACATGGATTTCTTCACAACATACAAAGCATGAGACTTTGGAGCAGTGAAGATGGGGAATACCAGTTCTTCTCAGATAGTAGGAATTGGCGAAACACAGTTGCGGACAAATGCAGGGTATACAATAACCCTGAAAGAGGTCAGACATGTTCCAGAACTTCGGCTCAACTTACTCTCGGGGGTAGCCCTTGACAAACAGGGCTATGTTAGCCACTTCAGCAACGACACTTGGAAGATGATAAAAGGTGCCATGGTCATCCCCCGAGGACATATCTGTGGAACCTTATACATGACTCATGTGAAGATTTTTGTAAAAAACCTAAATGTAGCTGAATCGGAGGCTTTTCAGAATCCGTGGCACCAGAGACTCGGTCACATGAGTGAAAGAGAGTTGTCTACCTAGACAAAGAAGGATCTAATCAATGTCTCCAAAAATGCTGCTATGGATCCTTGCAACCACTGTCTATTTGGTAAGCAACACAGAATCTCTTTCAATTTCTCTTCTTCAAAGAAATCAGAGTTACTCAGTCTGGTGTACTCTGATGTATGTGGTCCCTTGGAGGTAAACTCATTAGGTGGTAATAAATATTTTCTGATTTTTATTGACGATGCTTCTCGGAAAGTATGAGTGTATTTTCTGAAATCAAAGGATCATGTCATGGACTATTTCAAACTGTTCCATGCCATGGTCGAGCGTGAAACCGGGAAGAAACTGAAGTGTCTTCGCACAGACAATGGAGGCGAATACACTTCCAGGGAGTTCGATGCCTACTGTGGAATCCACGGTATTCGACATGAGAGGACTGTTCCACGCACCCTCACAACACAATGATGTCACTGAAATGATGAACCACTTCATTATAGAGAAAGTCAGAAGCATGATCAGTATGGCTAAGCTGCCAAAGCCATTATGAGGAGAAGCTGTTTGTGTTGCCTGCTACCTGATCAACAGATCACCATATGTACCGTTGAACTTCGAGATTCCGGAGAAAGTGTGGTCTGGTAAGAATCCCTCATATTCTCACCTCAGAATATTCAAATGTTTAGCATTTGCACATGTATCCAAGGAGCTCAGTTAGAAGCTCGATGCAAGGAGTACCCAATGCATCTTCATAGGCTATGGAGACGAGGAATTTGGATACAGGCTATGGGACACGAAAGAAAGGAAGGTCATCAGAAGCAGAGATGTAATGTTTCTTGAAGACCGGACAATAGAAGACATTGAAAATCCCAAGATGCCTTCTAAAACTAGTTCCGACAATGCCGATGCAAATCCAGACACAACCCCAGCACCAACACCAGTGGCCACATATGATGATGGGGTGCAAGACATACCAGAAGCAGAACCGGAGGAGGAAGAATATGTTGAGCAGAGGGAGCTGCAGCCTGCTCCATCAGAGGCTTCAGGATCCTCCACAGATCCGGATGACAACAGACATCCAGAACCTCCAGTACGAAGATCTGAGCGAGGCCAGATTTCATCAGCCAGATACTCAGGATCAGAATACAATCTACTTACTGACGAGGGGGAGCCAAAAACCTTCAACGAAGCGGTATCTCATAAAGACAAAGACAAATGGTTGCATGCAATGCAGGATAAGATGGAATCTCTGCAGAAAAACAACACTTGTGAGATAGTCAAACTCCCACATGGAATGAAGGCACTAAAGAACAAATGGGTATTCAAGCTCAAGAAAGATGGCAGCAGGAAAGTGGTGAAACACAAAGCTCGGCTAGTTGTCAAAGGATTCCTACAGAAAAATGGAATTGACTTTGATGAGATTTTTTCACCAGTGGTAAAAATGGCTTCAATCCGAGTCATCCTAGGATTGGTAGCCAGATTGAACTTGGAGCTTGAACAGATGGATGTCAAAACAACATTTCTTCATGGTGATCTGAATGAAGAAATCTACATGGAGCAGCCAGAAGGATTCAAGGTTTCAGGAAAAGAAAATCTTGTATGCAAGCTGAAAAAGAGCTTGTACGGGATCAAACAAGCACCGAGGCAGTGGTACAAGAAGTTCGACTCATTCATTATGGGTCAAGGCTACAAAAGAACTGAAGCAGATGAGTGTGTATACTTTCAGAGGTTTCCAGATGGAAATTTCGTTGCTCTTCTACTGTATGTAGATGACATGTTGATTGTTGGACAAGAAGCAGCGAAGATCAGCCAGCTGAATAAGGAACTCTCCAAGTCTTTCGACATGAAAGACTTAGGACCAGCTTAACAGATTTTGGGAATGGAGATTGTTCGTGACAGACAGAACAATAAATTATGGCTTTCACATGAGAGGTATATTGAACGGGTAATAGCGCACCATTTCAAACTGAGCAAGAGTTCGTGCCCCTCATCCAAGAAAGAGATAGAGGAAATGTCAGTAATACCATATTCTTCAGCTGTTGGGAGCCTAATGTATGTAATGGTATGTACCATGCCAGATATTGCACACGCAGTGGGTGTAGTGAGCCATTTTCTCTCTAACCCTGAAAAACAACACTGGGAGGCATTCAAATGGATTCTCATGTACCTCAAGGGTACAACAAAGTTTCATTTGTGTTACGGGGGAGCTGATCCGATCTTGGAAGGCTATACAGATTCAGATATGGCGGGAGATCTTGATGGTAGGAAATCTACATCAGGATTCATCTACATTTTTGCAGGGGGAGCTGTGTCATGGCTGTCAAGATTGCAAAGGTGTATTGCATTATCCATAACAGAGACTGAGTACATTTCTATAGCTGAGGCAGGAAATGAAATGTTGTGGATAAAACATTTTCTCCAAGAGTTAGGGATCAAGCAGACAGAATACAAGATACATTGTGACAGTCAGAGTGCTCTGGATTTGAGTAAAAACTCAATGTATCATTCCCGGAAGAAACACATTGATATTCGCTATCATTGGATACGCGAGGTGATGGATCAACAACTGTTGAGACTAGTGAAGATCCATACAGATGAGAATCCAGCAGACATGTTAACAAATGTGGTTACTCGAGACAAGCTAGAGTTGTGCAGAGACATAGCCGGGATAGCTGTCAGATGACAATTTTCATACAAATGTAGCTAGGGGTGGATCCTTTTGAGGATCCGGTTTGGGTGATTGATAGTCGGCTCAGATTTTAGGGAAATATTCACCGAGTGGGAGATTTGTTGAAACCAGCAGGGCATGCACATGCATACAAAACAAGGCCAGCCGAAAGTGTGAGAAGACTGCCACCGAAAGTTGATGGAACAAGGTGGTTGACACTGTAGCAAAGTTGGCAAAACATGTCCAAGACGTGTGACACTGTTCACGCGTCTTGGATACTATAAAATGAGCCATTCACCCATTGTAAATGTATCCCAAAGAGTGAGTGTACATTGTCGAGAGAAAGTGAGGTTTTTCATTTGTTTCAAGTATTGTAAACATTTGTATCTATTTTTGAAAGTAATAGAATTCAATTCGGTTTTTCCTCAAATCTTCTCTAAAGTGATCGGTGAATCACAATAAATGTCTTGTTCGACGTCGTTCGATCTCATTTTCCAACGAGTGACCATATCTGGAGAATCCTCTAGACAAGATGAATCCAACGACATTGGTTCGGCGCTGCCGATAAACCACCGGATGCACCCTCACGCGCTCTCATGCACCATCGCACCTTCACTTCTACGCGCCGACGCACGAGTACCTCACCTCCTCGACCCAAATTTTTCCCTCGTCGAGATACTCAGTGTGGACACTTTGAAATTTTGAAACCTTCGTGATAACTAAGAGATCATTAAAGACTTGGTATAATTCTGATCCAAACTCATGATAACTAAAAGGCACAATTCATATACTTGTCAATCTCACTTGATTCTTGTCATATCTTTCTTGATTATATATGAATCATAATGTGGAGTAATTCTTTGGTATACCGTTATATAAGTGACGTGATATCATCAATTAATAAATATATAATACGTGGAATTGTATCAAATTTAGCTTACAAAAATAGTACCACGTCACGTATGTAACAGTCCATTAATATCTAGCTATGTGTACGAAAATAGTAAAAAAAATAATTAAATTTATTAAATTTATATTTAATATAACTTCATATGTTATATATTTATTGGACGGTGGTGCAACATCACCTACACAACAATGATATTAGAGAAATACTCTTGATTCATTCATTGCTTCATCAAGGAAATGAGAAAATTTGTGTTTGCCCGTAGCCCCATTTCCAAATACTCATGAGTCACCTTGATTGAAAGCCTATGGAACAAATCATCCATGATGGCATGTCCAAAGTGATTAGCAAGAAGGGACTCTAAAACTGCTCTTGCATGATTTGCTACATACTTGCCACCTGCATACTTGTCTAACCCTAAGCTTTTGTTATCAATGTCAAAGTCTACTAACCAACTTGTATAAAATGTTTCAAGATGATGGATGTTAAAGGATCCTTCTCTTTGAATAACCTTCCTCACTTCTTCAACACAGGGTGCATAGAATGGAAAATTGAATGATTCCAATTTTGATTCTTCAATCAACCCCTAAAATGAATAAATCAAAAATAGGTTATCAATCTCTCATTTCATATTCAAGATTTGAAAAACTAAAACTAAAAATAAAAATATTATACTGGATCAGAATATTAACCTCAGAGACCATGTCACTTAATACCATTCCTGTTGGCTCCAAAAAATTAGCAAAATATTTGTCATTACCAACAAGTGTAAGAATCATAATACCTCCAGGCTTCAACTCTTCTGATCGAAATTTGAGAAATGTGATGAAATCACTCTCAAATTGATCTAAGTATGCTTTATGGACACCTGAAGGATTGCAGGATTTTGGAACGCAAACGTACCGTTTATTCAATAAATGAGTTCCGGATTCTTTCACTAACCCTTTAGGTACCTGTCAAGGACATAAAAAATCAAGGAAATTAAGCCTGAGAACTGAAATTGGACTACACACATATATATACACACACTAGTTAAGTCTGTGGACTTTTATATTCAGAAATAATTATAATTAATGGTTTACCTGAGAAAGCCAGTGGAGACTGTAAGAGGAGTAAACCAAGTGAAGAAAACTTGGAGGAAATAGCCTTCCGTAGAAGGATCCAGGCACTGCGGCTATAAAACAAGAACCAATTTCATAGCCTTTTTCTGTCTTCAATCTCTCATATAAGCTTGGAAGAGATTTGAAAACGGCATTGAAATCATTTACAGGAAGATCATTGAGAAAAACCTGCAACATTGGTGGCTCACAATTAAAGCGTTGGCAAATTTTATCGACATTTGAATCACTAGTACTAAATTTAGTATCAGTGTATTCTGACTCGAATGATACTAACATTAAAAAAATATATCAGTAAACTCATTTACTGACGCTAAAATAATATCAGTATTCTGACTCGAGCAACACTGACACTTATAAAAAATGTCTGACGCTAAAATAATATCAGTAAAAGTCATTTTTGGCATAGTATTTTCAGGAATATAATTGAGAAAAACCTGTAACATTGGTGGCTCTCGATTAAAGCGTTGGCAAATTTTGACCACGGAATCTATAACTTCCAATGTTGGCAACAATGAATTAGGCCCTGAAGAGCATCCCATATCTGCAAATCTTATACAATCTGGGAATCCTCTGCAACCCAAATCAAACATGCTTTGTTCTAGTAAAGGCTTTGCTTTCAAGATTGCCTCTCTCTGAAAAATAAATCGTACTGTTGTAATAAACTGGAGAATTAATTTAATAGCAGTGCCAGAACTGAGATTATTATTTAACAGGAGCCAAAATATATGGCAAGTTTAAATTTTTTGTTGGGGCACTACTGCAATAAAACATAAAGAAGTCGGTTTTTAAAGGATGTCTATTAGTTTAGACAATGGTTTCAAAAATGTTTTCTATTCAAGTATTGTTAAAGCTTTCTTTTTTTTAGATCATTTAATAACTGATGTTATAAATGTTTCGAAAGACATCGATTATTTGATTAATTCTCTATAAATATATGTGGTTCTTACAATATTATAGGTTTTTTTTTCACTATCTTTAAGATGGAGAAATAGATGACCTGTTGAGGAGAGTTGTTCGCGTAGCTATTGTCTCCATCTCCTTCTTTCATATGCAGAATCTTCTCCAACTCCATTGCTGATATTTTTTCTTCTATCAAAAACCTGCTGAGTATTGGTTCAAATTCTCAAGTGAAAACCCAGATTCAATACTAAGTGTTTTATGAAGAACTCATTTTATTGTTAGTTTGATAAATTCAAACATGAAAATTTTGACTATAGAGGTCGGCTATATTACATGCACCACGTGGCTGTCTGCTTATATCCATTGACTAGTGATTGGGTTGGGAGCTTCCCTCAATTAGGAAAAGAATCTCCTTAGACAATCTCACAATCATAGTACCTAGTCATTTTTATAAGGGAAATGCTAACGAATGTCATAATGGCACTTATTAAGGATCCATTTTAGGAAAGTTTTCATGGGAAAAAAGAAAAAATAATTAATATTTTAATAATTTTTTGTTTTCCCATAAAAGTGATATGAAAACTTTCCAAAAATAGATCCTTAATGAATGCCCTTAGGGCACTCGTTAGCATGATCCTTTTTATAATAGTTAAATGATACATGTATTAAAATAATAAAAAAATGGCTCATTAAAGATCCATTTTGGAAAGTTTTCATATCATTTTTATAGGAAATGCAAAACAGTTATCAAATATTAATTACTTTTTACTTTTTTTCCATTAAAACTTTCCTAAAATGAATATTTAATTAGTGTCTTATGGTACTCGTTAGCATTTCCAATAAAAAAAATAACTAAATAATTAATATTTATATTTAATATAACTTCGCATGTTTGGTTGGTCATATCATGTCATCCATGTTGAAATTCATCGGATTAATTTGAGATTTGAAGGTTGTCTAATAGTTATATTTTGAGTTTATTCATTTATCTCTGGGATTTTTTCCTCAAATTATATGCATCTTTTACGTTTAGCCTCCTCATTTTACAGGTATTATGTAATAACTTATTCAAGATTAAAGTTTTATCATTATGGTTCTCATTGTTGATCTGGTTAGTTTTATTGATTTTATGTCATAATGTAAGACTTGGTAGCAAATTTTTCTATGAAGAGAGAGAGAGTGAGATAAGTACCAAAAAAAAAAGATTATAAAAGTTGATGATTAACGAATTTTGAAGGGGAAAAAAAGCAGTCTCTCTTTCTTTTTCATTATTTTTCTTTTCTCTCATAGACTCTCTCTCTGCTGAAACTTGAAATCGCCGCCGCCGCTCTTCCGCCGGTCATATCCAGCCACACGCCGGTCCATCAGAAAGATGCCGACGTCAGCTTTCCAGATCCACCGAGATCGAGGCCATCAGACTCCGGACGCGCCGCCACGCGCCTTCGGAAGGGAGCAACTCGTCGCCGTCGTTTCTGGATTTTCCGGCCATCTCCTATCACTTCTGACGGCCGCCTCTAGCGAGTGAGTACTTCTCAGGCCGAGATCTTTCCAACGCCAGTGATCACTTCCTGATCCGACACCGTTTGGGTTGTTTTCCGTATTACAATTACCGGTAATTCGGGATTTGTACTGGAAGTTGAGATCCGACCGTTGGATCGGCGATCCGAACGTATCAGATTATTTCTCTCGATTATACAAGCGTTTTGGTATATATATATCCACCATTGAAAGTATCTAGTTGTGGGGCCCGCTTGCCTCATTAAGCGTATCAGCAAGTTCCGAATCCGTTCGCCGCTGTGATCCTTGAGATGTTGGCTGACCAGTGGATCTTTATTTGAGAGATTTGGAGATCGTTGGAGCTCGGTATGTGATTATTACCGTTTTGGGGGTGTAAATGATAGAATTGGAAAGTTTTGGACGTAATTGTAAATTTGCATAATTAAGAGGGTAAAATTATAAATTATGGCTTTTATGGGTTAAATAGTAATATTTAAGAATTGTAGGACTATTAAGGCATATTAGAAAAGTTTAGGGGATAAAACGGAAATTTAGAAAATTTAGGGGTAAAATCGTAATTTTGGATAATTGAAGAACCTGATCGTAATTTTATATTTTTCAGGTTCTTAGTGATGAGATAGATATATTAAGGGCTTTTGCGTGGATAGAGGTAAGTACACTGCATGATGATTCTCTTAACATAATTGTTTGATGATTGATGGTTGTTGTGGAAGTCTATAAACAAATATATTGGTTGTTTGGGCCAAATTTGGTCCAGGGGTAGTTTCGTCATTTTACTTCAGACCCAATACTGGACGCACCCCTGAAGCCTCCAAATCAAACCCCAAAGACATAATGTCGGCCCAGGCCCGATGAACACTAACACCTGTAACCGAAGGACCATCCAGAGGCCGGCCCATGTAACGCCTAAGTTCATAAACACCATTCATAAATTCAACAGTTGCCAGCCAACAACGGGCAAATACAAATAAAACCCCCCTCATGAAGTCGACCGTTATCACGACCCAACGGACAAGCAATCAAATGGCAATAAAGGCACACGTTACTTAAGCATGTATATATAGGAAATGAGTTTCCAAGAGGAGGACATTGAACGTCTGGCTCTCCTACTCATAGCTTTGGGACATCCTCAAGCTCGCCACCACCGCCCTCACGGCATTCAACGGAGTTCAAGGTAGCATCTAACCTTGACCTTCCATCTACAACTACCTTTGTTCATTTACTGACTTGGGCGTCGGAGTGCCCCCGACACCCACCACACCGGTGGGCAGTACTCCCGCTCACTCTACATCTTTGTTTTGCAGGATCGCTAGTGCCTCATCCTCACAAAATCTCGATTGTAGACCTCGGGCGAAAACCAGCGTCTACAATTTGGCGCCCACCGTGGGGCACTAGTGATTCTTAGCATGCAAAGATCTCTCCGTCTACGATCCTTCCAAACACCCCTACTCGTATGGCGTTACGCAACGAGCAAACACCAGATTTCATAATCACACAATTAGTCATCCTATTTTGTGAGCATGTATATTTGATTGGAGCACATTCTTTCGACTTCCCAAAGGCCTGAGCTATGGGTCACCACAACAATCTTATCATCTGATCCAATCCATTAGAAGCATTCTCTAGATTGACATCTATTTGAGTCTACTTGGGATGATTACATCAGGAGCAAGACGCATCCCTTCAATGGAACTATATATCCTACCATTTGCATCACATGAAGAAGCGATGTATTGGACATAAGAAGGATGTTCCAGTCGACAGTCCCGAAAGCAGACTAGGCGCGGACATCCCTATCAACCTAACCAAGTTTTTAGTTTAAAAAGCCTTTGCGGCATTCTCTCGAGCGGTTGAAGGGCTTTGTTTGGTTCTACATGTGGGAGTGATAGGCCAAATTTTATATCCCCATTACATCAATTTACCATAAGAATTCACAAAAGTTTCAATTATCACGTTCAAAAAAAAAAAAAAACTGCTCACAGTCTCGAGGCTACTCTGTTTGTTGTGGCCTATTGACACTTCTTTCGGTTTCTCTGAAATCTCTACTGTGAGGGAAGATGTTCGAGGCTACTGGGGTACACTCTCTCATGTTCTCTGTGGCCAGTATGTGATGAACTCATTTGGCATTTGTGGGGGTCTAACAATCTCACTAGCTCGTGTCGAACCAATTAATTCGACAGTGCAATGCAATCTTTGATACAAATTTTCTGATTATTTGGGGCCTGAGTTTTGTAGCCTCAGCACAGTGGTTTCTTGGGACAGCTTCGACAATTTCGAACTTCTAACTCTAGACTGTGACTCAGAATTTTCAGATGACTTTTTAGACACCTTAATGATGGTTCTTACGGCTACACACACAAGAGTGGGGCGACAACCCACATTTTAGTAAATTGATTATCTTCTCTACTCGCGTGTCAGGCTATTTTGTTTCATATTTTCTGGTTTTACTTCCCAGATGCGTTTCCCTTCCTTTGCAGCTTCACGTGTCTCAGCGCCCACAACAGCCGATGTGGGATTATTAGGTAGTAAAACTTTGGAACCCCTGCATCTAGCTTCTTAGGCGATATGGATTCTATCTTTAGGCGAATGGCTTCATCGCGCCAAATGCCCAAAGTGGTCCACTCGACAAGGCCAATTGGCCCCATGATGAAAAATAACTCATAATGCTACCATGTTACATCTAAAAGAGGAATGGCTTCAACGTCCTAACTGCCCAAAGTGGTCCCGTAGACAGGAGATCTAAGCATGGCTGTCAAAATAGTCGTGTGAGGGCCCGCTAAGATAGTATATATAAGGTTAATTCCTCTCCTCATTCTCCTTTGCTTCCCCGTCCTTTGCATATCCTCTCAATCTCTTTCTCCTTCAGCTTTGGGCCCGGATTCACCAAATTCAGTGGCCCATAATTAGATATGTGCAGTAAGTGTAGAATTGGCGGACGTACCAACCTTTCAAGTGTAAACTCCTTCAGACGACATTGATGCCATTCTTTTAGAACATTTCCCTTGGCTGAAGGACCAGAGAAGGCCACAGCTTGTGTGTCGTGGCCTGCGTCTAATGACGTTATAGTTCTGAACCCACCTTTGACCAATGTTTCTATGGTCTGATTTCATGCAAACCTTCAATTCATACGACATAAGACATTTTCAGACATCCTTATGTCGAATATAGACTTAACTCATGACCTTCATCTAGTTCAGTCAAATGGGTACATCCCCCAAGGACTCATGTCGAGTCAAGTTGTAGACATAGACTTCCTACAGTCCATACGACAATTTCGTGTGAAACAACTCATGAACCTTCATCTGGTTCAGTCGACCGGGGACATCCCCCATGAACTCACGTCGAGTCAAGTCAAAGACATGGATTACACATGTCGTATGACTTATATCTTCTTGGACTCATCAAGTCCAGTCGACCGGGGACATCCCCCATAGACTCATGTCGAGTCAAGTTGTAGACATGGATTACACATGTCGTATGACTTATATCTTCCTGGACTCATCAAGTCCAATCGACCGGGGACATCCCTCATGGACTCATTTCGAGTCAACTTGTAGACATGGATTACACATGTCGTATGACTCATATCTTCCTGGACTCATCAAGTCCAGTCGACCGGGGACATCCCCCATAGATTCATTTCGAGTCAACTTGTAGACATGGATTACGCATGTCGTATGACTCATATCCTCCTGGATTCATCAAGTCCAGTCGACCGGGGACATCCCCCATAGACTCATTTCGAGTCAACTTGTAGACATGGAGGGCACATGTCGTATGACTGATATACTGACCTTCATCGGGTCCAAACAATTGGGTACTTCCCCAATGGCTCTTGTAGACTCAAGTTGATAACTTGACATTCGTTTGGTTCAATTAGTAGGTAGCATCAACGCTCGAGTACAGCTACATAATATGGCCTCGTCCCAGGCGACACATGCGTCAAGTACTCTCCAAGACAATGACTTTTGACTTAGAGAGTAGGGGACAAACTATTTGGTCCAGGGGTAGTTTCGTCATTTTACTTTAGACCCAATACTGGACGCACCCCTGAAGCCTCCAAATCAAACCCCAAAGACATAATGTCGGCCCAGGCCCGATGAACACTAACACCCGTAACCGAAGGACCATCCAGAGGCCGGCCCACGTAACGCCTAAGTTCATAAACAACATTCATAAATTCAACAGTTGCCAGCCAACAACGGGCAAATACAAATAAAACCCCCCTCATGAAGTCGACCGTTATCACGACCCAACGGACAAGCAATCAAATGGCAATAAAGGCACACGTTACTTAAGCATGTATATATAGGAAATGAGTTTCCAAGAGGAGGACATTGAACGTCTGGCTCTCATACTCATAGCTTTGGGACATCCTCAAGCTCGCCACCACCGCCCTCACGGCATTCAACGGAGTTCAAGGTAGCATCTAACCTGACCTTCCATCTACAACTACCTTTGTTCATTTACTGACTTGGGCGTCGGAGTGCCCCCGGCACCCACCACACCGTGGGCAGTACTCCCGCTCACTCTACATCTTTGTTTTGCAGGATCGCTAGTGCCTCATCCTCACGAAATCTCGATTGTAGACCTCGGGCGAAAACCAGCGTCTACATTGGTATAATTATAATTATAACTATTTACATATATATATATATATATATATATATATATATATATATATATATATGATTGTTGAGATATAAATATTTATTAATTGAAAGCATGATAAATATGAATTTATGATTATTGAGATGAGATTGATGGATTGGATGTGAGATGTGATTGTATTGGATGATGAGTGATGTATGTTATGCTGCTGCCGGTTTTCGTATAATAGTGGTCGGATTTGAGATGAGATGTGATGGATATTTTGCGAGATTATATGGTGAAGAACCTTGGGGGTATACGGGGACTCCCCCATTTATTTTAACTCACTCATGCATCTCTTTATAGAAAGAGATATTTATAATTTCTCCATGAATAGATACTTCGCAGTATTCATGCATAATTGGAAAGGATAATAATTATCACGATGATAAGGTGTAAAACAGGAATGTGAGGGACCTGCAATCCTCTTTTCAGTAGTGGAATCTTAAGGTGGTGGTGGATTATGCGTAAACTTCCAAAAGCTCTTTTCAGTTGTTGTTTGAGTAGGACCCCTTGGCGGAGCCCTTTTCTTTTGGAGACGAGATAGCTGGTTTGTAAGTTGCGGCATAAGTTAAAATAATAATAATAATTGGGGGAATTATTCATATGATGGTGAGTGTGAGATGTATAATGATCGTTAGAGTTTGAAATATTTTTTCACTGAGAATATCTGAATTTTGGAGATAGACACGTTAGATATAGTTTCTAAGTGACTATGATTGTATTATTGATTATCATTCTAGAACGGTCAATATAGTTACTGATACATGGTAGGAAGAAGGTAATTAATTTCTGAGATTTAGACAGAGAATCTTTAAGGGGATGATATTGGTATGTTTGACTTTTGGATTGTTCGATAGTGGGGGTATTCTTGACAATATGAAGGTTCGTCGACCCACACCGTTAGATAGATTTTTTTTATAGCACAAGCGGTTTGATCAATGTGGAAAAATTGGAGAACAGAGATTGTGAGGAATGGGACTAATACTTTCAGATGGAGTTCAGATGATGCATAATTATTTGGTGATAGAGTTGTGATACCACCTACTGGAATGCTTAAGTATGAGATCTTGGATGAGGCAGACGATGACCTTTATTACATGAATTCTGATAGCACTAAGATGTATCAAAATCTAAAGAAGACTTATTGGTGGTCGGGAAGAAGAGAGAGATTTCAGAGTTTGTATATCGGTATTTAGTTTGTCAGCAGGTTAAAGCAGAACATCAACATCCAGTCAAATTACTCCAGCCTTTACCTATACCTGAGTGGCCATGAGAATATGTCGCGATGGATTTTGTAGTAGGGTTGCCGAGGACATGGAAGGGTTACGACGTAATTTGGGTAGTAGTGGATTAATTGTCTAGATCAGCTCATTTCCTACTTATTCGAGTTACGGGGGGACCAGAGAGATTAGCAGAACTGTATGTGGAGTAGATTGTGCAGTAACATGATGTACTATATCGATTGTATTAGATAGAATTGTCAGATTTACTTCTCATTTTTGACAGAATTTCTTGAAGACTATAAGATCAAAGATTTCTATGAGCACCTCATTCCACTTCAGACTGACGGTCAGTCAGAGTGGACTATTCAGACGCTAGAAGATTTGTAGAGATTGTGTGTTTTGACATAAATGGGAGTTGGGTGAACATTTCCATTTGATAGAGTTTGCCTATACTATAGCTTTTTGACTAGCTTTTTGACTAGAATCGGCATGAATCCATTAAAGCTTTACGAGAGAGGTGATTTAGGACTTTTGTTGTTGAGTCAAGGTTGGAAATGAACATTCTTGGCTCAAACTTGGTGGATATGACATTTGAGGATCAGGTTGATCCGAGCGAGACTGTTGGTTGAGTAGAATCGATGGAAGAGTTTTGTCAACAGTAGAAGGTATAACATCGAGTACCAAATTGGGGATACAGTATTCTTGAAAATTTATTATTGGGAGGGAGTACTGAGGTTTGGCCGTAAGAGAAAGTCTTCTTCGAGATGTAATGGTTCTTTTGAGATTTTGAAGAGAATGAGAAAAGTGGCATATCATTTGGCAATACCACTGAAATTAGAAAGGATTCATTAAGTGCTTCGTATATTAGTTCTAAAGAAGTTTATAATAGACCCTTCTCAGATTCTAAAGAGTCAACCGATGGAGCCGAGCGGGAACTTGACTTATAAGGAAAGCCTATGAAGATCATAGATTCAAATGTTCAAGAATTGAGATCAAGACGTAATCCTTTTGTGAAGTTCATGAAGTCTAATCATCGCATCCAATAGACGACTCGGGAAGTGAAACGGGTTATGAGGGAGAATACTCAGACTCGAGCTGACGTGGATTGAGAAATTCCGGGGACGAAATTTTTGTAAGGTGGGTAGATTGTAAGACTTGGTAGCAAATTTTTCTATGAAGAGAGAGAGAGAGGGAGATAAGTACAAAAAAAAAAAAAAAATTATATAAGTTGATGATTAACGAATTTTGAAGGGAAAAAAAACAGTCTCTCTTTCTTTTTCATTATTTTTCTTTTCTCTCACAGACTCTCTCTCTGCTGAAACTTGAAATCGTCGCCGTCGCTCTTCCGCCGGTAATATCCAGCCACGCGCCGGTCCATCAGAAAGATGCCGACGTCAGCTTTCCAGATCCGCCGAGATCGAGGCCATTGGACTCCGGACGCGCCGCCACGCGCCTTCGGAAGGGAGCAACTGATCGCCGTCGTTTCTGTATTTTTCAGCCATCTCTGATCACTTCTGACGGCCACCTCCGGCGAGTGAATACTTCTCAGGCCGAGATCTTTCCAACGCCAGTGGTCACTTCCTGATCCGACATCGTTTGGGTTGTTTTCCCCGTTTGCAATTACCGGTAATTCGGAATTTGTATTGGAAGTTGAGATCCGACCGTTGGATCGGCGATCCGAACGTATTAGATTGTTGCTCTCGATTATACAAGCGTTTTGGTATATATATCCACCATTGAAAGTATCTGGTTGTGGGGCCCGATTTTTGGTGTGGGGCCCGCTTGCCTCGTTAAGAGTATCAGCTAGTTCCGAATTCGTTCGCCGCTGTGATCCTTGAGATGTTGGCTGACCAGCGGATCTTTATTTGAGAGATTTGGAGATCGTTGGAGCTCGGTATGTGATTATTACCGTTTTGGGGGTGTATATGATAGAATTGGAAAGTTTTGGACGTAATTGTAAATTTGCATAATAAGAGGGTAAAATTATAAATTATGGCTTTTAGGGGTTAAATAGTAATATTTAAGAATTGTAGGACTATTAGGGCATATTAGAAAAGTTTAGGGGCTTAAAACGGAAATTTAGAAAGTTTAGGGGTAAAATCGTAATTTTGGATAATTGAAGAACCTGATCGTAATTTTATATTTTTCAGATTCTTAGCGAGGAGATAGATATATTAAGGGCTTTTGCATTGATATAGGTAAGTACACTGCATGATGATTCTCTTAACATAATTGTTTGATGATTGATGGTTTTGTGGAAGTCTATAAACAAATATATTGGTATAATTATAATTATAACTATTTACATATATATATATGATTGTTGAGATATAAATATTTATTATTGAAAGCATGATAAATATGAATTCATGATTGTTGAGATGAGATTGATGGATTGGATGTGAGATGTGATTGTATTGGATGATGAGTGATGTATGTTATGCTGCCGGGTTTCGTATAATAGTGGTCGGATTTGAGATGAGATGTGATGGATATTTTGCGAGATTATATGGTGAAGAACCTTGGGGGTATACGGGGACTCCCCCATTTGTTTTAACTCACTTATACATATTTGGTTTTGATATGATGGAAAACCTGGGAGTTGTGATGAGGTACTCTCCCATTGGTTATGATATGGTGGGAAACCTTGGGAGTTGTGATGAGGTACTCTCTCATTGGTTTCAAACTACTATTATACTGGACCCGGATTAGCAACCATGTTTGGATGGATGTTGTATTATTGTGGGTTGATTGCTTGAGATGATATTATAATATATACTATTTTCATATATTATATACTTATATATATATATATATATATATATAATATATATATATATATATATATGATTGTTGAGATATAAATATTTATTATTGAAAGCATGATAAATATGAATTTATGATTATTGAGATGAGATTGATGGATTGGATGTGAGATGTGATTGTATTGGATGATGAGTGATGTATGTTATGCTGCCGGTTTTCGTATAATAGTGGTCGGATTTGAGATGAGATGTGATGGATATTTTGCGAGATTATATGGTGAAGAACCTTGGGGGTATACGGGGACTCCCCCATTTTTTTAACTCACTCATGCATCTCTTTATAGAAAGAGATATTTATAATTTCTCCATGAATAGATACTTTCGCAGTATTCATGCATAATTGGAAAGGATAATAATTATCACGATGATAAGGTGTAAAACAGGAATGTGAGGGACCTGCAAATCCTCTTTTCAGTAGTGGGAATCTTAAGGTGGTGGATTATGCGTAAACTTCCAAAAGCTCTTTTCAGTTGTTGTTTGAGTAGGACCCCTTGGCGGAGCCCTTTTCTTTTGGAGACGAGATAGCTGGTTTGTAAGTTGCGCATAAGTTAAAATAATAATAATAATTGGGGGAATTATTCATATGATGGTGAGTGTGAGATGTATAATGATCGTTAGAGTTTGAAATATTTTTTCACTGAGAATATCTGAATTTTGGAGATAGACACGTTAGATATAGTTTCTAAGTGACTATGATTGTATTATTGATTATCATTCTAGAACGGTCAATATAGTTACTGATACATGGTAGGAAGAAGGTAATTAATTTCTGAGATTTAGACAGAGAATCTTTAAGGGGATGATATTGGTATGTTTGACTTTTGGATTGTTCGATAGTGGGGGTATTCTTGACAATATGAAGGTTCGACCCCACCGTTAGATAGATTTTTTTTATAGCACAAGCGGTTTGGATCAATGTGGAAAAATTGGAGAACAGAGATTGTGAGGAATGGGACTAATACTTTCAGATGGAGTTCAGATGATGCATAATTATTTGGTGATAGAGTTGTGATACCACCTACTGGAATGCTTAAGTATGAGATCTTGGATGAGGCAGACGATGACCTTTATTACATGAATTCTGATAGCACTAAGATGTATCAAAATCTAAAGAAGACTTATTGGTGGTCGGGAATGAAGAGAGAGATTTCAGAGTTTGTATATCGGTATTTAGTTTGTCAGCAGGTTAAAGCAGAACATCAACATCCAGTCAAATTACTCCAGCCTTTACCTATACCTGAGTGGCCATGAGAATATGTCGCGATGGATTTTGTAGTAGGGTTGCCGAGGACATGGAAGGGTTACGACGTAATTTGGGTAGTAGTGGATTAATTGTCTAGATCAGCTCATTTCCTACTTATTCGAGTTACGGGGGGACCAGAGAGATTAGCAGAACTGTATGTGGAGTAGATTGTGCAGTAACATGATGTACTATATCGATTGTATTAGATAGAATTGTCAGATTTACTTCTCATTTTTGACAGAATTTCTTGAAGACTATAAGATCAAAGATTTCTATGAGCACCTCATTCCACCTTCAGACTGACGGTCAGTCAGAGTGGACTATTCAGACGCTAGAGATTTGTAGAGATTGTGTGTTTTGACATAAATGGGAGTTGGGTGAACATTTCCATTTGATAGAGTTTGCCTATAACTATAGCTTTTTGACTAGAATCGGCATGAATCCATTTAAAGCTTTACGAGAGAGGTGATTTAGGACTTTTGTTTGTTGAGTCAAGGTTGGAAATGAACAGATTCTTGGCTCAAACTTGGTGGATATGACATTTGAGGATCAGGTTGATCCGAGCGAGATTGTTGGTTGAGTAGAATCGATGGAAGAGTTTTGTCAACAGTAGGAGGGATAACATCGAGTACTAAATTGGGGATACATTATTCTTGAAAATTTCTTATTGGGAGGGAGTACTGAGGTTTGGCCGTAAGAGAAAGTCTTCTTCGAGATGTAATGGTTCTTTTGAGATTTTGAAGAGAATGAGAAAAGTGGCATATCATCTGGCAATACAACCGAAATTAGAAAGGATTCATTAAGTGCTTCGTATATTAGTTCTAAAGAAGTTTATAATAGACCCTTCTCAGATTCTAAAGAGTCAACCGATGGAGCTGAGCGGGAACTTGACTTATAAGGAAAGCCTATGAAGATCATAGATTCAAATGTTCAAGAATTGAGATCAAGACGTAATCCTTTTGTGAAGTTCATGAAGTCTAATCATCGCATCCAATAGACGACTCGGGAAGTGAAACGGGTTATGAGGGAGGAATACTCAGAGCTGACGGTGGATTGAGAAATTCCGGGGACGAAATTTTTGTAAGGTGGGTAGATTGTAAGACTTGGTAGCAAATTTTTCTATGAAGAGAGAGAGAGAGGGAGATAAGTACAAAAAAAAAAGAAAAAGATTATATAAGTTGATGATTAACGAATTTTGAAGGGAAAAAAAACAGTCTCTCTTTCTTTTTCATTATTTTTCTTTTCTCTCACAGACTCTCTCTCTGCTGAAACTTGAAATCGTCGCCGTCGCTCTTCCGCCGGTAATATCCAGCCACGCGCCGGTCCATCAGAAAGATGCCGACGTCAGCTTTCCAGATCCGCCGAGATCGAGGCCATTGGACTCCGGACGCGCCGCCACGCGCCTTCGGAAGGGAGCAACTGATCGCCGTCGTTTCTGTATTTTTCAGCCATCTCTGATCACTTCTGACGGCCACCTCCGGCGAGTGAATACTTCTCAGGCCGAGATCTTTCCAACGCCAGTGGTCACTTCCTGATCCGACATCGTTTGGGTTGTTTTCCGTATTGCAATTACCGGTAATTCGGAATTTGTATTGGAAGTTGAGATCCGACCGTTGGATCGGCGATCCGAACGTATTAGATTGTTGCTCTCGATTATACAAGCGTTTTGGTATATATATCCACCATTGAAAGTATCTGGTTGTGGGGCCCGATTTTTGGTAGTGGGGCCCGCTTGCCTCGTTAAGAGTATCAGCTAGTTCCGAATTCGTTCGCCGCTGTGATCCTTGAGATGTTGGCTGACCAGCGGATCTTTATTTGAGAGATTTGGAGATCGTTGGAGCTCGGTATGTGATTATTACCGTTTTGGGGGTGTATATGATAGAATTGGAAAGTTTTGGACGTAATTGTAAATTTGCATAATAAGAGGGTAAAATTATAAATTATGGCTTTTAGGGGTTAAATAGTAATATTTAAGAATTGTAGGACTATTAGGGCATATTAGAAAAGTTTAGGGGCTAAAACGGAAATTTAGAAAGTTTAGGGGTAAAATCGTAATTTTGGATAATTGAAGAACCTGATCGTAATTTTATATTTTTCAGATTCTTAGCGAGGAGATAGATATATTAAGGGCTTTTGCATTGATATAGGTAAGTACACTGCATGATGATTCTCTTAACATAATTGTTTGATGATTGATGGTTGTTGTGGAAGTCTATAAACAAATATATTGGTATAATTATAATTATAACTATTTACATATATATATGATTGTTGAGATATAAATATTTATTAATTGAAAGCATGATAAATATGAATTCATGATTGTTGAGATGAGATTGATGGATTGGATGTGAGATGTGATTGTATTGGATGATGAGTGATGTATGTTATGCTGCCGGGTTTCGTATAATAGTGGTCGGATTTGAGATGAGATGTGATGGATATTTTGCGAGATTATATGGTGAAGAACCTTGGGGGTATACGGGGACTCCCCCATTTGTTTTAACTCACTTATACATATTTGGTTTTGATATGATGGAAAACCTTGGGAGTTGTGATGAGGTACTCTCCCATTGGTTATGATATGGTGGGAAACCTTGGGAGTTGTGATGAGGTACTCTCTCATTGGTTTCAAACTACTATTATACTGGACCCGGATTAGCAACCATGTTTGATGGATGTTTGTATTATTGTGGGTTGATTGCTTGAGATGATATTATAATATATACTATTTTCATATATTATATACTTATATATATATATATATATATATATATACATATATCCTTATTTTGTTGGTGAGGTCATGTTGAGTGTATGAGTGCTTACTTGCTGAGCTTTTTAAGCTCACTCCCCTCTTCCCCCAAACATTTCAGGTAGTTCGCGAGCTTAGCAGGAGCAGTACCAGATTTGGATCCACGTGCCATAGTTGTATTTTCGGGTTGGTCCAGACATTCTAGTCATCATTTGCATATTATTAAGACTTGTGTTGTAAATCTTATAATTGGTGTATAATTTGGGATTTGTAATCTATGATGTAATTTTTGTGCACATTTATATGATTGGTGTGACATATAAAATGTTCGAGCTAAAGTGGATCGCGAACCTCTTTTTATGGTTGGGCCTTCTCTAGGGAGGGGGTCGTGACACATAATCTTGTCAAGTTTATGATTTTTGTATTATAATCCTATTGAATCAAAATCTTGATTAGACTAACCTTAGTAAGATTGTTTAACAATTGCACAATAATTTAACACTAGATCGGCAAGGACCCTAAATTTGAACAAAATTAAGGGTCCCAAATATATATTAAAAAAAATAAAATTAATATCCATTATAATAATGAAATCAAAAAATCTCTCTAGGAGTTGCATACTTTATAAACTTCATTATTGAATTTCTGTGCTTTAGTACTTAAAATGACAAAATATTTTTAAAGATTCAAATATTATATTTTAATTTTGTCAATTTCAATATAAAAGGACAATCATTTTACATTGATAAAACAATCAGAGAGTACAACAAACATGGTTGTTAAAAAAAAGGCAATACATATAATAAGAGCTGCAACTAGGGGTGGGCAAAAAAAACCGACCGAATCGAACCAAACCGCAAACCGAACCAAACCGGACCGAATTTACGGTTTTTTTTCTAACGGTTCGGTTTACGGTTTGGATTGGCCCACCCCAAACGGTTTACGGTTCGGTTCAGATGCTAAACCGAACCGCACCTGTTAAACCGAACCGAACCGTTATAATTAAAAAATTATATATTTTTATAAAAAGATTTGCATTTTTCTTTTAATTTTACTTTATGTTTTCTTTTTATTAGTATGTTAATACTTTTATTCTTAATTTTTTTGTTAATATATTTTTTTGTTAATACTTTTATTTTTAAATTTATTTGTTAATAATTTTATTCTTAATTTTTTGTTTTATGGTTTATTTTTGAAAGTAAGTTGTTGGATTTGTCTCTTAATTAGAATGATTGTAACATCATTACGAGGTAATTTTTAAAAAATACAAGAATTGATTGTGCCTCATTTTTCAATCCTCTATTGAGTACATGTGTTATCTGGAGTCACAGCTTACACCGTAGCACTTCATACTATTTGTTCTCTAGACTATTTTTTTTTGTCTTCACTTAAGTAGATGAATTTTTTTTTAAGTAGAATAATCCGTAAACCGAACCGAACCAATCCGTAAACCGCTGGTTTAAAAAAATTTTAATTTCAACCAAACCGTTATTTAATGGTTTGGTTTGAGAGTTAAAAAAACCAGACCGTAAAATATGATTTGGTTCGGTTTTTAGCAAAAACCGAATCAAATCGAACCGCGCCCACCCCTAGCTGCAACTACTCAATAGTTGTCTGCTGGCTACGTTAGGGTTTGTACAGTGGAAGGGGCAAAATTAGTATTTTAAAAATTTTAACCTCAACTGTGGAATTGGTAACCATTACCGGTCGCCTTTAGCGATGCGTTAGTATCCAATACCGATGTATCACTAAAGCTTAAACCCTAATTTTGAAAATTTAAATTTTCAAGTGTTATTCGCTAGCAGCACACATATAACTATTACCGATACGGTAATTTTGAGAATCAACACTTGATTCACTCATAACCTGAAATTCATTTCTTCTAACACTTATACCAAGAAGACCTGGTCACAGTTCCGGTTCGGAATCAAAACTGAATCAGAAAAATTCGGACAGTTCTGATTCCTTTCGGTTCCGGTTCGAGAATTAGAACTGGAACCGATTCCGTACGGTTCAGTTAGTGATCTCATCTCAGCTAAATCGTTGGAACCGGACGATTTCAACCGGAATTTAAGTTTGTTTATTTATTTTTAATTTAAGTTTTTAATTTAATTTAATAAAATTCAAATAAATAAATTTTTTTATTATATTTATTTGATAATAATATCCAATTATAAATTTTTTTGAATTTAATTTCTATTTTTTAAAAAAAATTGGAACCGGAACATTTCGGTTCAGTTTCGATTCCCGGTTCCACAAGAGTGGAACCGAGAATCGTCTTCGAAACCAAACCGGACCGGTGGCCAGGCCTGATCCCAAGCATCATACTTATCATTTAACATATCAATTGTATATAATTAACTCAAATTAATAGGTAACAATTGTTAGGGGATCGTGGGCGGAAGCTGTCACACAAGAAAAATGAAATTGAGAATAATTGTTAGTTCATGAGGTTTTGCCTATCATATAACAATACAATAATAATTAGAAGGCTTAGCCCACCATAAATATTAACAATAAAATAAAGCAATTTGACAAATTTATGTGGTAAAATCTTCATTTTGAGGGAAACATCAACGGGCAAATATAGAAGGATTTTACTATAGTGGAAAGAATTTTACAACTTCTTTCTAAACACAATGAGTGAACAATCTCACGCCTTTTTAGAATAGGAGAATTACAACTTTCTCACAAACTCTTAAAAAGAAAAAAATATTTTTCTCACTTAAAATACATAAGATTTGGTTGATAATGGAATGAAGAAAATAATGAAATGAAGTTTCTATTTATAGACATGATTTCGGTTAGAATTCGTTTATTCATTCTATTCGATTCGCTTCAAAGCGAATATGAGTTTGAAAAATGGATTCGTTTAATAAGTGAGTCAATTCGATTCAATTCGTTTGTTAAACGAATCGAATACGAATTTAAGCTCATTGATTCGTTTATTCGTTTATGATTCATTTTATTTTTTTACTAGTTATTGTTATTTTTCAATTAAGATTCGAGAAATTATGACTAATTACTATAGAAAAAAAATAATACTATCGATATTCGGTGAGCTATTTTTAGTAAATATATTAATTACATATTCATATGTATATATTTATGAAGAATTAATGTAAATAAATTATGATAAATTATGTTATTGAATAATATCATAACTAAACGAATATTCGTATTCGATTCGTTTAATAAGCGAATCGAATACGAATCCTATGAGGATTCGTTTAATAAACGAATCGAATACGAATCTATCATATTTTGATTTGATTCGTTAAGGATTCGATACAAACTCGATTCGTTAATTCGTTTTACCACCCCTAGTAAAAGCTCAAAACTTAAATGATTAAATTATCTATAATAGTCTTATTTAATTTAGTAATATTATTTTATTTTTTTCATAACACAACTTAAAAAATTATTAATAAAATAATTTTATAATTTTTATTAAAAAAAAAATTATTCACAACTAAACACTTAAAATTTTTTATCAAAAATTTTATTTCTAAAAATTTTAATAATAAAAATTATATTTAAATGCTTAAACTTTAGGCACTCATTATGTGTCCCACTCACATGCCAAAGTCTTGTCTCATTTAATCATCTCTTCTCCTCCTCGGCTCCTCCGATAAGCAATTTACGGCCACACACTTTACTTCTTTTTTATTTTATTTTTCAATTCCTTCACCCACTTTACTAACTTTAATATATATTATTCTTTATGTCAATATTTGACATACTATACACACATATATATAGTACGAAAGGGGAGATTATTTGATGTTATAATTTGTTTCATTTATTTAATATTTATCACATAAATATTACAAATTTATAAAACTAACTAAAAAAAAGATACATATTTGCCAAAATGAGTTACAACGTTTGTTATTTGTATTTCCAGCCACAGTCTTTGAATTGTACTTCTGAGATTTTGGAGATTCTGAATTCTTCGAAGTACACACCGAAATTGTTGGAAAATTTGAAGATCCGAAGTTTTTAAATTTTTTGTTTTTTTATTCAAAACTTCGGATCTCCGAAATTTGGAAAAAAAATGTCTATAAAACTGGACATTCTCAATTTGTTCTCATACAAAAACTTAGCATTTTTTTACCAACTCATTTTCTGAAGTTTCTTCATATTATCCTAAGTCTAAATCGGAACAAATACTTCTAACTTTCTACAGTAAGGGGTCTTAGGATAAATTAGATAATGAAACTCTGTCTCTCTCTAATGCAAAGTCCCAAAAAAAAGTTATTGGTGGATCGACTATCTTGCAATTGTTTTTTTCTTCTGCAATTTGTTACAATATTCTTTTCTTCTGAAAAAAAAAGATTTCTTTTCCTTTTGTATTTGTAATCTACGAGGCTGTTGTTGTTGTTTGATTACTTTCTTACATTTGTATATTTCCCAGTTCTTATTTAACTGATCAATGTACTGATTGATTCTTAATCTCAATGTATATTTCCCAGCCTGAAATGCGGACATAATTGGAGGAGCTAAAGAGAACTGAATGTGAACTACAAGATCGCCTGGAAGAGGAAAAACATCAACTGATTGAAGGGGAGAAATTACGGAAAAAGATGCATAATACTATTTTGGTACCGTTCTTAAAATCGATAACACTGATTTGTATGAAAAATGAAGGCATTATACCGTGAGCAGAGAAATAATGAGGATTAACTTATATGTATTTTTTTTTATGTTGTACTTTTTTAAACATTACAAAGTTTATAATATAAAAAAAAAAAATTATTTTACTATTGTTGTGTTTATTTTATAATTTTACTAATATAATGATATTGTTTAAAATAAAATTAATTTCTTAAAAAAAATTAAACAATAACAATTTTATAAAAAAGAAAAAGAAATTTCGTAGGAAATTAGAAACGGAAAATATAAAAGGATTTCGTCTCCAATTAGAGACATACTTTCCGTTTCTGAATAGAAACGGAAAAATCCGTATCTTATTACGTTTCTAATTAGTGACCTAATTAGAGACAGAAATTTCGTCTCTAAATAGAGACGGAATAAAATTTCGTCGCTACATTTAGCGACAGAATTAACATTTACGTCGCTATATCTTTTGCGACCAAGAAAATAGAGACGGAAAAATTTCATCTCTATTCCGTCGCTACCTATCATGTTGCGACGGGTTAGCGACAAATTTTTCCATCTCTACTTCACAGTTTTCTTGTAGTGTGCGAATGCAGAGACGTAAAATAGAGTATAAAGTCAATATGAAAAGTTTAATTTCTTCATATTCACAATAACGTTTAATTATTGAAATTGGTAGTCAAAAGGACTATGCGTGATTTTTAAATTTACACTCAAATATCATTCGACAAGGTAGTGTGGTCGAGCTATATTTGAGTTGAGATAAGATTATTGCTAGAAAGGGTCAATAATTTGGAGGTCGTTCTTCGTCGAGTTGTAATATGGTCAGCCATTCAGTTACAGTTTATGTGTCGAATGAAGCTCCTTTGGATAATTATACAACGGGTGGAGATGAAGAAAATGTCCATGAGTCATGGTCAAGTGGTGGGTTTGCTGGAGGTGATATGATTGATCCTTCAACAACAGTTCAAGAAGTTCACATGAATATTCGATCAGATGTATCTCGATATCTCCCGCCTATAATTTCTACGACATATATGTCTTCAAACACCAATATATCAACATCGGGTGGGGGCAAAAATAGAGTGGGTAAACGCTACTCCTCTAAACTTGAGCTGTGTACAGACTTGGATCTGATTGTTGTAAAGGGATACTTTAAAACCATAATAAGTAGATCGACAATAACAAGATTTGAAGCTTGTTGTACTGATTAATCTTGTGATTGGAAAGTGCTGGCACTGAGCGTTTCTGGAGTCCAAAACTCGAAGATGATTCTAACTGAGTACGAGACGACACAAACATGCGCTTTTGATGATGTTGGTTTTGGAGGTAGTCGTATTGGTAATTGGGTTGTTGGTGATATTATTAAAGGTAAATTTTTGGATGCCAAGAGATATTGTGAGTGATATTCAATCTGAGTGTGGGGTTAAATTATTATACAGCCAAGTATTTAGGTCCAGAGAGTTTGCAATGCAAGCTGTCTGAGGTTCTCTAGAAGAATCGTATGCATTACCAGCTTTTATATTCACATGTATTGCAGGGTACTAATCCTGAGACAGTTACTCATTTGCATACCATTGAAGAAGGTCAGTTTCTTTATTATTATGTTGTAATGGGTTAAAATATTCGGGATTTTTTAAATCATCGATCATAATGGTAATAACACTTGATGGAATTTTTTTTGAAATTCAAGTATAAGGGACCACTGTTTGTTACTGCTGTCAGGAATGGAAATAATTAGATATATCCATTGGCATTGGGTATTATGGACTCCATTGCTTTCTGCTGCTCTTCAGCTCAACCCTCGCTACTTTGATGTACAAGTGCCTTCAAGTTAACATATTTAAACACATATTATTTATGATCACTACAAGAAAATTGACCTTTAACGTCCAAATCTTTAGCGTCGAAACTTTTTTCGAAGCTAATAAATCATTTAGCGTCAAATTTTAATTTCGACCCTAAAGAGTAAATTTAAAATTTTCAATTTCCTGCCTAATAAAATTAGATTTAAAATTTTATGACATTAGTGATGAAATTTCGACGCTAAAAGTCAAAAATTTCGACGCAAAAGATCAAAAATTTAGCGGAAATAATTCTCGTTATTTGAGGACCTTTAGCGATGAAAGCCTATTTCGTCGCTAAATGTTATTTTTTTCTATAAATTTATTTTCTATTTCATTTCTCCTCTCTCACTTTCTTTCTCTCATACTTTTATTTCCTCTCTAAAATTATTTTTCCTTAAGGATTTTGTTTCATTTTTCTATTTTATATTAACTTCCAATTTTTTTTTTTTTTTTTTTTTTTTGTATGGGAATATGAAGATGAACAAATAGTGGAAATGAAGATGGTGATGATAATGAAAAAATAAATGAAAGTGAAGATGAAAAATAAGAAAGTGAAGATGAAGAAAATATATAGAAAATTATAATTTATCATTTTATTTATTATTTTATATTTTTTATTGTGATAAATTTTGTAATTTTATTTTTATATCAATAAATAAAGATATATTTATTTTAATTTCCATTTATTTTTATATCAATAAAGATATACTAATTATAATAAATTTATAATGATGTTTTTATGTTTTCTAAAAATTTAATGCATATTCGTGGACATGTTCGGCATGCGCTGGCAGCAACTAATATCAATTAACTATTGATGATTATCACCTGAAATTTCACTGCATCTTGACTCAATTTCCAAGGTAAGTTGCAACATGTTAGAGAAAAATTTCTTATATCGAATGAGATGAATAAATAAACTTAAAATTAATATAAATATTGGACAATTCTATATTCCCGAGATAGCTTTTTGATTAAGTTAGGTCTATAAATTTATGTTCATAAATTTCAACATGATATTATATCGAGACTCGTGTACGAGTGAGTTCCCACTAACTACCTATGTAACATGAACTAGATAAAAGACGAATCTACATGTGAAGATGAGTATTGAAAAAATTATCTCATATCGGTTGAGGTGGATGAACCAACTTAAAATATAAGTAAGTGAGTGGACTTGCCACTTTTTTTCCTATAAATTCATTTGCTATTTCATTTCTCCTATTCTCACTTTCTTTCTCTCATACTTTTATTTCCTCTCTAAAATTCTTTTTCCTTAAGGATTTTGTTTCATTTTTCTATTTTATATTAACTTCCAATTTTTTTTATTTTTTATTTTTTATTTTTTTTGTATGGGAATATGAAGATGAACAAATAGTGGAAATGAAGATGGTGATGAAAATGAAAAAATAAATGAAAGTGAAGATGAAGAATAAGAAAGTGAAGATGAAGAATAAGAAAGTGAAGATGAAGAAAATATATAGAAAATTATAATTTATCATTTTATTTATTATTTTATATTTTTTATTGTGATAAATTTTGTAATTTTATTTTTATATCAATAAATAAAGATATATTTATTTTAATTTCCATTTTTTTTATATCAATAAAGATATACTCGTTATAATTTTTTATAAAATAAATTTATAATGATGTTTTTATGTTTTCCAAAAAGTTAATGCATATTCATGCACATGTTCAGCATGCGCTGGCAGCAACTAATATCAATTAACTATTGATGATTATCACCTGAAATTTCACTGCATCTTGACCCAATTTCCAAGGTAAGTTGCAACATGTTAGAGAAAAATTTCTAATATCGAATGAAATGAATAAATAAACTTAAAATTAATATAAGTATTGGACAATCTTATATTCTCGAGTTAGCTTTTCGATTAAGTTAGGTCCATAAATTTATGTTCATAAATTTCAACATGGTATTATATCCATACTCGTGTACGAGTGAGTTCCCACTAACTACCTATGTAACATGAACTAGATAAAAGACGGCTCTACATGTGAAGATGAGTATTGAAAAAATTATCTCATATCGGTTGAGGTGGATGAACCAACTTAAAATATAAGTAAGTGAGTGGACTTACCACTTTTGAGTAAAATATAAGAATTGGACAATCCTATAATCTCAAGACAGTTTTTGGGTGAAATTATATTCATAAATTTCAACATATTATCAGAGTCAGACTCATGTACGAGTGGACTCACACTACCTATCTATATGACATGAAGGGGATCGTTGAGAAAAATGTCTTATATCGGCCGAGATGAATGAACGAACTTAAAATATAAATAAGTTAATGAATTTGCCATTATTGTGCAAAATATCTCTTACCGGCCGATATAAATAAATGTATTTAAAATATAAACATTGAACAATCTTATATTCTCAAGCTAATTTTTAAGTTGAATTAGGCTACTGAATTTCAAAATTATATCAGAGCCAGATTCATGTACGAGTGGACTCACATTATCTACTCATATAATAAGAACCATGCAAAAAATCGACATATACATGATGAATCTAAGATGAATAAATGAATGACTTAAAATATAAAAACTACACAACCCTCTACTTTAAATTTAACTTTTGAGTCAAGATCGGTCAAGAAATTTCATCAGGTACCCGTTATTTTAAAAAATGAATATAAGTGACAACTTAAATTATATATATTATTTGTTTGTAAATAATTATTTTTTTTTCCCTAGAGGTTTAATTGGAGTATATCTAGCTTAGCCTCTTATAATTTAGGATCCAAATCCAAGGGAAAAAAAATCTTAAGCCGGCATCTATTCTTTAGGGACAGCTGGACTTTAGCCTTTAGGAGTTATTTTTTGGTGCAATAACATACGGATGACATAGTATTATTAATTAATAAATAAATATATGTTTAATTTAATTTCCATTAATTTAATAATTTTTTTAATATATTAACCCGTATAATAAAATATGGTTTATTTACGTTTTACTACTAAAGTTATGATAAAATAACAATTGGGTACTATGAATATTAACATATTACACTTTACTACTAAACATATATAAAAGTTAACATTTTACTGCTTTTCCATCTAAACCGTTAATTGACCGTTAGTTGACATTTAAAAAGACTGTTTTTTCCTCAAAATAAAATAAAAGTGAAAATTATAATTATACCCTTTAAAAATATATCTAAATCTATATATAACAATAAAAGAAATGCAATCAACAATTACATTTATAAAAATACTCCAGTTTCTAAACTGTCTATATAACCCAACAAAATAAAGAATTTAATTTACCAAAATAATTTAATAATTAACATTCTCATATTAACCAAAATATTAAATGGATTATAATTTATAATAATTTGTGGGTTAATACTATTTTATCCTTGCGATGTCAGCATGATGTCATTGTCAACTGATGATCAACTAATGGTTTGGATGGAAAAGTAGTAAAATGTTAAATTTTATATAAGTTTAGTAGTAAAATATAATATATTAATATTAATAGTATCCAATTGTTATTTTATCATAACTTTAATAGTAAAATGTAAATAATCCATAAAATATTATTGATTTAGTATTCAAACTTTGGAATTGAAAATTGCTATTAGACAAATTTTAATATCTTAGTAATATACCCATTAAAACTAAGAGTTGACCAAAACCTAAATAATTTATTTTGGTAACGTATGTGCGGGAGTATTAGAGAAACAAATCTTTAGATTAAATTGAATTGAACATGTCTTTTAATTGTTTGAATATGATAAATAAGTAAAAAAAAAATAAAAAAAAATACAACTAAATGAATTTAATAACTATTGAGTAAAAATATAAAATTCCTAAAATATTCAACGCAAGAAACGAAACAAAATTATACTAAAAATTCTCAAATATCCAAGTCCAAACTTCAATGCTTTAACAACGATCCTCACATGCATGCATCTAGTGAAAATTAGAAAATATTAAATTTTTTAATATTTGTTAAAGTGTCAAAACAATATGATTTAATTAATTTACGGAATTAAAATAACATCTATGAAATAAAATGATCAATAATAAAAATAAGGATACCAATAAACAAGCATTATTTCCATTAACCAGGTCAGTCACATAGATTTTTTATGTTATTATATTATATACAAAATTTTTCTTTCATCAAATTAATTCATTAAAATTTAAGTCTCATTTTATGTTTATTATCAGTGTTAACTTAGATCTTTCTCAGTTTCGCTTGATGTATAATATCATTATTTACTCTCTTTTTTTAATCGAAATACCTAGAATCTTTTTTCTATCGTTTATAATAATATTAGCGATAATTATGATCCAAACTCTAAATACTAAAGTGGCATTTTCCCATACAAGTGACTGAGTATATATGGAAAGTTAAAAAAAAAAAAAAAAAAAAAAATTTGCTTCACAATGGTGCTTATTTATTTGAAGACAAACCTTGATAGGCACTAGGGGTGGCAATTTGGGTCAGGTTTCGTTTATTCGTTCGGTTCGATTCGATTCGCTTTAAAGCGAATACGGGTTTGAAAAAATGGATTCATTTAATAAATGAGTCAATCCGATTCGATTAGTTTATTAAACGAATCGAATACGAATTTAAGCTCATTGATTCATTTATTCGTTTATGATTCATTTTATTATTTTTATTTACTAGTTCTTGTTAATTTTCAATTAAGATTCGAGAAATTATAGTTAATTATCATAGAAAATTTAATATTTTCGATATTTGGTGAGATATTTTTAGTAAATATATTAATTAAATATTTCTTATGTATATATTTATGAAGAATTGATGTAAATCAAATGTGGTTAATTATTTTATTAAATAATATCATTGACTAAACGAATAAACGAATATTCGTATTCGATTCGTTTAATAAACGAATTGAATACGAATCATGTTATTAGGATTCGTTTAATAAACGAATCGAATACGAATCCATCACATTTTGATTCGATTCATTTATGATTCGATATAAATTCGATTCGTTGATTCGTTTTGCCACCCCTAATAGGCACACAAAACAAAAGTCAATTATTTCTCAATTTAATTCAAGAAAATTGAAATCTACACATACAAATAAATAAATATAATTAGCATAATCCTTTATTTTAAGGGAAATGCTAACGAGTGTCTTAAGGACAGTTATAAAAAATCTATTTTAAGAAAGTTTTGATGGGAAAAATAAAAAAAATATCATTAATGTTTTGACAGTTTTTTTCATTTCTCATAAAAAAAGATGTCAAAACTTTCCTTAAATGAATTCTTAATGGATGCTCTAAGGAAACTCGTTAGTATAATCCTTCATTTAAATAGAGTATCTAATCATTTCTTAACCAAGGAAATGAGCTGAGTTGGGATCGCTCCACGCCCTCTTTCCAAAAACTCATGAGTCACCTTGATTGCATATCTATGGAAGATCTCCTCTATTATGGCATCACCAAAATGATTAGACAAAAGTGACTCTCCCGCTGCTCTTGCATGGCCTGCCACATGCTTGCCTTTTGAATATTTGTCCTCTAAGCCTTTGTTATCATTCTCATCAAACCCTACCAACCAACTTACATTGAATGTTTCAAGTTGATGGATGGCAAAGGATCCTTCTCTTTGAATGACTTGCTTTGCTTCTTCAACAGAAGGTGCATAGATTGGAAATTTGAATGAATCCATTTTTGATTCTTCAATCAACCCCTAAAATTGAATAAATTTTTTGATAATAATGAGATACAATTTCAACCAAAAAAAATGTGTTAAAGAGAGAGAGGGAATGCCTCGGAGACCATGTCTTTTACTACCATCATTATTGGTAGGGGTGGCAATTTGGGTCATGATTCGTTTATTCGTTCGATTCGATTCGCTTTAAAGCGAATACGGATTTGAAAAAATAGATTCGTTTAATAAATGAGTCAATTCGATTCGATTCGTTTATTAAACGAATCGAATATGAATTTAAGCTCATTGATTCGTTTATTCGTTTAGGATTCGTTTATTAGTTTTATTTACTAGTTCTTGTTAAATAGAAAGGCCAGTACCATACGACCTTCAGGTTTTAGCTCTTCTGATCGAAATTTGAGAAATGCTGACATATCACTCTCAAATTGATCCAAATATGCTTTATGGATATCATGTTCACTCACTAATCCTTTAGGGGCCTGAAAAAAGCATAATACATATCAAGGTATCTTAATTAGCCAATATGATTGATAAATTGTTGAATTTGGAATTGTTTAAGGGACAAGAATATTGTTAAATTACCTATAGAAATTTATCTGTCCGTAATTACCGACAGAATACAAACATATATTATAAAAATCATCGTTAAAGAAAATAATGATGGATTTTCCTGTCAATAAACTACTGATAAAAAAAATCTTTTATATATATGGTCGGTACCATGCATTAGCGACGAAATATCGACTTTTGTCGCTAAAGATAGCACTAATTTATAACGCCGTGGAAAATCGATGGGTTATCAACGGAATTTATTGATGGAATTTGGGTTCTTACCGACAGAAAATTCTTCAATAATTTTTTTTTTTTTTATAGTGATATTTAATTAATGTTTTCAAACACATTATTAAGATAATTCTTTTAATATACTTTTAAATACCCTCATACGAACTCTAATTTTGAAAAAAATTATAATTGGTTTACCTGAGAGAGCCAGTGGAGACCGTAAGAAGAGTAAACAAAGTGAAGGAAATTCGAAGGAAACAACCTTCTGTAGAAAGATCCAGGCACTGCAGCTATGAAACATGAACCAATAAATTCATGTCCCTTTTCAGTCCTCAGTCTCTCATAGAAGCTTGGCAGAGTTTTGAAAATGGTGTTGAAATCAGTTCCAGGAAGATCATTGAGAAAAGCTTGCAATTCTGGTGGCTTAGTACAATTCATGCGATTGCAAATTTTCTCCAGGGAATCGATAGCTTCCCAAGTTGGCAACAATGAATTAGGCCCTGAAGAGCACCCCATATCTGCAAATCTTATGCAATCGGGGAAGCCGCCGTTGCCATACAAATCAAACAAGCTTTGTTCTAGTAGAGGCTTTGCTTTCAAGATTGCCTCCCTCTGAAAACAATAACAATTAAATTGTATTTTTTTTTTTAAAAAAAAAAAATTAGGGAAAGTCTCATAATGACATTAATTGAATAAAAAAATATATTTAAGAATTCATGTAATTAATAGTCATGTTAAGAGATATAATAATGTTCGATTTCTCATAATGACGTGAGTGAATAAAGATCTCTTGAGAAGCACCTGAAAATGGGCTAAACAAATTGAAAGAGATGAGGTTTTTCTATAAATCGGATGATTCTATAAAATAAAAAATGGTGATTAGTCATAATTAATTAATCTAAAGTAATCATCAATGAACCTTTTTTTTTTTTTTTTATAAAACTAAATCGATCTATTAAAGAATTTATAGATTGATCGGTGATTTCTCACCACTTAAACTAGGGAAATGTATAAATTGAAACATATCTAAAATATTTCATTAAAAAATAATTAAATCATGGTTAAAATTCACTGAAAGTCTAAAAGTCTATCACCGAAATTATTATGATTATTAGGAATTTTTTTTTTTTTTTTTTTTTTGTAGTAATTGTTGTGAATAAACACACAATAATAGAGGTGAATTGAGAGAAAACTCTTCTTTTATATATACCCACAAAAGAATTACAAAGCTTCCAATACAAGCTTTACAAAAAACTCTCAAACACTTTACTCTCTATCTTTCCTCACGATTTGGGATTTATGGGATGCTAACAATGGTCTCAAATTGCTCATTTTATAGTGTCCAAAGACGTGTGCTACAGTAGCACACGTCTTTGGCAGTTGGCAGCAAGTTGGCAAAGGGTTGGCAACACTTCACATCAACTTTCGGTGGCTTGGCTGCATGCTTGACTTCCTTGGCTGCATGCTTGACTTTGGGTTCATGCACATAACGTGCTCCACTGTCTTCAACAAATCTCCCCCTCGGTGAAGATTTCCCCAAAATCCGAGCCGACCATTAATCATCCAAACCGGATCCTCCAAAGGATCCTCCCCTGGCTGCATCTGTATGACTGCCTACGTACCCTGAGATGGGATCAAGCCAATCGTAGTTCTCTGAATCTCCCCACTCTGACTATGTGGAGAGTTTTGTCATCCCGGCTATGGCACGACAGATTTCAAGCTTCTCCTTCGGTAAGACCTTCGTGAACATATCGGCACCGTTGTCGTCGGTGTGAATTTTCCTGAGTTCTAATAACCTTGAGCTCAGGACGTCCCGTATCCAATGATACCTCACATCGATATGTTTTGACCTCGAATGAAATGTAGAATTTTTACCGAGATAGATAGCACTCTGGCTATCGCAGTACAAAATGTACTTCTCCTGCTTGAAACCCAATTCCTGGACGAATGTCTTCATCCACAGCAATTCCTTGCAAGCTTCCGTCGCTGCAATGAATTCCGCCTCTGTTGTAGAAAGTGCAACACACCTCTGCAACCTAGACTGCCATGCCACAGCTCCTCCTGAGAGAGTAATCAGATACCCCGAAGTAGACTTTCGGGTATCCACATCTCCTGCCATATCTGAATCGGTGTAGCCCATCAACACTGGCTTGTCACTGCTTCCAAAACATAGCCTCATTTTGGATGTGCCTCGAAGATACCGCATGATCCATTTGATCGCATTCCAGTGTTCCCGTCCTGGGTTTGACATAAACCGGCTGACCAATCCAACTGCGTGTGCTAAGTCTGGCCTCGTGCACACCATGGCATACATTAGACTTCCCACTGCTGAGGTGTATGGAACCTGTTTCATTTCCTCCTTCGCTGTCTCAGTAGAGGGACTCTGTTGTGTACTCAATCTAAAGTGGGTAGCAAGAGGAGTGCTAACCGCTTTAGCCTTGTCCATCTGGAATCTCTGAAGTACCTTCTCGATGTACTCCTCCTGTGACAAGTATAATTTCTTGGCTTTCCGATCACGACCGATCCTGATGCCAAGAATCTGTTTAGCTGGCCCCAAGTCTTTCATCTCAAAAGACTTACTCAGTTGCTGCTTCAAGTTATCAATCCTCGATTGATTCCTGCCAACTATCAACATATCATCTACATATAACAGTAAGATGATAAAGTCATCGTCAGAAAATTTCTGAACGAAAACACAATGGTCTGAAGTGGTCTTCTTGTATCCCTGCTCCCCCATAACTGACTCAAACTTCACGTACCACTGTCTCGGTGCCTGTTTCAAACCGTAGAGGCTTTTTCTGAGTCTGCACACATAGTCCTCTTTCACGCTGACTCTGAAGCCTTCTGGTTGCTCCATGTAGATTTCTTCTTCCAGATCCCCGTGAAGAAATGCGGTCTTGACATCCATCTGCTCAACTTCCAGGTCGAGGCTTGCTGCTAAGCTGAGTACCACTCTGATGGATGACATCTTCATAACTGGAGAGAAGATTTCATCGAAGTCAATGCCTTTCCTCTGATTGAATCCCTTGACAACTAGTCTGGCTTTGTACCGGGGTTGTGAAGTGTGCTCCTGTTGCTTCATCCTATACACCCATTTATTCTTCAAAGCCCTTTTGCCTCTTGGCAATTTCACCAACTCAAAAGTGTGATTGTCATGCAAAGATTTCATCTCATCTTGCATGGCTTCCTCCCACTTTTCTCTGTCTTCTGTTTCCACAGCCTCCTGATAGCTCTCGGGTTCTCCCCCGTCAGTAAGCAGCACATACTCATATGCAGAGTATTTGGTTGAAGGTCGCCTGTCTCTGTCAGACCTTCTCTGTGGAACTGTTGGTGGAACTTCTGGTACTGGTGGTTGATCATGATCATCATCTCTGGGAGCTTCATCACATGTACCCTCATGTCTGGGAACCTCATCTTCAACTCGTACTGGCACCGGTGTATGAGGTTCTGGATTCATATTTCTGTATTGCTGGGGCATTGTCTTCAATTCCTTTCTGATATCTTCTATGGTCTGGTCTTCAACAAAGACAACATCTCGGCTCCTGACGATCTTCTTCTCCACAGGATCATACAGTTTGTAGCCGAAATCATCCTGACCATAGCCAATAAAGACACACTGTCGCGTCTTTGCATCAAGCTTGGATCTCTCGTCCTTTGGGATGTGTACATAAGCTTTGCACCCAAAGACATGCAAGTGTTCATAAGACACTTCTTTACCTGTCCAGGCTTGGTTAGGAACATTACCTTTCAGTGCGACCGCTGGGGACATGTTCAAAACATGAACTGCTGTGATGAGTGCCTCCCCCCAGAATGTCTTCGGCAGCTTGGCTTGTGACAGCAAGCTTCTGATCCTCTCGCACAAGGTTCTGTTCATCCTCTCAGCTAGACCATTCAGCTGAGGTGTCTTCGGAGGTGTCGTTTGATGTCTGATTCCTTGCGTCTTGCAGTACTGATCAAACGGACCTCTGTATTCTCCACCGTTGTCTGTTCTGATGCACTTCAGTTTCTTGCCGGTTTCTCTCTCCACCAAAGCATGAAACTCCTTGAACACTCCCAGCACTTGATCTTTTCTCTTCAAGGTGTATGCCCAGATCCTCCTTGAATGATCATCAATAATGTCACACAAAATACAGTGACCCTCCGAGTGTTCGTGTCTGCATCGGACCACATACATCTGAATGTATGAGATCTAGTACCTCCGGTTTCCGTTGAGGCGGGGAGCTCTGGAAGGATACTCTGTTCTGCTTTCCAGCCATGCAGTGTTCACACTTCCGTAAGTGTGAGTTCTTCAATTCCGGAAGAACATTCCGCCTGCGTAGTATCTCCATCCCTGTTTGGCTCATGTGACCGAGCTTTTTATGCCATAACTCGGCTGCCTCATTACTGTTAACTGTATTTATGCTACTATTGGAAAGCTTAGCATGCATCAAATACAGGGTTGAGTCTTTCTTACCTCGTGCCACGACCATTGGCCCTTTAGTGAGCTTCCAGCATCCGTCACTAAAGGTGCTGCAGAAACCTTCATCATCCAGCTTGCCTGTTGAGATCAGGTTTAACCGGATATCTGGGATGTGCTTGACTCCCTTCAACACTAGCCTTGTCCCGTTCTCTGTTTCAAGGCAGATGTCTCCAATACCGACGGCTTTGGACTGTCCGTCATTCCCCATCCTTACAGCACCGTAGTCCCCTGGTGTGTAAGATGAAAAGAAGTCTCTGCGAGATGTGGCGTGTATGGATGCGCCACTATCTATCACCCAACTGGTCTCGTGGCTGGCAAGATTCACAACAGCTTCTTCATACATTATGCAGAAGTCTTTGGAGGTTTTCTCGGTGGTAGTAGCAACTCTTTCTTGATTAGAGTCACCATCTCTCCTGGACTGCTCGTTCTTCAGTTTGTAGCAATCCCGCTTCATATGGCCTTTCTTTTTACAGTGATAGCACTCAATATCTCTAGTTCTTGACTTACCTCGGTTCTTGTCTGATCTCCCTGGGCCTCGGCTTTTACTCCTCCCCTTTCTGGTGTTCTTCTCCGTCACTAGAGCTTCTGAGGTTGAGGCTGATGCTGACTCCTGCATTCTCGTCCTCTTTTCTTCCTCGAAGATCCTGGTCTTTGCCATCTCCATAGTGACTTTCCCATCTGCGGCTGAATTGATCACCGTAGATCTGAACGTTTCCCAAGATTCTGGTAACGTATTAAGGAGAATTAAGCCATTTACCTCATCTCCGAAGTCTATGCCCAATCCAGACAATTCCTTCATGGTTCCGAGGAAATCGTTGATATGGTCCGCCACAGCTGTACCTTCCTGGTATTTCAACCCCATCATCTTCTTGATGTAGTACAGCTTGTTGTTTCCAGTCTTTGCTCGGAAAAGCTCCTCCAGCTTTCTCCATAAGACACGTGCATTTATTTCTTCACTGACATGGTTGACGATACTATCGTCGATCCACTGACGAATAGTACTGCATGTTTTCTGGTGAAGATTAGCCCACTTTCCATCGGTCATTCCTTCTGGTTTCTCTTCCAGAAATACCGATCCATCATAGTCCTTCACATACAGAAGGTCTTTCATCCTTCCTCTCCATGTGAAATAGTTTGTACTGGTTAACAAAATCATTTTTCCGTTGCTCCCCTCCATCATAAAAATTCTAAGCAGAATTTCAAAAAACGGACCTCACCGTTGCGTCCGGAATGGCCGAAAATGGTGGAAATGACACTTCGTTTGTCAAAATCCGACACAGGGACCAATTTGCAAATTCCAGAAATTACAGGGGTTAAAGTGCAATTTCCGAAAGTTCAGGGGCCAAAGTGAAATTACGGAAAAGATCAGGGACTCAATTGCAATTTCCAAAAAGTTCAGGGACTAAATTGAAAATATCTGAAAGTATAGGGGCTAAACTGTAATTTTCAGAAAGTTCAGGGACCTATCTGAAATTTACCAGGCACCGCTGACGTGGCAGCTGACTGGGCTGCTGACTGTGCGCTGACGTGGCGCTGACTGTGCGCTGACGTGGCGCTGACTGTGCGCTGACGTGGTCGTCTTCAACCTTCAGACGGCGAGTGCGGCGCGTGACTGCGCGTGGAGCGCGTGGAGAGCTCTCTGGATGGCGCGTGCGGCGCGTGAGGGCAGCTGAGACCTCCGTTCGATCGCCGGAAAATACCACCGTGCTCGTCTCACCGTGAAACGTCTGATGGTATGCTCAAAATCGATTTTCGACAACTTTCGTCGGAATCGACTTTCCGAACCGAAGCTTCGTTTCCGAATTTCGGGATCCCTCCGTGGAACCGTAGCTCTGATACCACTTGTTGTGAATAAACACACAATAATAGAGGTGAATTGAGAGAAAACTCTTCTTTTATATATACCCACAAAAGAATTACAAAGCTTCCAATACAAGCTTTACAAAAAACTCTCAAACACTTTACTCTCTATCTTTCCTCACGATTTGGGATTTATGGGATGCTAACAATGGTCTCAAATTGCTCATTTTATAGTGTCCAAAGACGTGTGCTACATTAGCACACGTCTTTGGCAGTTGGCAGCAAGTTGGCAAAGGGCTGGCAACACTTCACATCAACTTTCGGTGGCTTGGCTGCATGCTTGACTTCCTTGGCTGCATGCTTGACTTTGGGTTCATGCACATAACGTGCTCCACTGTCTTCAACAGTAATAACATTACTTATACTTAAAAAAAGAAAGAACAATCGGTGAAGTAGCAAATATATTCGCAAAAATAAAAAATAAAAAATTGTCATTTCACAATGTTGTCTACTTTAACTTTTAATGACGTTAATAGTCGACATGGTCAAAGGACCTACGTGATAAAATTTTAAAACAAAGAGAACTTACGAAATACTTCTTGCAAAAAAATTATGGAAGGATATTTTAAATTACTGCATCTACACTTCTATTAATTCGAGTGGAATAATAAATTAGTTACTAATTAATTTTATAGTTGTTGCATGTAGAATTTTTATGTTTAGTAATTAATTAAAGGTGATTCACATTTTCATCCATTTTATAGTTTATTTCTATTTATTTTTTTGGTCATTAATAAATTTGAAACATCGTTTTTCATCCCAATTGTTAAAAACAACCACATTAAAAAATATGCTAATAAATAGTTCATTCATGTGATATTTTTAGATATAAATTGATTCAAAAATGATAGTGTTGACAAAAGGAAATCACCCTAGAGCGAAGGAGTAAGGGACATAGGCAGGCAGGGCGATGAAAAGAAGAGCGATCACCAGACGACACAGCGATTAAAACGACAAAGGACTCAGAACGACCGAACACATGATGCAGTTGATCCCACGATTACAGCAATTAGGCTGTTTCCTTCCACGATCAGACAATTAAGACGCACAACTCAACGGTTGAAGGCATGACCCAGCAGTTACAAGGAAGTTACCGAACAGTTTATAATATTTCACTATAAAAGGCGCACTCATGCAAATGCAAAGAGAAAATAACATTCAAGTGGAACAAGTTCTTCACATGAATCAAGAAGATGGAGACTACAATTATGCAAAACACGTACGCATTAATTCAGATCACTTGAATAACAATATCATTTATTGAATCTTAATTAATTTATTTCTCCACTTTCTATTTATTAATACACTGATAATTTAAAGGTCCTACCTAACGTGAGAATCCAAGTGTTAAGTCACGTATTAATTTTAACATGTTGTTAATACACATAAAAATAAGGTTAAGAAGTGATGGAAACGTCGGAACTATAAAACAAACTTCACAGCTTTGATAACATTCCTCACATGCCTATTGTCGGTGCAAGATGTTATGGTTTGCCTATGGATTATCGGAATATGTAAATTTAGTACAAGTGTGGGTTACCCTAAATTGCTATAAGAGATAGAGTTCATAAACATTTTTGAATGGCTGATTTGGGTAATCTCTCGCCCCGAGCTTGTACATCCATAATTTGAATGGCTGACTGATATGGTTTTCAACCTGTAAAACTAACAAATTGATGTGGTGTGAGTTATGAAATTTAGTAAGTCATTACACATATTAGGAAAAGTAAAAATGAATTTCAATTTTAATATAAATAAAACATTTGTTTATATTTAGACACACACACACATATATATATTTGTTTGTTTGTTAGAGAATCTTCAAACCTTACACATTCCTTTATCCCTTAATCATGACATCTTTCAACATTACATTCATAATTTCAGTTCAAAAACTGAGTTCATAAGTCTCTCTTGATATAAAACCGAAATTTTTATAACAACATTAAAATCTCTTAAAATATTAATTAAAATATCATCAAATCAGAAAATTTTTATTTTTAAAAAATAAGATCAAACATTAAACTTTTTATATGGAATACCTTCAGAACGTTCGACATCCAAGTCACGGATACTTACTCAGAAACATACGTGATGTGAATTAGAATCCTTATACTCGAATTTTTTCAGGTCGTTTAATCTCCTAATTATATACACACACATATATACATTCATATTCATAAGCATATCCTACACATACTTCCAGATCTTCTTCCTATCAACACTCTAATATTCTTCAGGCAAACGGATCACACACACATGTCCACATAGCTATAATAAATTTAGACTTGTCCACACAGTCCAGAACATATCACATGCAGTAAATCTCTACATAATCAAATGACACCCAATACCATAAACGAAATACAATACAGATTCTTTATCGACAACACAAACATTATCAGAGATGGAAATCATAATACAATGTTCATACAATCCACTTCATCCATAATAAAATCATCATCCAAGCACTGTGGCGGAAAACATATCGTGTAACATCCATATAAAATATGTAAACCAAGTTATTCGAATTTTTTTCTAAAAAACTTTCAAAAAAAAAAAAAAATCAAAAACTAAAGATGTCATCAAAATGTAATTTGAAAGTATTATAAAAATACATAAATCAGAAACAACGTGAAGTCAAATATCAAATTATCGAAAATATGATCTCTGTAATTGAAAACAACTTTTGAAATCCATGTTTCATAAAATCATATCAAGCTTCCAGAAACTTATTCACTGGACGAAATAAAACCAGGTGTCCAATTTCTGGATCGCGCGTACTGACAGGACATTATCCTAAATAGGATCGTGTTGACAGAAAGTAACAGAACGATCGTAATCATATGGGCAGAGCTCCTTGAATCAAAGAACGCATATTGTGGCAAAGTCTTCTCTTTTCAAAATTGTAATAAAAAACTTTTTCATATATTTGCAAAACTTTCCAAAACGAGCATGCAACTTATTCAAAATGGCAAATGAATCAAGAGTATTCATATGCATATCAGACTCGTCACATTACACACGTCACACTCGTCGTTCATTGGCGATAACTCACAATTTGAAAAAAAATACATTTCAATCATAAGTGAAAAACGTAATCTATAATACACGAGCCGGAACATCACATGAAATGACACAAATAGGCTAACACATGTACTGACATATACATACAAGCTTGTACAAGATCCGTTACTTATTTTAGAATAGGTATGAGATAAATGTCGTCAGAACAGAATCTTAACCAATATTTCTAAATAGAAGATAATAAACATGTTTCATAGATTGAAAACTTACAGGTCGGACACATCATAAGCACATTTCAGATCTATCAAATACTAACAAATGACTCATACATCGGAAAATAATATTATTAATATACACTTCAATAACATAATTCTAATTTTCTATTTATGTCTTTACACTCATAACATAAGATTTTGTGCACTCCATTACCAAGCTATTTAAACCTGTGGCTATAACTGTCATAATAATTATAATAAATAATTTAATATGTTTTCTTACTATAATACAATTCTTAAAAAATTATAATATGTATTTATATTGTAATAAGTTTTTTATTTAATAAAAAATTAATTGTAAAGATATTTTAATTTATAATTTAGTAATAAAAAATTAATTATAGAAGTTAATTGTAGAGATTAAGTGTCACATATGTTTTTTTTATTTTAATGAGAGATTATAATATGTTTTCATATTATAATAAGTTTATTTATTTAATTTTATAATTTAATAATAATAAATTAAAATATTAAATAATTAATTAAATTAATAAGTGTTGATGGTGTTTTTTAAGCACTATAATAGCTAAACATAGCGGCAGGGGCAAAAGGGGAAAATACATTCTCGGTCGAAATCATTAAATGACGACCCGACCACATGAAAGCTATGAAGCCAACAGTAAGAGACCGATCACTTAGTGATAAGTGACCGACCACTTGGGTTCGGGTGACCGGGCACTATCAGATCGGTGGCATCATCCCAAACTCAAAGGACCATGGTAGCTGACCATGCCAAAAACCGACCATATGGTGAGGCGTGTTCCAGAAGACAAGGAATCCTACTTCATGGAGAAAAGGGTGATAATTCAGTATCCTAATAGGATAAAGGGAACAAAGGTGGATTTGATTAGTAATCCTTATGGAAAATGAAATTGTTTCAACTATGAAATTCTTATAGGAGAAGGAATCTGATTTCTACACTATTATAAATAGGAGGGTAGAGTGTGTGTAAGAGGCATCAGAATCATTACCATCAAACTTGTAAACACATGAGATACCAGAGAAGCATATCTCAGTAATAAGAAGTATCATTTTTTTTGTGCCCGTGGACGTAGGTGGGATCTAGTCCGCCGAACCACGTTAAATCTCCTTGTCAAATTGCGTATTATCTGTCTTTCGCTAAATTTTCTTTTGGTTTCCCCATAACCAAACAAATTCACCGTTGAAGGAGGATCGTCATGGGGTGATATTCTCATATTGCCCTGAGACCAAAATCAGCCGTCAACAGTTGGTGCCGTCTGTGGGGATTCTAACAAAAGCAGTTCACGTGGTAAGACGATGGCGGAAGGCGGAAATCACCGATCATCAGGGAGTTCAACTACAGATTGGATGAAGAAGATCGAAGAAAACATGAGGAGAGACAGAGAGGAAAACCAAGCCCTCCTAAAATCCATGATGGACCGACTGGAAAGGATGGAAGGAATGAACAACGAAAGACTTGAAACCGGGACCAGTCGGGGAAGGGGCGAGGTAGCGGAAGAAAAAAGGGTTGTAAATACAAGTGAAGACGACGGACCCAGGAGGGGGCCCCTACGAAATAAAAACCATAATGGTGCAAAAAGATTCTCAAACGGAGGACATGTGGGAAGAAGAAGACGAAGGACGGTCGTCAGACTCCTCCTATGATAGCCCCCGTGACACCAGAGGGGGAGGTAGGGAGTATGGCGAGATTGAACGGGAAGTCTCCATACATGAGGAGCACCGCACCCGGGACAACAGACACAAAGAAAACCGCAAGAGGCGGAATGATGACGAGGATAGCAACATGAAATCTTGGTTGCGGGAGGAGATGGCCAAGTGGGGGGTGAACCCCAAAACAGATGCAGGAGATGCCCGGGACAGCGAGGAAGAATCCCCCCTCCTGGAAGAAATAAGGTCGACAAAATTCCCAAAATGGTTCAGCATGCCGACCATGACGCCTTACAAAGGCCACACCGATCGAAAAAACCATGTCAAAAGCTTTGTCCTATTGATGGAGGTTCAGTGAGTGACAGGGGATGTCGTTTGCAAAGTATTCCCCCTAACCCCGGGCGGATCTGCCATTCTTTGGTATAGAAGTCTTGCTCCAGAGAGCATCGGCAGCTTCGTGCAACTCAGAAAGTCTTTTATACGACACTTCAAAGGGACCTGCGTCCCTAAAAAGACAATTGGAGAGCTAAGACTCATGAAGCAGGGAGATGATGAACCCCTAAAGGTTTTTATTGAAAGATACCATAATATGATGCTCGAGGTCAGAGGATATGAGTCTCTTGAGGCCCTGGAAAGCTTGAAGGGAGCCTTAAAAGTCGGAAGACTGTGGACCCACCTGAGGATCCAAGACACCCCAGACTACGAAACTGCCCTGGAGTTGGCCATGAAGTTTATCTTAATAGAGGAGGAGAAAAAGATTGCCCGGGGAGTAGACACCCGAAAGGCTAAGATACTCAAGTCAGACAATCAGATGGATTCGATCAGAAATTTTAGGAGACCAGTCCCGGAGCAGAAGAAACTCAGATCGACACCTCCGAGTAGTCATGTTCAAGAGATAAAGTCATATGTCCAAGTCAACCGTGTCGCGAGGAGGACCGTATACACCCCCCTGAACAAATCTATGGCTCAGATAGTTCGGGAAATCCAGGATAAATGTCTGTTGGCCGAGCCTAATTTGAGGAGGTTCCCAATTGAGGAGGGAAATAGTAGGGTTTACTGTATCTACCGTAACGTAAGGGGACATTCCACGAATGGGTGCAGAGACCTGCGGGAGCAGGTGGAAGACTTGGTGAAAAAAGGCTATCTCAGAGAGTACATAGACCATTCGGTTTTTTAGGTCGACCAAAGGAAGTCATCCGGTCGGATGCGTGGAATGCTGAGATTCAGAGAGGAAAGCCCTGCTTGTAGTGACCCGTGTAGAGTTGTAAAAATGGAAACGGATCTCAAAAATGTGAGTAAGATCTCTTCTGTCATAGGCTGACATTTGATTATGCTTATTTGTTATGGCCCACCCAGTGGTTTTGATATATGTTTTACGGCTCGGGTCTGCTCTTGTACCGCCGAGTCCATTTTGATGATATATGTTTTACGGCTCGGGTCTGCTCTTGTACCGCCGAGTCCATTTTGCTGATATATGTTTTACGGCTCGAGTCTGCTCTTGTACCGTCGAGTCCATTTTGTTGATATGTGTTTTACGGCTCGGGTCTGCTCTTGTACCGCCGAGTCCATTTTGCTGATATGTGTTTTACGGCTCGGGTCTGCTCTTGTACCGCCGATTCCATTTTGTTGATATGTGTTTTACGGTTCGGGTCTGATTTTGTACCGCCGAGTCCATTTTGTTGATATGTGTTTTACGGCTCGGGTCTGCCCTTGTACCGCCGAGTCCATTTTACTGATATATTTTTTACGGCTCGGGTCTGCTCTTGTACCGCCGAGACTGATGTTTCCTTCCGGCTCGGGTTTGCTCTTGTACCGCCGACACCGAAGTTTCCTTCCGGCTCGAGTCTGCTCTTGTACCGCCGAGACCGATGTTTCCTTCCGGCTCGGGTCTGCTCTTGTACCGCCGAGACCGATGTTTCTATCCGTCTCGGGTCTGCTCTTGTACCGCCGAGACCGATGTTTCCTTCTGACTCGGGTCTGCTCATGTACCGCCGAGACCGATGTTTCTATCAGGCTCAGGTCTGCTCTTGTACCGCCGAGACAGATGTTTCTATCCGGCTCGGGTCTGCTCTTGTACCGCCGAGACCGATGTTTCCTTCTGGCTCGAGTCTGCTCTTATACCGCCGAGACCAATGTTTCCTTTCGGCTCGGGGTTGGATTTCGTTCTGTCAGAGCCGTCTTTATTCAGCTTTTGGTCAGGTTACGTACCACCGAGTCGGCTTCTTTGGACTGGGGATGTAACATTCCCTCAGAGCCGTCTTTATTCAGCTCGGGGTCGGGTTACGTCCCACCGAGTTGGCTTCTTTGGACTGAGAATGTAACATTCCCCCAGAGCCGTCTTTATTTAGCTAGGCGACGGGTTACGTCCCACCGAGTAGGCTTCTTTGGAATATGGATGTAACATTCCCACAGAGTCGTCTTTATTCAGCTCGGGGTCGGGTTACGTCCCACCGAGTTGGCTTCTTTGGACTAGGGACGTAACATTCCCTCAGAGCCGTCTTTATTCAGCTCGGGGTCGGGTTACGTCCCACCGAGTCGACTTCTTTGGACTGGGGATGTAACATTCTCCTAGAACCAAGTCTTTATTGAGCTCGAGGTCGGGTTACGTCCCACCGAGTCGGCTTCTTTGGACTGGGGATGTAACATTCTCCCAGAGTCGTCTTTATTTAGCTCGAGGTCGGGTTAAGTCCCACCGAGACGACTTCTTTGGACTGGGGATGTAACATTCCCCCAGAACCGTCTTTATTCAGCTCGGGGTCAGGTTATGTCCCACCGAGTCGGCTTCTCTGGACTGGGGATGTAACATTCCCCAGAGTCAAGTCTTTCTTCAGCTCGGGGTCGGGTTACATCTCACCGAGTCGACCGTCATCAGCATAAGGGCAAATCATTTTCTCCACGGGTGGATATCGGGATCCTCGTTAACTGAGCACATGAAGGTGACAGGAGGGACCAGATTTGCTGCCAAGGCATTTTTCTCTGCGGTTCCTGGAGTGACCACCGACGGGTTCATCAGCACACCATCTTTTTTTATAGTTCCCGGCATCAACTCACAAACTCGTTATTACCGAGAACTAGGGGATAGATGTTGATGGTGTTTTTTAAGCACTATAATATCTAAACAGAGCGGCAGGGGCAAAAGGGGAAAATACCTTCTCGGTCGAAATCATTAAATGTCGACCCCAACCACATGAAAGCTATGAAGCCAAGAGTAATAGACCGAACACTTAGTGATAAGTGACTGACCACTTGGGTTCGGGTGACCGGGCACTATCAGATCAGTGGCATCATCCCAAACTCAAAAGACCATGGTAGCCGACCATGCCAAAAATCGACCATATGGCGAGGCGTGTTCCAGAAGACAAGGCATCCTACTTCTACGGGGAAAATGACAAGTTATCCTACTTTCATGGGAAAAATGTGATAATTCAGTATCCTAATAGGATAAAGGGAACAAATGTGGATTTGATTAGGAATCCTTATGGGAAAAGAAAATTATTTCAACTAGGAAATTCTTGTAGGAGAAGGAATCTGATTTATACACTGTTATAAATAGGAGGGTAGAGTGTATGTAAGGGGCATCAGAATCATTACCATCAAACTTGTAAACACAAGAGATACCAGAGAAGCATATCTCAGTAATAAAAAGTATCATCTTTTTTGTGCCCGTGGACGTAGGTGGGATGTAATCTGCCGAACCACGTTAAATCTCCTTGTCAATTGGCGTATTATTTGTCTTTCGCTAAATTTGCTTTTGGTTTCCCCATAACCAAACAAATTCACCGTTGAAGGAGGATCGTCTTGGTGTGATATTCTCATATTGCCGTGAGACCAAAATCAGCCGTCAACAATAAGTTTCTTACTTTAATAGTAAATTATGTTTTTTATATTGTAATAGGTTTCTTATTTTAATAATTTATTATTTCCATTTTCTAATTTAATAATAAAAAATAATTGTAGAGATATTTTAATTATATAATATAATAATAAAAATTAATTGTAGAGATTAGGTTAATTAATAGATTTTTATTTAATAAATTTATTAATTTAATTTTATAACTTTAATATGAAGTAATCACTTGGTGCGATGATAAGGTTTAAAAATATTTAACTTATATATATATATATATTTTTTGTTTTCCTATTATAATAGTTTGTTTACTTTAATTATAATATGTTTTCTTATTATAATAGTTTGTTTATTTTAATTTTATAATATAAATTAAAATATTATTTAATTAATTAAATTAATAGGTTTATTACTTTAATCATAGATGATGTTTTTAATTTTATAATTTAATTAAAAATATTTTAATTTTATAGTTTAATAATTAAAAAATTAATTATAGAGATTCAGTTGATTGTAGATAATTCAATAGTGTTTTTATTTTTTTTATTTTAATATGATTGTCTAATTTGTTTCTTGTTATAATAGAATTCTTATAAAATTATAATATGTACTTTTATTGTAATATGAGTTTTATTTAATAGATTTATTAAGTTAATTTTATAAATTTATTATGAAGCTACTAGGTGGTGCGATGAGGAGGCTTCAAAATGTTTAATTTTTTATATTTTTAATTTTATAATTTAATAATAAAAAATAATTGTAGAGATATTTTAATTTTATAATATGTTTTCTTATTATAATAGGTTTCTTTATTTTAATTTTATAATTTAATAATAATAAATTAAAATATTATTTAATTAATTAAATTAATAGGTTTATTACTTTAATGGTAGATTATGTTTTTAATTTTATAATTTAATAATACAAATTAATTGTTGAGATATTTTAATTTTATAATTTAATAATAATAAATTAATTGTTGAGATTCGATTAATTGTAGATAATTTAATTATTTTAAAATAATTGTTGAGATATTTTAATTTTATAATTTGATAATAAAAAATTAATTGTTGAGATTCAGTTAATTGTAGATAATTTAATTATTTTAAAAGGACAGTCTAATTTGTTTCTTGTTATAATATAATTCTTATAAAATTATAATATGTATTTTTATTTAATATATTTATTAATTTAATTTTATAACTTTATTATGAAGCCATCACGTGACGCGATGAGGATGTTTAAAAATATTTAACTTTTATATATATGATTTGTGTTTAATATATTTATTAATTCAATTTATAACTTTAATATGAAATCGCCACGTTATGAGATGATGATGTTTAAAAATATTTAACTTTTAAATATATATATATATATATATATATATGAAGAGAATCACGTCCAGATCTTCTCGGTCCGGCCTAGACCCGCTAAAAGATTAAAAAAAACACGCAATTTGATGTTTTGGAAATTATATTTTTTATTTTTTAACATCTTGAAATGCGTATTTTTTTAACTTGTTACGATCAGGACATCAATAATTTTCAACACATTACGGAAAAAAATTAACAATAATTTTCTCCTTTAATTTTTTAGTGCAAGAAATAGTTAAGAGAGGATCACAAAGAGCAGCAGCAATGGAGTTGCAGAGACTTGAATCCAAAAGGGCAGCAGCTGAAAATAACATTCAAGTAGAAAAAATTCTTCACATGAATCAAGATGATGGAGACTACAGTTATGCAAAACACGCACTAATTCAGGTCACTTGAATAACAACATTATTTATTGAATCTTACTTTAATTTCCCATTTTATATTTATTAACGAAATGATAATTTGGGTCAGGATTAAGTGTTGATTTATTGTTCGTTTAGCCACGTATTCAAATCCTAAAAACAATTTCTATGTACTGCGTATATCGGGACCTGGGTAATTTTGTGTCCTAAATATGACCTAACCAATTGATAATTCGTTCTTCCCTAAAACTTTACCCTTCAAAGTCTTTTTAAATGGCTTAGTTAGATTCTCCGTAAATGTCATCTTCATGACGGCCACTTCTCCCATTTATACTATCTTCTTGACGAAGTGGCACTCCTCTCTGTATGTTTCTCTCTTTTGTGGATACTTAGTGTACGGGCCAAATTTGGTCCAAGGGTAATTTCGACCTTTCGCTTCACGCCCACTGCTAAATGCACCCCTAAAATCCCCCAACCGAACCCAAAGACATTATACAGGCCCAGGCCCAGGCCCCAATAAGTTTCAACACCTGTAACCAAAGGATCATCCCAGGCCAGTCCACTTAATGCCTAGCCCCATAAACAAGAACCAACTGTTCCAGCCTACAAACGGGCAGATACACTAAATACCCCTAATGAAGTCAATCGTAACGGACTCTCAACGGACAAGTAATTAAATATCAGTAAATGCACATGCTCCCTTAGCGTCATGTATAAAAACGAAGAAGGTCTAGGGAGAAGGGGGAGCTCTCAGACTCATAGCCCAATACCACTCTCTCCATAGCTCTCTAAACCTCTCATCTACCGCCCTCACGGCAGCTGGCAAGGATCAAGGTAGCATCTAACCTTATTCCCCTCCCCTCTACGACTTTTACACCTCATCTCCCTCACTGACTTGGGCGTCGAAGTGCATACGGCATCCACCACACCGGTGGGTAGACCCTCCACGCTCACCCTACATCTTTGTTTTGCAGGATCGCCAGTGCCCCTATACAAAATCTCAATTGTAGACCTGGAGCGAAAATCAGCGTCTACACTTAGTTCTTTGAAGTTCGTTATTGTATCACTATTATCGTAATAAAATATCAGTGATTTATCCATATCTACAATTACTTCTAAATCTCTCAAAATTTATGGAGACATACTGCTTTTCATATCGACTGAGATGAATGAATAAATGATTTAAAATATAAACATTGCATAACCCTTTACTTTATATCTAATTTTTGAGTCGAGTTAGGCCAATAAATTTCAACAAGCATCATGGTACTTAAAAAAACAAATATAAGTGAAAACTTAAATTATATATATTATTTGATTGTAAATAAATAATTTTTCCCCTAGTGGTTTAATCGGACTCCAGCTAGTCTAGCCCCTCAAAATGTAGGATTCAAATCTCAGGAAAAAAATTCTTAAGCCGAAATCTATTTTTTAGGGACAGCTGGACTCTAGGAGTTATTTTTTGTTGCAATAACATATGAATAAAGTGATATTACCAACTATAATAATTTTAGGGAAATATTTTTTATGACATTTTAATGATACTATGTTTCAAGCAGCTATTCATTATAGTCTCTCTACAAAATGTACATATGCTTGAAGTAGAAATATCACTATAATATCATTGAAAAATGTCAAACCAACTAATAATTAAAACCCTAAAGGGTTGCCTCAATGGTAAAGACTTTGGTCTTGAGTGGTTTGCTCACTTTCATGTTCAAAGTTCGAATCTCACTAGATGCATTTCCTTGGGACCATACCCCCCTGTGTAAAAAACCTGAAGTTTATCATAATATGTGCTGTGAAACTTTTGAGGGCATGAAACACAGGTCTCGATGATTAATCGAAGTGCACTTAAGTTGACCCAGATACCCCGATTATAAAAAAAAATTAACAAAAGATATTTTTTATTTCAATTCTCATTTATTTTATAATTTCTTAATATATTAGTACGTAAACAAAATATTATCATATTAGTACATGATAACTTGATACCTCCATATCATTCTTGAGATTTTGGAGTTGAAAATTGTAAATAGGCAAATTTTAATATGTGAGCAATACGCGTATTAAAGTTAAGATTTGACCAAGACGTCGAAACTAAAAGAAACAATTTGTTTTGGTAATGTATTTGTTCGCTGTAAAAATATTGTTTAACTTGAGTATATAGATGGTTATGATGAGAGTCGATAAAGTGTAACATCCCGCCTGAGCCAGGATGTTACCGGCAGGAGACAGGCTAATCCTGCCTCTATAAGTTTCTGATTCTGACAAAATTTTCGCATGATGTATGCAGAACATCATGCAACCCGGCTTATAGCCAGCACCATAAGACAACCTGCTTATGCAACTCAACATATATGCAATCATCATCAGATCATCTAGGCCTCAGGCCAGAACTCAATGATCAAAATGTAAATACTTGGCCTCCAGCCAGAACTCAAAATATACATGTATTATTACATAACCTTTACATATAAGATACAGATGCAAATACAAATACAAAGGGGCCGTAAGAACCCATAACTCGACCCAGGAATCAAAGACTCTCTTGACTGCAATTGGGGCGATCCACTGTCTTCAAAGTCTTCACTGAAATCCTGCTGGCTCGGTATGACTACTACTGACCTGTAAAACTAACAAACTGTTGTGGTGTGGGTCATAAGACTCAGTAAGTAACCATGTTCATAACTTGAGCGTACAAACACATACAAAGTCTGTTTCTCAATCTATTAATGACCTAAACTATCTATGTGATCTCACATAAATTTCCAATTCTGAGTTAACTGTAAAACTCTTATCCATGTTCAGACATTTCCACTTAATTACAAATTTTCTGTTCTGAATCACACACACCATTACATCTTGTTTCTTACTTATACTTTAAACATCTATAATATAGTCATTAAGCTCCATAAATCCATCTATTGTGCCAAGACTCATTGCGTTTCCGCTACGTTACTTTAATATCTTTCCACTTTTCTATATACTTATTTTTTTTGGATCTAGTTCCGGCATTTATTATAATCTCTTACTCTTACCTTCTTTGAAATATCATCAAATCAGAAAAATAAATATTCTTTCTTTCAAACATTTATCACACTACTTTAGATCATGATTACATGTATGAATGCAATTATATTATCACGCATTACTATTCACAAAGAGAACCTCTTATGTAAACCTATATCTCATACATGCATTATCCACAAATGCATATAAGCATAATAATGAAATTATGCATCAATGCTAGCTACATGCATCTAAATGTAATCATGCTATAATGCATTAACATCAACTATATGCATCTCATATGAATTACTAAAATACATGATTCATATGCATGATTTGTGAACCATACTCTACTCTAACATGTTATACTTTTAGAAAATGTTTTTTTTTTAAAAAAATCTTTCTGAATAACTCTTTTCTGAAAGCTTCTTTCTGAAAACTCTTTGCTGAAAACTTTACTTGAAAACTGGTTTTTGCTTTAAGATTCTGTATCTCTTATAAAACTGATGTTTCTAGAAACTTTCTTTTCTGAAAAGCTCTTTCTGCAAGCTTTAACTGAAAACTGAAATCTGAAAAACTGTTTCTAAATTCTGTTTCTGAAAACTGTTACTAAAGTTTGACTTTTGAAAACTACATAATGTTGATCTGGAAAACTGTATACAGAAAAATCTCAAATCTCAAAACTGCTCTATGCCCAGGAAACCAACTCAACTGGGCATCTCTGAAACTGGTGGTGCCCTACGTCCAAGACAACAACTCAACTGCAACGTAGAGCTCTACACCCAGGACAGTGATTTAACTGGGTGTAGCCACACCCAGGACAACAACTCAACTGGACGTAACCACCACTAGAACTAGGGTTACGGATCAATGCTACCGCCTAAGCTCTAGACTAGAGACCAGGTACACGATCCTAAGCCGCCATCCTGGCCCCACATGTGCACAAGTCCTCCATATCTGTCAATTTTAACTGTAATAGTTACATACTGGGGTGAGGTTTTACCTCATGCCCCGAAAATCATGTAAAAACTGCTGATAAACTTTTAAAAAACTTAAATCAAATCCCAAAATTGTAAGGAACATTTTCTGAAATACATTTCTTTCAAAAAATATTTGAAACTATTCTTTGTAACAATGTGAATCTAAAAAACATTCGAAACTATTCTTTGTAACACTTTGAATCTAAAAAACATTCTTAACTTTAACATAGCTTCTGAAAATAACAACATATAAATATGCATATGCATTTCTTTATACTATCATATATGTACATGCATTCATTCTTGCATATTTATGATACATTGAGACCATTCATATACATGCACACTCTATGCTCATACAAAACTTATCTTGATATAGCCATATTTATTTATATACTTACATACATATAAATCAACATATGTATTCATATGCACATATACTCTATGTTTATTTAAACATGCTTCAAGATACTTGTACACAAAATACATACTAACTATAAACGAGCTTACTTATTTCTCCGTGCATACTTACCCGTTTTTTTGTACTTATATGCTTACTTCTTTACAATTTATCATTCTTTAACTTTAATCTCATTCCCTATGGTGTAGTTTTTACAACCCCCAATCCCAAGTATTCCATATTTTAATCATGTGTATCTGTTCCCATATTACGAATACATATACTTATCATTCTTATACTTTCGATCTAAGGCTTGCTAATATCCTACTATATATATATATATACACATACTATATATATATATATACACACACACACACTTCATGTTTTATGTTTACACATATATCTATAAAGTTTCTTTATTATTTAAATTCAATCAGAATACGTCACAAGTAATCATCACTTGGATTACTTACCTGGCTAGGCGGACACTCATAATCCTGGTCCGATCTATCAAAACAAATAATAAAACATGTTCAGAATCGCTATTTGCGGAACTTTCTACTCATCTATACTAAACTTCCAGACTTTCCGGGAATACACTAATCCTCTCTGATCCTACCGTTTAAACTCCACTACTCTAATATAGCCTTATATATTATTCTAAACTAGCTAGATGACTTAAATTCTCATTTTACGCGTTTGTGGTAAATCTTGTGGAAAAGTTTCCGCAAACCCTGCGGAAGGATCTTGGACATTCCGAACTTATCTAGAATGACTTAATTACCCTCGTAATATCATATTTATATCATCTTCATAATTACGGTCATTTATGCTGAGTCGAGCGAGAAACTCCGCTCGCTAATTCTACCGGATCGATCTAATTTATTTCGTTTCTGCTCGGATTCTACCACATGCATCGTTTTAACATATTATATCAAATCCAATTCATTTCATGTCAATTCGCTACACTACGAAACTACTAGAAGCATCCGAATATATAACGATAAGCTTTAAAATAACACATTTTTAACAGAGAGTCGTAGCGAAATTCGAATAGCATATTCGGACTCCCAACGGCCATACGAACACGCTGGTGTCGTCGGAATTCTGATCGGAGCTACCATTCATCTGGGTGCTACAGTACACGCGTGGCTTCTCTCCTCGTTTTGCATGCAACCGGTCGCTGTTCGGTAAAATCGACTCTGCATACTCGTAGTACTCTACGAGAGATTCGATTTGGCGAGTGGCTCGGGCCGTGAAACGAAATGATGAGCCGGAACCATGAAACCCATTACATGTTATTTCCTTCCCTTTGCAGCCGCTGTTGCCGGCGCTTTCACGGCCACCATCGTGCTCGCCGTTGCTGGGCGGTCAGGTCTGCACCGGTGCACCGGCCTGTGGTAGCCGGAGTTGCTGCCTGCGACTGATTCTTCTCCAAGGGCGATGAGGGGTGCGGGTGGAAGAGGGAGAGAATATTTGTTATTTTTGCAAAATGCTGAAACTATGGGGTTTATATAGGTAAGTTTCTGAAAATTACAAGCTGACCCCGGAAAATTTCATTTAGGCCCATATCATGGAATTTTCTAGAATTTCGCATTTTTGAAGCCTTTCTTACGCGATTTTCGAAAAGTATTCAACACGAAAGTTATTCATCTCGGAAAAACGAGTCTGATGGTCCAAGAATCAACTCAATCAGAGTTAATTTGCCAATTCCGTGACCAAAACCGTAAACTTTACGCGTTTAATAAAAATCGTGTAACTAATTTTCGAGACGACACGTCTTTTAATGCGACAAATCTTCACTTTATATTACTCTAGTCGATATATCCTTGCTTGAACTCTTATTCTTCATTATCACCCTGTTCCGAGACTATAACTTCAGTTCGGGAACCTTCTAGAACTGTCCTAAAAATCTGGGATGTTATATAAAGATATCGGTTGGGATCTTAAATTTTATCCAAAATTAGGATTTCAAGTCTTTAAAAATTGAAATTTTTAGTATATAATATGATTATTTTTATCATTTATCGAGAGAGTATCATTTAAAAATTTATATGGGACTTAATAAAATTCAAGAAAATTCAGCACTGCCCCTATTTATGCAGGTGTATTAGGGGAATAGATCATTAAATTGAATTAGGGTTGGCAAATGAGCCGGACTTTAAAAATCTCATATCTTAATTCAAGTATTAGTTGTTAATATTCTCAAGATATTGAAAAAATCCAATTTATAAAATTTTGAATTGATGATCTTAATGTGTTTTTTCAAATCTAAATTTAAATAAAAAAAATACTTAAAATATGGTTGAGTTTTTTTTTTTTTTTTTAAAGTCTGACTTATTCATCCACCCTAAATTGAATTGAATTAAATATAAAGACTTCAAATAAATAATAGTAACCGATTTTCTAATTACCTCAATAGAATAAACTATTAAATATATTAAAAAAGTATGGGTCATGCTAACGAGTGTCCTATTCGCATTCATTAAAGATCAATTTTAGGAAAATTATCACATCACTTTCATGAAAAATGTAAAAATTTATCAAAACATTAATTTTTTTCCTTAAAAACTTTACTAAAATCTTAAAAAACCTAACTAAATGCATTTAATAACTATCGAGTAAAGTTATAAAATTCATAAAATAATCAACGTAATAAATGAAGCAAAAATATATCTAATAACTACCAATAATAATTTATAAAAAGTCACAAACGGATAAATCATTAGTAATGACATCTTCATTTTAACCAATTGAGGTTGCAGTTAAAAAGATTAAAAAAAACATATTTCAATACATATGGATCGAGCTAAATTTTGTACTGAGATTTTTACAAATACTGATTGATAGTTATTGAATAATAATTTAAATATAACCGAATCCTAACTGTGCATTACTATTAAAATATAAGTTGAAAAAAATTATGAAAACTTTAATACAACTCAATCCAAAACTAAATTCAAAAAATTATGAAAACTTTAATACAACTCAATCCAAAACTAAATCCAAATTATTTCTTCACTAGAGATTTATTCATAGTTAATAGTACAGTTAAATGTATAAACTTAACAGGTACCTAAAGGGCTGGTGAGTGAATCTAGAGTTCCAATATCGAATAAACGGGATGTTTACATGAAAAAATCATGTAGCCCACCGAATGTGCATAAAGCATACTTGGATCAATTTGATAGTGATTTCACATCATTTCTCAAATTTCGCTCAAAAGAGTTGAAACCTGGAGGTTGTATGGTTCTTACATTGATGGGCAATGACAAACGCCATACTAATCTTTTGGAAGAAATGGGGATGGTAATAAATAACATGGTCTCTGAGGTATCTTCTCTCTCTTTGACACACACACATAAATATTATGGTTGGTAGAAAATTTGTTCATATGGGATTCATGACCACAATAAAAATTTCGATAGGGGTTCCGGATTAGGGATGACAATGGGGAGAAGAATGGAGGGGATCGACATCCTCGTACCCGTGTCCGACAATCTTTAGATGTCACACCCTTCTCTCTCACCTCATAATTATGTTAGGAGAGGAGATTTCTTTTTTTTTTTTTTTTTTTTGGATAACAGGGGTGTCTGAGCCAGCTTACGCGCAGCGTTAGGAGATGAGATGAGGATCTCTAAATAATAAAAGGGGATCCTCGAGAGGTCCCGAATACAGAATAATAAATAATTTTTTTTTAAAAAAAATAAATGAAAGTCATGGAAAAATATATTAGTTGAACTACTTAATCCAGAAATCAAACATACATATTCAAAAAATTGATAATATCTATTACACAAATCACAATTTATATAGAAAATTGAAATTCATATTTTATGTCTTTTTGTTTGGTTTGTAACTTAATAAAATGATGAATCTCTTATTATATATGTATGTATGTATGTATGTATGTATATATAGATAAATAAAAACTTAAATGGTAATTGGGATGGGTGTGAGATTTTACCTAATCACAGTCTCCTCCTAGAATAAGAAATGAGTATTAAATTTTCATTGTCCCCGTCCCTATCTCCGAAGTTAATTTTTTTTTAAATATTTCATCATCGTTCTTCTCCCCAATTGGGGAGGGTCCCTAAGGGCCCATGTTCCCTTGGGGATTCTTTCATCCCTACTCGGGATGATATTTCGTCCTGAAAATATTGGATCGAGATTTGGGATGAAAAAGTCACCATGAATTAATCTCGAATTTTAGTTTAAAATTTTCTCGAATCCAAATCGAACCTCGTTCGAGATGAAAATAAAAATTTTGATTGGTATTCAGGATGATTTTTTGTCTCAAAAAAATTGGGTCGAGATTCGGGACGAAAAATCGTCATAAATCCCAAATTTTAGTCTTAAAATTCCCAAATCGTGAATGAGATTTGAGATCTCAAATCATTTGATTCGGGATTTGGAAGATTTTTTAGCCCAATTTAAAAAGTCATTTGGAATTCAGGACGGGACGTGATGAGATCCTGTCTGGATGAGATGTCCCAATTATCATCCCCAATAAGTGCACGCATAGTTATATTATTAAAATTCTCATCTACAAGTGTTCAATTTTATAAAATATAGATATAAGATTTTTTTTTTATCGATATCTAATTATAAAAAGATAAAAAGACATGAACCTTGATGTAATCTTAGTATTTTTGCAGCGTATTGCAATTCTATATCTGTATTTTACAAAATGCAAACATTAATTCGAACCTAAGAAGATTTAGGTAGATCGTATACAAATATTTATACATGTACATTTCTATGTTTATGTGCATTATTTTCACTCTCTCTTTTATTTTTATTGAATTTAGGGGTTGATTGATGAACCAAAATTGGAGTCATTCAACTTTCCAAAATTGGGGTTGATTGATTGATTGAAAGAGAAGGATCCTTTAATATCCATCAACTTGAAACATTTTTTACACATGTTGGTTGGTAGGCTTTGAAAATGATAACAAAGGCATAGAGTCTGACAATTTGGAAAGAGGCAAGTTTGAGAGCAGTCTTTCATTCCCTTCTGGCCAATCATTTTGGGAATGCAATCATGGATGAAATTTTTTCACAGAGTTTCATTCAAGATAATTGAGTATTTGGAAATGGGAGCCACATATTTTAGAAATTTGTTTAGATGCTTCTGTATCGACGGTTCCCAAGTCCACTTTGGCCAAAAGTAAACTTGGAGATCCCATCTCTAAAAACAAAACAATAATGTAATTGTGTTCCATGAGTACTCCCCATTATTGAATTTTAGTGCTTTGATACTTAAAATGACAAAATAATTTAAAAGATTCAAAATTTATATTTTGAATTTTGTCATTTTAAATATAAAAAGACAAACATTCGATATTAATAAAGCAACCAAAGAGTACAACAAGCATGGTTGAAAACAAAAAATGCTATCCATATAATAAGAGCTGCAACTATTCAATTGTTGTCAGCTGACCCTGCAGCACATTCAGCATATCAAAACCTTCGATTATTGGCTAAGGTAGCGGAATATTTTGACCATATATATGCTTAATTAAATTTTAACTCATATCAAAAGATCATTAATGTAATAACTCATTTATTTTTTTTAATACCAAATATTATCATAACAAATTTAATTTGGATTTTTCTTCTTAATCCCCAACCCAATGACACTCTTATCACCAAATATGTCTCCAAATTATCAAAAACCAAACAAAACCATCAACCTCAACCCAATTCAATCATACAACAAACCATACTAACCACCACCATTTCCTTTTATCAATCAACCAAGATTAGAGCTATTTCCAGTGAGTTTTGAGAGCACATCCCAGGGAGTTTTAGAAAGAGAAACTGAAACCAGTAAAGAGAGAAACGACTAGAGAGAAAAAGTGTGTGTAGAGAGAGAAAATGTTGTTGAAGCCAGCAGGGCATGCACATGCATGCAAAACAAGGTCAGCCGAAAGTGTGAGAAGACTGCCACCGAAAGTTGATGGAACAAGGTGGTTGGCACTGTAGCAAAGTTGGCAAAACGTGTCCAAGACGTGTGACACTGTTCACGCAGTGTCACACGTCTTGGACACTATAAAAGGAGCCCTTCACCCATTGTAAATGTATCCCAAAGAGTGAGTGTACATTGTAGAGAGAAAGTGAGGTTTTTCATTTGTTTCAAGTGTTGTAAACATTTGTATCTATTCTTGAAAGTAATAGAATTCAATTCAGTTTTTCCTCAAATCTTCTCTAAAGTGATCGGTGAATCACAACAAGTGGTATCAGAGCTTCGGTTGTTCTTTGGGGTCGTAAAACCGATTAACAGAGCTTCCGATCGGAAAACCGATTCCGACGAAAGTTATCAAAAATCAATTTTGAGGGTATCATCAGCTAGTTCACGTCGAGACGAGCTCAGTGGTATTTCGTGGCGACCAAACGGAGGCCGGACGAGTGAGGAAGACTCTCGGCCACGCTCTACACGCGCCTCTGGAGGTTGAAGACGAGTACAGTCAGCCGCCACATCAGCGCCACGTCACGCCCAGTCATCCACTCGCCACGTCAGCGCCACATCAAAATTTCATTTAGCCCCCTGAAGTTTGGAAATTTACAGTTTTACCCCAGAACTTTTAGGAATTTACAAATCAGCCTTTGTGTCGGATTTAGACCAACGAAGTGTCCATTCCACCATTTTCGACCGTTCCGGACACAACAGTGACCTCCGATTTGTGAAATTCAGACCCGATTTTAATCTATTTACATTTTAAACTTTAAAAACTTAAAATAGAAATGGAAGATTCTCATTCCAGTGCAATGATTAAACTGGCTGCAACTAATTACTTCATCTGGAGACCTCAGATGATAGATTTTTTACATTGTAAAGATCTTTTTGATGTCATCGAGTTGAAGGGAGTGAAACCAGAGTCTGTTAAGGAGTATGACTGGAATAAACTCAACAACAGAACTTTGGGTCAGATTAGGCAGTGGATCAGTCACAGTGTCTTCTACAGTGTCTTCCACCATGTAGCACAGGACACAGATACTTATGAAATGTGGAGGAAATTGGAAGACATATTTCAGGCCAAAACAGCTCGGAATAAAGCCTTAATCATGAGGGGTTTGGTGAACCTGAAGCTACGGAGTGGAACTTCTGTTGCAGAACACACCAACGAGTTCCAAAGCCTGGTGATTGTCTGCAGTAGACATGCAACTGGCAGACGAAGTTCAAGCCCTCTTGTTACTCAGTTCTCTTCCTGATAGCTGGGAGACTCTGGTGGTTACTCTCAGCAACTCAGCTCCAAGAGGCAAACTTACCATGCCTATGGTAAATGATGCCCTATCAAATGAAGAAGCCATAAGAAAAGACGTGGGCTCAGATCAAACAGAAGCCTTTTTCTCGGAGCAGCGAGGAAGACAACATGAGAAACATCAAGGTGTGAGGAGAGGTAGAAGCAAAAGCAGGGGCAGATCTAAGGACGGGAAAAATACATACAAGTGCTTCCACTGTGGCATAGAAGGCCAATTGAAGAAAAATTGCCGGAAACTACAACGGGAGCAGGGACAAGGCAATAACCAGCCGAAAAACAATGACGCGAAGACACTAGTAGTTACCACTGTAGATGTAGCTGTTGGAGTTTTTAAAGGTCCCAAGATCAAAACTCAAGCATGAATCATAAGTGAATACAACGACGGAAGTGCGGAATACTTACATCGAGCGGTTGAGCGACGATTTGGGCAACAAAAATTCGAATTCTGCTCACTTTGTCAAGGCAGTGGGCTGCTGTGAACAGTAAATTTCGCCCCTTATCTTCAAGATTTGAAGCTCCAAGCTTCATCATTTTGGTTCCCGGCTCATGGGTAAGCTTCCCTATCACCTTCGCATTGATCCCGGAGTGTGCTAGCACTCTCGATTTTGCCACAAAATCACACTTGCTTCCCTTTTTCCTCTTGGTTTGCTCGGCAGTTCACTGCCCAATTTGAAGAAGAAATCAGCCCTCTAAGGGCGTGAGAAATGGAGAGAAATGGTGAGAGAGAGAAATGAAAAGTGTGTTGGAAAATTGGTTTTAATTTGCTTATATATATTTTCTACAAATACAAAACTTTTGGCAACCAAAAGTCAAACCAAATAAAATAGATTATATTTCTATCAACTTTCAAAAAGTTGTTTTCCAACCACTCACATCAAGTCTCTTCAATCAATCAATCTAATCAATTGTCACATCACTCAAAGTGACATGATTTGACGCTTGATGTGACGCTAGATGCGACTAGCGATTTGACGCTTGATTTGACGAGCCGCTCTCGAATTCGAAATGCGAATGCGCTCGTAATATTCTCGGGCTCGGTTTCGCTAATTCCAAATTAACGAATTTTTCGTCGCGTCATGATTAAATGATTACGCCTAGCGAAATCACTATTCACGTCGCTAACGAATTAATTCTAAATTAATTCGCTCGCCCGAATTAAAATCTAATTTTAATTCCGCGTCGAAATCCAATTTCGTTTAATATATCAAATATATTAATTAATTGATTAATTCCAAATTAATCATTCTCTCTCTTTAAATTGATATTTTATCCCAGATAAAATATCTCTGTAATTAATCCCAGATTAATTTTCTCTCTCATCATATTAATCCCAGATTAATAAAAGTGTGAGTCATACGTCATCGGTGAATCTTTGGGAAGCGACCCATGAGATCCCCGGATAATTCGGCAGCAAATACGGTCGTCGGAGTATCCGAATCACGTACGTACCAAGTACTACGTTCTACCGATTTACGAGACACAATCGGCTTCTAGCAAAGCACGAAGTCTACCCAATTCTCCGGTCATATCCATCTAAGAATTTAATATCTGTATCAAGCGTAGTATACCAAGTATTGTGTATATCGGCCCAGTATCGGATAGTCACGTGCTAGGGCTGGGGCTGGATAAGTGTCTGCCCCGTCCGAAGCACATGTCGGATGTCTGGTGGCTAGTCTCTATAATCGGATATGCATGACCTAGTCATAATATCCCGATGGTTGCGCAACACTTAAGAGCACTAATACCGTATCCTGTGTGACATCATCTCCACTATGACTGAAGTGATACTTCCGTCTTGACATCAACCCAATACTCTACGATTCTCAATATACCCAGCAGTTGGCGTACACAGAACCGGTTAGAGTCCTAGACGACCTCAACTAAAGTATATTGATTGTCGTAAGCATTAGCGGTGCAAGTCTCAGGTTAAGACCAAATACACCTACCCTGATGTCGGACTCCCATAGACACATAGTCATAATACCAATGGGATTCCGAGGGGTCTATCCAGAGCGAAGCTGTTTCCCGTACCATCGGTGAAACACAACCTCCTATCGCACTTGCATAAGTATCCAATACTTAAATATATGAGAACTATGCCGTTGTGCCCTCACAACGCGCACAAGTGCAATACTAGCCTATTCTGCATTATCGATGTCCTGTCTCGATAATACTCCGGCTAGGGATATTTAATGATTAATCCTTCATGGACTGATACTGTCTCATATCATTCTCCGTCCAGGAACAAATCATAGGGACCTCTAATCATTTATACATCTAGGTGATCTAATCACAAATGATAAGAGTGCAATCTCCTTTGTCACATAGTTAATTTGTACAACAACACCGTGATCTGTACAAATAGTGACGCTATGGGTCATAACTGTCCAACAATCTCCCACTTGGCACATAGCCAGTCACTGGAGTGTCTAACACCCGAATTATGTACGGTTTGCTCAAATTGCTGAGAAAAGGTTTTCGTCAGCGGATTTCCATGATTATCGTCTGACGCGATTTATACGATCACCACATCGCCACGATGTATGATCCGAACGAATCAGATGAATATAGAAGTATATATCTGGATCGTCGATGAGACCTTTAATTCCTTAGCCTGTGCTGACGCCTAGCTCAGCCGCTAACAGAAATATATCTAATCTAATTAGATTTATTATCGATCCAAATGGCTTCTATTGCTGCCTCAGCTGCAGCAATAATCTGCATTTGTTGTTTATTCGGCAACAGTATCTTGCTTGGAAGATTTCCAGCTCACTATACCGTTATACTATTGTATAATACCTTTGTTACGACTTATAGTCGTTATCAGGAAAGCCAAGCTTTCACCGATTATTTTATGGGAATATCATTTCCAAGAAATGACATATTATCATTATCTTACATGACATTCATGTCAGTGCACTCCCACTAACTCTTTTATATACACAAGAATCATATTGTTTTGAATTAAATCATACTCCTTTATGATTACATCAAAACGATAATTCCAAGAATCTATGCTTGCTTCAATCCAAACATGGATCGAATAACCTGCAAACCTTGTTTGCTTGTTATGGTACGACAAAACCGACATGATGTTATAAACATCCTCCGAAAGGTTTCCTTTTCAGGAAAGCGATTTTCCGTTAAGCTGTCATATTTCATAAATGAAATACACAGCTTTAGCAAGCATTATCCAAATGGATTTACAATGGCAATATGTAAAAGGTTTCGTCGGAATCAACACAATGTTGATAACTCTACCTTTTCTTTACAAGCCTAGCTTAGTACGTTGGTATGTTGCCTTCCATGTATGTCTTCCTCGAAGACTTATAAAGTACCAATAGGCACAATGTCTTATGGTACATCAACTAGTATCCAAACTTGTTGATAGACATGGAATCCATTTCAGACTCATGACACTTTGTCATAATAGGGAGTCGATACCTTGTATCACTACCTCATACGTAATCAGTTGGTATACCTTAAAAGATTAACATCTTTATGAGGTGAGATCAGAAACCCATACCCTAGGTTGTTTTCTGACTCTCTCCGATCTACGTGGTTCTTGTGTACTCGAAGATTAATGGAATAGTTTCATCCTTGATGAACTATTTATGTTCCATTAGGAATATGTGCCTTGAATAGTATTACTCCAATTTTCATCGAGTTTTACTATCCTCCCACTTACCACTGCATGTCTGTATTCCTCTCAGGAAAACTGCATGGTGAGCAACAATCTAATTGTTCTCTGGTAAGATGTATAAATACAATACTTATGGTATCCCTATGATAGCCTACAATTGACACTTATCCAATTTGGGTTCTAGTTTGGTATCATCCAAACATATGCCTAGCATCCCAATGGTCAGGAATGAGAAACCCGGTTTCTTTCCCGTTCATATCTAATATGTAATATGTCAAACAGATTATTATGGAACCTTATTCTAAATAAGTTATTGCACTGTTAAAACTTATCCGTTGAAGGAAATGGTAGCTCAGAGTGACTCATGATTAGCCTTATCATGTCTAACATGATTCGGTTAATCCGTTCGGACACACCGTCACTTTGACGTGTTCCGGGAGGAGTCCTCATTTGAAAGAATACTATACTCTTTCAAGTATATAAGAAACTTATTGCTTAAGTATTTTCCATTACGGTCTTACCGTGACAGTATAATACTATAGTCGATCTATTTATGTATTTCGTGTCGAAACTCTAAAAGTTTCCGATTTGTGTTCTTCAAAAGAAACACACAACCATTACGCGATGCCACATCTGTATAGGTCACGAAATATTCATATCCATATCTAGCCTAGCTAGACATGGGCCCACTTGCTTCACTATGAACAAGGGTTAATAGATCGATGGCATTTTACACTTTTACCAAGTAAATAGTGTTTTAGGCACATTGCCCAATAAACTAGATTCGTAGACTTTATTTGATTGGAATCAAAACAGTCCGAGTACCCACTCCTCGAAAGTGTGGATATACGAGTCTTGTTCGATTGTGTCACAGACAACAATGCCATAATTAGTTTCTTCTTTGATCAAATCACTTTGAGCTATTTGTTTGTCATTATATATATTTGAGATTTATTTATATTCAAAATATAAATTCTGTTATTCACATCTAATGTGTTTATCTCAATATCATCCTTATATAATAAAACACTTTAGTGTTCTAAAATATAAAGGTTCACCCGCAGTGGGTTAAACACTGATAAAGAGATAATGTATCTAGTCAAACTAGTTACATTATAACAGTTCTCTAATCCTGCTCATAGCAGATTCTGAACATCAATATATATATTTATTATGTACCATATCAAGTATCTAAAATCCAATTTTAATACTAGTAATGAACATAATTTTGACAAACATATTTGAAGTCAGAGCCTTGCTCTCGTCTTCAATTCCTTCATGTCTGCTTTGTCCAAACGACAGTCACGCTTCGCGATTCCGTTTGCCACAATTGTGCAGACATTTTGGGATATGTCATTTATCTTCCAAGAAGACTATAATGATTTTGCCTTTGTCATTTTCAATATTCCAGTTGCCTTTAACCAAGCCTCGGGTTTCCAGAATATTGAAGTAAGGTGTGCCTTGCACTACTTGCCTAATTGCAAATTTTGACTTTATCTCCTTGAGAATAGTCTTTAATTCTCCAAGAATTATTTATTGCAATTTTAATAGTACTTCTAAGATCTAATCTTTGAATATCCTTCAATTTCAATATCATACTTTAAGAATCTAATCCTTAGTTCTGATAAAGAAATTAAGGAGTCTATATGACAAGTATTATGGATTAAGCACTAAAGTTATCATTACATGAATATTCCAAATATCATGTTCCACTTATTTGCTTAATTCCGGACTTAGGCATAATATTATTTTATCAAATAAAATAACTAATTAGTTTCCAGGACCATCCTGAAAATTTATTCCCAATTTGAAAATTAAAGTCGTTTAAATACATTCTCACCCAGGATTATGTCTTAAACACTAATCTTTCATATCTATCTTGATTCTAATAGTCCAACTATTTAATCAACGATTTGTGGTACTATTTATTATAATGATTATAATAGTCCAACTATATAATCAAATATAATCTAAATTAATTAACCTCAATTACATTGATTATTATAATCCAATTATAAAATCAACTGTAAACCGAAATTAATTAATTCAAATATATTGATTAATATAATCCAATTATATATAATCAACTATAATACAGTCCAACTGTTTATTAAAACAACAATTTAAATATTAGTCCAACTAACATTTAATTTAATGACGAAATAATTTAAATGAGCGCGTATGGCGAGTAATTGAACGAGTATTGCAAATTCAATTCTTGCCTCCCACTATTTTTCGGCGAGCCTCCAACCCTCTGTCGAGTACTCGGGAAACCGTGTTTCCTAGTGGGCTAGGATCCCGTTAAATATCACACAATCTTGACTTTGGCCAACAAATTGTATGATAATTAACTAGGTAGATCTCTAAGATCGATTGGATCCAATCCAATTCCTAGATCCGGTAGGGGGACATCCAAGTCCGAAACATATATCTTATATATGCCAATACATCCAATGTATTACCTAACATTTTTCCTCTGAATCAACTAGGCATTGGCTTTGGCACAACAAACCTAATGATCCCAGTCAAGCGCGACCCATTGACCATGGAAGCTTCGTAATCAATGTCGATGGACAAGAAGTGGTCTTGACTTTGGCCAACAAACCACAACTTGGACATGACACCAATATGGAACAAAGCCTCGTGATTCAAACACATCTTCGACGGACGGGGCTTGACTTTGGCCAACAACCCATGCCAATCTAGGATCTTGAGCAAGAATCACTCAATGGAAGGAAAAACGCATGATATTTGATGAGGGTTTTTCGTGTGCAAATTGGCAACCAATTTATTATCTTTGTTAAGGTCTCATCATCATACACCCTTAAACATGCATTCTAAACACATAATAAAGCGCATATGATAAAATAATAATGATATGCGGATGGATATTTTACACATTGATCCTAGATCAAATCTCTCATTTTCTCTCTCCCGCTAGCACAAATATTTCTTCTACCTGTTACACTACACTTCTAAAGAAACCTCATTTACATTGAGGGGAATATGTGAGAAGAGAATACAAAGAATATGAGGTGATAAGGCTGGACACGGAGGTCCAATTAATAAATCAAATTTATTACAACAATTTCTAAAATTGCCCCACCCATCTAATATCCATCCGATATACATTATTCATGCATCACAACCATGTATTCACTCAAGCATGTTATCAATCAATCTAATCCAATTAATTAATCTTGATAATTAGTGATCATCCAATGTTCAAACAACGATTTGATTTTGTTCGAGTCAAACTCGTTTTTACGAATAAGTACTTAAAGTACAAATTCTAGAATTAAATTAAACTACATAATTAAATCCAATTTAATATGTATTTAATTCTAATTCACTATTTAATTCCAAATTAAATATCACACTTTATTAAAAACCTTTTACGAATTAAATTCCAAATTAATTGTTACGGGTCTCAAAGCCCGTTTAACGTCCAACGTCAACTTAATTAAAGTCCAATGGGCTTTTAATTAATTTCTTAAGGCGTGGACTTTTGATCAACTCGGGTCAAACCCGCAACCAAAGTCCAATCCGGGATTTACCCCATAAGCCTTTTAAATTAATTTTGGCCCATTAGGCCCAATTAAATTACAAAGGTTCATTATGTTGCATTTGGGCTTTATGGATGCGGTTTTGGGCCCAATTGGATCCAACCAATTTTGCCTAAACCAAACTTTGTACAACAAGGCCCAATAAGCCCAATAACAACAATTCAAGCTCAATTTCCAAAATTAGCCCAATTAATTAAATTACACAAATCCAATTTCGCAATTTAATTACCTAAAGTGTATATCATGATTAATCACCCAAATTAACATTTCTAAAACATCAATTCATACAATTAATCATGCTCATTATCATCATCATATGTCCAACATATTTGATTAAAATCAAATCCATTCATGCCCACTTTGTTCTCGGCAATGGGGTTAATTTCATGTTCGATTTGTTTCAATCCAATTAAACCCAATTCGAAATTAAATCAATATACCCTAATGATTTTCAACACATCCAATGTTTCAAAAAATCAAAATTCACCAAGAACACAAAGGGGCATAACTCTCGGCCAAGATAAGATTTTGGGCAAATTTGTTCCAAACCAAATTTGATCAAATTGATCCAACCAATCATCAATTAAAATACATTCAAGCATACTTAATCATCCAATTTCATAATTACATGCTCAAATTCATTTTACCCAATTTCATGCTAAATAACATACTTGGCAATTTGAGGATTTTACGTCCGAATCGAATTCAATCCAATTGATTCCGCAATCGTCGTTAAATCATCATCCCGAATGATTTCCAACATATCCAATTGTCAAAAATCAAAAATCCCAAGACATTAAAATCATGTATCAAATTCGGCCAAGGTAGAAATTTGGGGAAAAAATGATCCAATCAAATTTTCTTGAAATTGACCCAATCAATCTTCAATTCAAACACAATTAAGCATACAAATCCATCCAATTTAATTTATCATGCTCAAAATCAAGTTTGCCCAAATTTTAGCCCTAACTTTTTCATGCTTTTAACCTAAGCTCTTGATGCCATTGTTGGAGTTTTTAAAGGTCCCAAGATCAAAACTCAAGCATGAATCATAAGTGAATACAACGACGGAAGTGCGGAATACTTACATCGAGCGGTTGAGCGACGATTTGGGCAACAAAAATTCGAATTCTGCTCACTTTGTCAAGGCAGTGGGCTGCTGTGAACAGTAAATTTCGCCCCTTATCTTCAAGATTTGAAGCTCCAAGCTTCATCATTTTGGTTCCCGACTCATGGGTAAGCTTCCCTATCACCTTCGCATTGATCCCGGAGTGTGCTAGCACTCTCGATTTTGCCACAAAATCACACTTGCTTCCCTTTTTCCTCTTGGTTTGCTCGGCAGTTCACTGCCCAATTTGAAGAAGAAATCAGCCCTCTAAGTGCGTGAGAAATGGAGAGAAATGGTGAGAGAGAGAAATGAAAAGTGTGTTGGAAAATTGGTTTTAATTTGCTTATATATATTTTCTACAAATAATAAAAGCAAATACAAAACTTTTGGCAACCAAAAGTCAAACCAAATAAAATAGATTATATTTCTATCAACTTTCAAAAAGTTGTTTTCCAACCACTCACATCAAGTCTCTTCAATCAATCAATCTAATCAATTGTCACATCACTCAAAGTGACATGATTTGACGCTTGATGTGACGCTAGATGCGACTAGCGATTTGACGCTTGATTTGACGAGCCGCTCTCGAATTCGAAATGCGAATGCGCTCGTAAATATTCTCGGGCTCGGTTTCGCTAATTCCAAATTAACGAATTTTTCGTCGCGTCGTGATTAAATGATTACGCCTAGCGAAATCACTATTCACGTCGCTAACGAATTAATTCTAAATTAATTCGCTCGCCCGAATTAAAATCTAATTTTAATTCCGCGTCGAAATCCAATTTCGTTTAATATATCAAATATATTAATTAATTGATTAATTCCAAATTAATCATTCTCTCTCTTTAAATTGATATTTTATCCCAGATAAAATATCTCTGTAATTAATCCCAGATTAATTTTCTCTCTCATCATATTAATCCCAGATTAATAAAAGTGTGAGTCATACGTCATCGGTGAATCTTTGGGAAGCGACCCATGAGATCCCCGGATAATTCGGCAGCAAATACGGTCGTCGGAGTATCCGAATCACGTACGTACCAAGTACTACGTTCTACCGATTTACGAGACACAATCGGCTTCTAGCAAAGCACGAAGTCTACCCAATTCTCCGGTCATATCCATCTAAGAATATTTAATATCTGTATCAAGCGTAGTATACCAAGTATTGTGTATATCGGCCCAGTATCGGATAGTCACGTGCTAGGGCTGGGGCTGGATAAGTGGCTGCCCCGTCCGAAGCACATGTCGGATGTCTGGTGGCTAGTCTCTATAATCGGATATGCATGACCTAGTTATAATATCCCGATGGTTGCGCAACACTTAAGAGCACTAATACCGTATCCTGCGTGACATCATCTCCACTATGACTGAAGTGATACTTCCGTCTTGACATCACACCCAATACTCTACGATTCTCAATATACCCAGCAGTTGGCGTACACAGAACCGGTTAGAGTCCTAGACGACCTCAACTAAAGTATATTGATTGTCGTAAGCATTAGCGGTGCAAGTCTCAGGTTAAGACCAAATACACCTACCCTGATGTCGGACTCCCATAGACACATAGTCATAATACCAATGGGATTCCGAGGGGTCTATCCAGAGCGAAGCTGTTTCCCGTACCATCGGTGAAACACAACCTCCTATCGCACTTGCATAAGTATCCAATACTTAAATATATGAGAACTATGCTGTTGTGCCCTCACAACGCGCACAAGTGCAATACTAGCCTATTCTGCATTATCGATGTCCTGTCTCGATAATACTCCGGCTAGGGATATTTAATGATTAATCCTTCGTGGACTGATACTGTCTCATATCATTCTCCGTCCAGGAACAAATCATATGGACCTCTAATCATTTATACATCTAGGTGATCTAATCACAAATGATAAGAGTGCAATCTCCTTTGTCACATAGTTAATTTGTACAACAACACCGTGATCTGTACAAATAGTGACGCTATGGGTCATAACTGTCCAACAGTAGCTATATGCTCCGGCCAGGAAGAAGCATGCATTCACACCGCAACTCAGGATGTCGAGTGGGTGGTAGATACTACAACATCATATCACGTCACTCCTCACAGGGATTTCTTCACAACATACAAAGCATGAGACTTTGGAGCAGTGAAGATGGGGAATACCAGTTCTTCTCAGATAGTAGGAATTGGCGAAACACAATTGCGGACAAATGCAGGGTATACAATAACCCTGAAAGAGGTCAGACATGTTCCAGAACTTCGGCTCAACTTACTCTCGGGGGTAGCCCTTGACAAACAGGGCTATGTTAGCCACTTCAGCAACGACACTTGGAAGATGATAAAAGGTGCCATGGTCATCGCCCGAGGACATATCTGTGGAACCTTATACAAGACTCATGTGAAGATTTGTGTAAAAAAAACCTAAATGTAGCTGAATCGGAGGCTTTTCAGAATCTGTGGCACCAGATACTCGGTCACATGAGTGAAAGAGGGTTGTCTACCTAGACAAAGAAGGATCTAATCAATGTCTCCAAAAATGCTGCTATGGATCCTTGTAACCACTGTCTATTTGGTAAGCAACACATAATCTCTTTCAATTTCTCTTCTTCAAAGAAATCAGAGTTACTCAGTCTGGTGTACTCTGATGTATGTGGTCCCTTGGAGGTAAACTCATTAGGTGGTAATAAATATTTTCTGATTTTTATTGACGATGTTTCTCGGAAAGTATGGGTGTATTTTCTGAAATCAAAGGATCAGGTCATGGACTATTTCAAACTGTTCCATGACATGGTCGAGCGTGAAACCGGGAAGAAACTGAAGTGTCTTCGCACAGACAATGAAGGCGAATACACTTCCAGAGAGTTCGATGCCTACTGTGGAATCCACGGTATTCGACATGAGAGGACTGTTCCATGCACCCCCACAACACAATGATGTCACTGAAAGGATGAACCACACCATTATAGAGAAAGTCAGAAGCATGATCAGTATGGCTAAGCTGCCAAAGCCATTATGGGGAGAAGCTATTTGTGTTGCCTGCTACCTGATCAACAGATCACCATATGTACCGTTGAACTTCGAGATTCCGGAGAAAGTGTGGTCTGGTAAGAATCTCTCATATTCTCACCTCATAATATTCAAATGTTTAGCATTTACACATGTATCCAATGAGCTCAGTTAGAAGCTCGATGCAAGGAGTACCCAATGCATCTTCATAGGCTATGGAGACGAGGAATTTGGATACAGGCTATGGGACCCGAAAGAAAGGAAGGTCATCAGAAGCAGAGATGTAATGTTTCTTGAAGACCAGACAATAGAAGACATTGAAAATCCCAAGATGCCTTCTAAAACCAGTGCCGACAATGCCGATGCAAATCCAGACACAACCCCAGCACCAACACCAGTGGCCACATATGATGATGGGGTGCAAGACATACCAGAAGCAGAATCGGAGGAGGAAGAAGATGTTGAGCAGGGGGAGCTGCAGCCTGCTCCATCAGAGGCTTCAGGATCCTCCACAGATCCGGATGACAACAGACAGCCAGAACCTCCAGTACGAAGATCTGAGCGAGGCCAGATTTCATCAGCCAGATACTCAGGATCAGAATACAATCTACTTACTGACGAGGGGGAGCCAGAAACCTTCAACGAAGCGGTATCTCATAAAGACAAAGACAAATGGTTGCACGCAATGCAGGATAAGATGGAATCTCTGCAGAAAAACAACACTTGTGAGATAGTCAAACTCCCACATGGAATGAAGGCACTAAAGAACAAATGGGTATTCAAGCTCAAGAAAGATGGCAGCAGGAAAGTGGTGAAACACAAAGCTCGGCTAGTTGTCAAATGATTCCTACAGAAAAAGGGAATTGACTTTAATGAGATTTTTTCACCGGTGGTAAAAATGGCTTCAATCCGAGTCATCCTAGGATTGGTAGCCTGATTGAACTTGGAGCTTGAACAGATGGATGTCAAAACAACATTTCTTCATGGTGATCTGAATGAAGAAATCTACATGGAGCAGCCAGAAGGATTCAAGGTTTCAGGAAAAGAAAACCTTGTATGCAAGCTGAAAAATAGCTTGTACGAGATCAAACAAGCACTGAGGCAGTGGTACAAGAATTTCGACTCATTCATTATGGGTCAAAGCTATAAAAGAACTGAAGCAGATGAGTGTGTATACTTTCAGAGGTTTCCAGATGGAAATTTCGTTGCTCTTCTACTGTATGTAGATGACATGTTGATTATTGGACAAGAAGCAGCGAAGATCGGCCAGCTGAATAAGGAACTCTCCAAGTCTTTCGACATGAAAGACTTAGGACCAGCTTAACAGATTTTGGGAATGGAGATTGTTCGTGACAGACAGAACAATAAATTATGGCTTTCACATGAGAGGTATATTGAACGGGTAATAGCGCACCATTTCAAACTGAGCAAGAGTTCGTGCCCCTCATCCAAGAAAGAGATAGAGGAAATGTCAGCAATACCATATTCTTCAGCTGTTGGGAGCCTAATGTATGCAATGGTATATACCAGGCCAGATATTGCACACGCAGTGGGTGTAGTGAGTCGTTTTCTCTCTAACCCTGAAAAGCAACAATGTGAGGCATTGAAATGGATTCTCAGGTACCTCAAGGGTACAACAAAGTTTCATTTGTGTTATGGGGGAGCTGATCCGATCTTGGAAGGCTATACAGATTCAGATATGGCGGGAGATCTTGATGGTAGGAAATCTACATCATGATTCATCTACACTTTTGCAGGGGGAGCTGTGTCATGGTTGTCAAGATTGCAGAGGTGTATTGCATTATCCATAACAGATACTGAGTACATTTCTATAGCTGAGGCAGGAAAGGAAATGGTGTGGCTAAAACGTTTTCTCCAAGAGTTAGGGATCAAGCAGACAGAATACAAGATACATTGTGACAGTCAGAGTGCTCTGGACTTGAGTAAAAACTCAATGTATCATTCCCGGACGAAACACATTGATATTCGCTATCATTGGATACGTGAGGTGATGGATCAACAACTGTTGAGACTAGTGAAGATCCATACAGATGAGAATCCAGCAGACATGTTAACAAATGTGGTTACTCGAGACAAGCTAGAGTTGTGCAGAGACATAGCCGGGATAGCTGTCAGATGACAATTTTCATACAAATGTAGCTAGGGGTGGATCCTTTTGAGGATCCGGTTTGGGTGATTGATAGTCGGCTCAGATTTTAGGGAAATCTTCACCGAGGGGGAGATTTGTTGAAACCAGCAGGGCATGCACATGCATACAAAACAAGGCCAGCCGAAAGTGTGAGAAGACTGCCACCGAAAGTTGATGGAACAAGGTGGTTGACACTGTAGCAAAGTTGGCAAAACATGTCCAAGACGTGTGACACTGTTCACGCGTCTTGGATACTATAAAATGAGCCATTCACCCATTGTAAATGTATCCCAAAGAGTGAGTGTACATTGTAGAGAGAAAGTGAGGTTTTTCATTTGTTTCAAGTATTGTAAACATTTGTATCTATTCTTGAAAGTAATAGAATTCAATTCGGTTTTTCCTCAAATCTTCTCTAAAGTGATCGGTGAATCACAACAAATGTCTTGTTCGACGTCGTTCGATCTCATTTTCCAACGAGTGACCATATCTGGAGAATCCTCTAGACAAGACGAATCCAACGACATTTGTTCGGCGCTGCCGATAAACCACCGGATGCACCCTCACGCGCTCTCATGCACCATCGCACCTCCACTTCTACGCGCCGACGCACAAGTACCTCACCTCCTCGACCCAAATTTTTCCCTCGTCGAGATACTCAGTGTGGACACTTTGAAATTTTGAAACCTTCGTGATAACTAAGAGATCATTAAAGACTTGGTATAATTCTGATCCAAACTCATGATAACTAAAAGGCACAATTCATATACTTGTCAATCTCACTTGATTCTTGTCATATCTTTCTTGATTATATATGAATCATAATGTGGAGTAATTCTTTGGTATACCGTTATATAAGTGACGTGATATCATCAATTAATAAATATATAATACGTGGAATTGTATCAAATTTAGCTTACAAAAACAGTACAACGTCACGTATGTAACAATCCATTAATATCTAGCTATGTGTACGAAAATAGTAAAAAAGTAATTAAATTTATTAAATTTATATTTAATATAACTTCATATGTTATATATTTATTGGACGGTGGTACAACATCACCTACACAATAATGATATTAGAGAAATACTCTTGATTCATTCATTGCTTCATCAAGGAAATGAGAACATTTGTGTTTGCCCGTAGCCCCATTTCCAAATACTCATGAGTCACCTTGATTGAAAGCCTATCGAACAAATCATCCATGATGGCATGTCCAAAGTGATTAGCAAGAAGGGACTCTAAAACTGCTCTTGCATGATTTGCTACATACTTGCCACCTTCATACTTGTCTAACCCTAAGCTTTTGTTATCAATGTCAAATTCTACTAACCAACTTGTATAAAATGTTTCAAGATGATGGATGTTAAAGGATCCTTCTCTTTGAATAACCTTCCTCACTTCTTCAACACAGGGTGCATAGAATGGAAAATTGAATGATTCCAATTTTGATTCTTCAATCAACCCCTAAAATGAATATATAAATCAAAAATAGGTTATCAATCTCTCATTTCATATTCAAGATTTGAAAAACTAAAACTAAAAATAAAAATATTATACTGGATCAGAATATTAACCTCAGAGACCATGTCATTTAATACCATTCCGGTTGGCTCCAAAAAATTAGCAAAATATTTGTCATTACCAACAAGTGTAAGAATCATAATACCTCCAGGCTTCAACTCTTCTGATCGAAATTTGAGAAATGTGATGAAATCACTCTCAAATTGATCTAAGTATGCTTTATGGACACCTGAAGGATTGCAGGATTTTGGAACGCAAACGTACCGTTTATTCAATAATTGAGTTCCGGATTCATTTACTAACCCTTTTGGTACCTGTCAAGGGCATAAAAAATCAAGGAAATTAAGCCTGAGAACTGAAATTGGACTACACATATATATATATACACACACTAGTTAAGTCTGTGGACTTTTATATTCAGAAATAACTATAATTAATGGTTAACCTGAGAAAGCCAGTGGAGACTGTAAGAGGAGTAAACCAAGTGAAGAAAACTTGGAGGAAATAGCCTTCCGTAGAAGGATCCAGGCATTGCGGCTATAAAACAAGAACCAATTTCATAGCCTTTTTCTGTCTTCAATCTCTCATATAAGCTTGGAAGAGATTTGAAAACGGCATTGAAATCATTTACAGGAAGATCATTGAGAAAAACCTGCAACATTGGTGGCTCACAATTAAAGCGTTGGCAAATTTTATCAACATTTGAATCACTAGTATCAGTGTATTCTGACTCGAATGATACTAACACTAAAAAAATATATCTGTAAACTCATTTACTGACGCTAAAATAATATCAGTATTCTGACTTGAGCAACACTGACACTTAAAAAAATGTCTGACGACGCTAAAATAATATCAGTAAAAATCATTTTTGGCATAATATTTCCAGGAAGATAATTAAGAAAAACCTGTAACATTGGTGGCTCTCGATTAAAGCGTTGGCAAATTTTGACCACTGAATCTATAACTTCCAATGTTGGCAACAATGAATTAGGCCCCGAAGAGCATCCCATATCTGCAAATCTTATACAATCTGGGAATCCTTTGCAACCCAAATCAAACATGCTTCGTTCAAGTAAAGGCTTTGCTTTCAAGATTGCCTCTCTCTGAAAAATAAATCGTATTGTTGTTATAAACTGGAGAATTAATTTAAGAGCAGTGCCAGAAAAAAATATTATTATTTAACAGGAGCCAAAATATATGGCAAGTTTAAATTTTTTGTTGGGGTTTAAATTGTAGAGTAAATTTGATTAATTCTCTATAAATATACATGGTTCTTAAAATATTATATAGGGTTTTTTCACTGTCATTAAGATGGAGAAATAGATGACCTGTTGCGGAGAGTTATTCGCGTAGCTATTGTCTCCATCTCCTTCTTTCATATGCAGAATCTTCTCCAACTCCATTGCTAATTTTTCTTCTTCTATCAAAAACCTGCTGAGTATTGGTTCAAATTCTCAAGTGAAAACCCAGATTCAATACTAAGTGTTTTAATGAAGAACTCATTTTATTGTTAGTTTGATAAATTCAAACATGAAAATTTTGACTATAGAGGTCGGCTATATTACATGCACCACGTGGCTGTCTGCATATATGTTGACTGTGGCCGAAAGTTGCATGTGCCTTTTTATTTTGGCTGTCAACTAATGAAGCCTGAAGAAACACGCTTTGCCAAAACGTGTTGCAATAGTGCACACGTTTTGGTGGCTATATAAGGAGCCCTTGAGTTCATTGTTTATCATCCCATAAATCCTAGAAGTGTGAGAATAGAAAGTAAAGTGGTTTGAGAGTTTTTTGTAAAGCTTGGATTTGTAAGCTTTGTAATTCTTTATTTGTGATATAAAGAAGAGTTTTCGCTTATTTTTCTCCTCTATTGTGGGTGTTTTATCACAACAAGTGGTATCAGAGCTAAGGTTACTCGTAGAGATCCCGAAACTCGATAACAGAGATTCGGTTCGGAAAGTCGGTTCCGACGAAAGTTGTCGAAAATCGATTTTGAGCATACCATCAGACGTTTCACGGCGAGACGAGCAGGGTGGTATTTCTCGGCGATCAAACGGAGGCCGGACTAAGCCGCACGCGCTGGACAGAAGCTTCTCCACGCGCCCCAGTCGCAGTCACGCGCTTCACGCGCGCTGAAGGTTGAAGATGATACACGTCAGCCGCCACATGTCGCCCAGTCAGCGCCACGTCAGCGCCCAGTCAGCAGCCATGTCAGCGCACAGTCAGCAGCCACGTCAGCAAGTGCCACGTCAGCGGTGTCTGGTAAATTTCAGATAAGTCCCTGAACTCTTTGGAAATTATAATTTAGCCTATATACTTTCAGAAATTTACAATTTATCCCTAAACTTTTTGTAAATTATATTTTAGTCCCTGAACTTTTCCGTAATTGCAATTTGGCCCCTGAACTTTCGGAAAATTGCATATTGACCCTGTAATTTCTGAAATTTATAAATTGATCCCTATGTCGGATTTTGACAAACGAAATGTCATTTTCACCATTTTCGACCATTCTGAACGCAACGGTGAAGTCCATTTTTTGAAATTCTGCTTATAATTTTTATGATGGATGGGGCAACGAAAAATGGTTTTGTTAACCAGTACAAACTATCTCACATGAAGAGGAATGATGAAAGACCTTCTGTATGTGAAAGACTATGATGGATCGGTATTTCTGGAGCAGAAACCAGAAGGAATGTCCGATGAGAAGTGGGCTAATTGTGGGACACAGAAAACTGGACGACGCCGTTCCTAGGCTCGCGGCCTAGTTGGGAAGGATTACATAACCTGGAGTCGCCACCCGGTGTGAACCGGGACAAAGATTTAAGGCCGCACTCACCCATCGCAAGGGAAGACCTCAAACCGTTGGGTTCGTAATGGTCCCTTACTTATGCCACTTGTAATGAAAGGATTTATATAATAATTTAAACAAGCTGAAGTAACACTTATTTCTAAGGGTATCATGCTTCTAAATTCACATTTATAAAATAAAATATGCACCTAAATATACATATATTTCACATATATCTCATATTCAAAATTGCATGCTTAATATATCTCAAGATAGCAATGAACATACAAAATTACATATCACATTCGGGAAAACACAAGCACACATATTGACCCTACAAGCACACATATGGGCACTTTTCCAAGCAGTACGTGGAATTGTAGCCCAAGTACAGACCGCACTACCGTCCTTTCGGAATCTGCTACGGAATTTACGTCTGGGTTTCCATCCGATATACCGCAAGAAATAATACTCAAATGTTATCATGACATAAGCATACGAATTGTGACACATTTGCATAAGAAAGATCAACCAATAGGCAATTATGCATGAATATAATAAGACAGACTCAGTTCAGTGTGTGCACGTTCGTGTAGCGTTCGTAAACGCGTTCGAACGGAAATGAAATAGAATACTCACGTTCGAGTAGCGTTCGTAAACGCGTTCGAACGGAAATGAAACAGAATGCTCACGTTCGAGTAGCGTTCGTAAACGCGTTCGAACGGAAATGAGACAGAATACTCACGTTCGAGTAGCGTTTGTAAACGCGTTCGAACGGAAATGAGACAGAATACTCACGTTCGAGTAGCGTTCGTAAACGCGTTCGAACGGATACGAGACCTGACACATAATAAGGCAAAAACACATGCGCGTTCGAGTTGCGTTCGTGAACGCGTTCGAACGGACACGGACCTGATGCATGAAATAGGATGCAATATATAAACAGAAAATAAAAGGGCGCAGCGAAGCACTGCCGTAAAGGTGACCTTTTGGGGCTCTTGATCTCTCAAAGAGAGACCTTTAGACCAACATGCTAAGCCCATGCGCGTCACATCACACATACAAGAATAGAACCATTTATATCAACCAAGTATGCCCGATTGAACACACCTTACATCCAATCCGAACACACATCAACCGGCGCGGCAAAGCATCGTGGTAAAGGGCTTTCAGCCCCTCCCCATAGGGGATCTCACAACACACTTACTAAGCCCATGCGCTCGATTGACTTATACATACGAAAATAAAGATAACAATATCAAACTAAGTATGCCCGATTGAACGTATCTCGCGTCCAACCGAACATACATGTTACTGTTTTTATGTTACTGTTTTTTTTAAGGATTTGGGCTTCTGTTTTGGGGTAATCCCGGGGGTTGTTTAGGCGTGTTTTAGGGTGTGGTTTTGTGGTGATTTTCGGTGGTGGAGGGCTGCTGTATGGGTGGCTGTTTCGGCTATGGAGGGTGGTGGCTTGTGGTGGTTTCTTTGTTTTCTTTGTGGTGTGTATGAAGTGTTTTCTCTTATTGTCTGTTTGTTTAGTCTTGGGTGTGTAGAAAGAATCTAGAGAGATTTCGAGAAAGTTTGGGTGTGATTTGTATATTGTGTCAAGGAGCCAAAGGCTTTGGTGAGGGGTTGTTTATATAGAGAAGGATTAGGGTTGACAAGAGAAGGGATTTTGTGCATTCAATAAGGATATGATTTAGTGCTAGGTAAGGAAAGCAATGGATTTGATTGGGGGACATGTCTTGGCTAGATTAGGAATACAATATATTTGATTGGGTAGGATTAGGCATTTAATTTGTTAGATTAGGAAGTCAATATTTTTAATTTGTTATGATTGATTTTAATTGGTTAGGATTGATTTTAATTTGGTATGATTATATTTTGATTTAGTATGTGATTTGTTTAATTTAGGCATGATTTTAGTTTAAGTTGGTAATTGTTTATTTTAATTGGTAAATGGTTTAAATGTTTTATTTTAATGTTTAATATTTAATTTAATATTTATTTATTTAATTTGGGATGTGTTTTATGGGCTTTGGGGAGCTAAATGGGCTGGGGTGTGAGGCTAGCAGCAAAACCAGAATTACCGGCTCCGTTCGAACGCTCCCTCGAACTCGACACGAACGCCCGCAATCTGTTTCCCGTTCGAACGAAGTAACGAACGCAGCACCAACGAAGACAGTGAGCTTGTTTATTCTGAATTCCCCCTTCCGATATCCGTTTCCCGCGGCTTTCATGACTCAAAAGGTAGTGCCTCCAAATGAGACTCATCATCGGGTTTCACATGCGAAAATGCAATGCCTACAGTCGCCCCCACTTTGATGGGACTTGTGCAGTGTGTGACTTTGAACAATCCTATCAAAGTTATGCAATGCATTTTACTTACCTGGCTAGCTAGCTGTCTCGAGCTGAGCTGATACTGCAGTGGACCTCGATCCTGAGACGCGTCTCGATGCTGCTGATAATGTGGGCCTCGAACCTGGGACGCATCCCAATAGCTTCAACTGACAACAGGGGCCTCGAACCTTGGGACGCATCCCAATACCGCTGACAAAATGTGGGCCTTGACCCTGAGACGCATCCCGAAAAATGATGATGCAGTGGACCTCGATCCTAGGACGCATCCCAATAGCTGCAACCGACAACGGGGGCCTCGACCCTGGGACGCATCCCAATACCGCTGACAAAATGTGGGCCTCGACCCTGGGACGCATCCCGAAAATGATGATGCAGTGGACCTCGATCCTGGGACGCATCCCAATAGCTGCAACCGACAACGGGGGCCTCGACCCTGGGACGCATCCCAATTCCGCTGACAAAATGTGGGCCTCGACCCTGGGACGCATCCCGAAAATGATGATGCAGTGGACCTCGATCCTGGGACGCATCCCAATAGCTGCAACCGACAACGGGGGCCTCGACCCTGGGACGCATCCCAATACCGCTGAAAAAACGTGGGCCTCGACCCTGGGACGCATCCCGAAAATGATGATGTGGAGTTTCGCTCCTCAGCCGATATGGGCTTCGCCCCCAAGCTGACATGATGTGATGTGGAGCCTCGCTCCCCAGTCGATATGGGCTTCGTCCTCCGAGACCCATACCCGGAACTTAACTTCATTGGGACCTCAATCTTCAGATTACTGCCCATATCAAATGTTGTGCCTTTACCATCTCTGATTGGCTCACTGCTCGCTCTTTTTTCCGTCTTCAACACCTGTTTACACAAAACAGAACACACAAAAATATGCAATAGGTTACGTGTATGCATGTATGCAGGAGTTTTCTTATTCCGTTGGGTTAGGTCTTCCGCTGGCGACCAAGTCTTCTTAAGCAAAGTACAACTTCAACCTGTCGACATTGATTGGTTCTGTGAATTCATTTCCTTCCAAGTCTGATAGCTTCACTGCTCCATTTCCCCCTGACTTTCTGAACGATGTAAGGTCCTTCCCAGTTAGGCCTGAATTTCCCTCTCGGATCCGTCGTCGACGGCCTCGACTGCTTAAGTACCAAATCACCCTTTCTGATCTTTGTGGGACGTACTTTCTTGTTGAATGCCCGGGGTAGTCTCTTCTGATACAACTGCATGTGATACAAAGACTTCGTTCTCTTCTCATCCAATAGTGCTAACTGATCAAATCTCTGTGCGGCCCATTCCTGTTCCGGTAATTCTGCCTCTGCTAACACCCTCATGGACTGTATTTCCACTTCTACTGGCAATACTGCTTCCATTCCGTAGACCAAGGAGTAAGGTGTTGCACCCGTTGCCGTTCTTACTGATGTTCTGTACCCCCACAAAGCATACGGTAATTTCTCGGCCCAGTCTCTACAATTTTCTGTCATCTTGGCTAAAATTGTCTTTATAGTCTTGTTGGCTGCCTCAACTGCCCCATTTGCCTGCGGCCTGTACGGTGATGACTTGTGGTGGCCTATCCCATGCCTCTGTAACATTGCCTTCGCCTCTCCTTGAAACTGGACCCCGTTGTCTGTCACTACATGATGCGGCATACCATACCGACAAATGAGGTTCCGAGCTATGAACTTTGCCATCTGCTTCGCTGTAACATTACGGAAGGATTCGGCTTCCACCCACTTTGAGAAGTAATCTACTGCCACCACTATGAAGCGATGCCCATTTGATGCATTTGGTCGAATTTCCCCAATCATATCAATTCCCCATGCTGAGAAAGGCCACGGCTCTGACAACCCGTGCAATTCTGTGTGCGGTAAGTGATTCAAATTACCGTGTGCTTGACAGTCATGACAGTGCTTTACCATCTTCGCGCAGTCCGTCTCCATGGTTGACCAATAAAACCCCTGTCTCACTATCTTGCGGGACAAGTTCAACCCACATACCCCGGCATGTACCTCTTCCATCACTTTCTGAGCTTCTTCTTTTTTCAAACATTTCAACTGAATACCGTTTGCCTGCCTCTTGTACAGTTCCCCTCTCAGAGTCACATACTGGGAAGCTAACTTCTGAATGGCTATTCTGTCTTTTCTGCCCGCCCCTTCCGGGAATTCACCATGTTCCAGATACCTCTGAATGTCATAATACCAAGGCTTACCATCATCAACCTCAACTTCCAGAATTCTTTCTATCTCATAAGCAGGTTTACTTGCTGTCGTCAGTACCAACGGTCTCATCACTAACTTCTCTGGATTTTCCCAAGTCGCTGCTAGTGTAGCCAATGCGTCTGCCATCTGATTCTCTTCTCTCGGTAGGTGCTGAAACTTACACTCGGGGATACCCTGTGCCAATTTTCTGAGGTGAAAAAGATAAGGCCTCAACCGTTCTTCTTTCAATTCCCATTCTCCTCGCATCTGCTGGACTACCAACATAGAATCTCCATAGACTTCCACACTCCTGGCCTCCAAGGCTATCAATGATGTCAGGCCAAAAACACATGCTTCATACTCAGCCATGTTATTAGTCACTCTGAATGTCAACCTCTTAGCCAAAGGCAAAGTCTCTCCCTCGGGGGTTACTATCACGATCCCAATTCCGGCTCCCTTGTAATTCACTGCTCCGTCGAAATACATCTTCCATCTCTGAACTGTTATTGCTTGGATCTCTTCATCTGGAAACTCAAACTTATACTGATCCCCCTCAACAGGTTGCAATGCCAGAAACTCCGCTACTGCTCGTCCCTTGATCACTTTGGAGGTGATATACTCAATGTCAAACTCTGTCAACAATACCAACCATCGGCCCAGTTTTCCCACTAGTGAAGGCACTGAATGAAGATATTTCAGAGGATTCTCTTTTGCCACCACCTGGATCTTGTAAGACTGGAAGTAATGTCGCAACTTTCTGGAAGCCCATACCACTGCAAGGCAGATCTTCTCAACTTCCTGATACCGAGCCTCATACGGAAGCAGCTTCTTACTCAGATAATAAACTGCATGTTCTACCCCTGTCTCATCTGCCTGTACCATCATACCTCCCAATGCTTCTGATTCTATAGCCAGATATAATATCAAAGGTCTACCCGGCCTCGGAGGTTTCAATACGGGTGGCTTTACCAAGTACTCTCTGATTCTGTCGAAGGCGATCTGACACTGTTCATTCCATCTCACTGGCTGATCTTTTCTCAACAGTTTGAAGATAGGTTCACATACCGATGTCAACTTGGCAATAAACCGACTGATGTACTGAATCTTTCCCAAGAATGCCCTGACTTCCTTTTCTGTCTTTGGTGCAGGCATTTCTGTGATTGCCTTGATCTTTTCGGAGTCTACCTCTATTCCGCCCATTCCCACTGTATGACCAAGCAATTTCCCTGATGTCACCCCAAACACACATTTCTTGGGATTAAGCCGCAGGTTATATCTGTCAACTCTCTGGAGGAACCTTTCCAATGCCTCAATATGCCCAACTCTGGTCTCTGATTTCACCATCATGTCGTCCACATACACCTCAATCTCTTTGTGCATCAAGTCGTGGAAGAGTGTAGTGGCCATCCGCTGATAAGTAGCTCCTGCATTCTTAAGCCCAAACGGCATTACCTTGTAACAATAGGTACCCCACTCGGTAACAAATGCAGTCTTGTGTTTATCTTCCTCAGCCATGAGAACCTGATTGTACCCTGAAAATCCATCCGCAAATGAATACATAGCAGACAAAGCCGCACTGTCAACCAGAACATCTATATGCGGCAAAGGGAAATCATCTTTCGGACAAGCCTTGTTAAGATCCCTGTAGTCTACACACATTCTGACCTTCCCATCTTTCTTCGGCACCGGCACTATGTTAGCCAACCATTCGGGATATTTTACCACTTCCAGGAACCCCACATCTATCTGCTTCTTAACTTCCTCTCTGACTTTCTCAGCCCATTCCGGTCTCATCCGTCGAAGTTTCTGCTTTATTGGCCTCATATTCGGATAAGTTGGTATTGTAGGCTGGGCAATGTTTCTGTCTACCCCGGGCATGTCCTCATAAGACCAAGCAAATACTTTGGCATATCTGACCAACACTTGTTCTAGTTTCCCCCTCTCTTCGGAGGTTACTTCACTTGCAATCAAAATTTCTTTGGGGTTCTCAAGTGTGCCCAAGTTAAATGCAATAGTTCTGGCTGAACTGATGTCAAATATGCTTGATTCATGCAGAGTGAATGGAAATGACTCAGGCAAGTAAGCAAAAGAAATGTCTTTATTATTGGATAATGCGAAAGTACATTCAAACAAATCAGGAAGGTAAATGTCTTCATCATCTAGAGACACTTCTTCCTCTGCAATCAGGTCTTCTTCAGGCTTCTCATCTTCTTCCAGAGTCAGGTTCTCTAACTTCATCAATTCCTCCTCCCAAATCTCTGTTTCCACAGCTTTTCCAGCCAATGGTTTCTCACCCAACAAATCCTAGAAGATCTCAAACCCAGGCACCACAATCCCATTGACTTTCACAGGTTCAGGCTCTCCTTGATACCCTGAAGCTTTCACAAAGCACTCCATCAGTTTCAGGCCCTTTTTCTTGACCTTCGGCTTTTCTTCGTCAGATTTGTACCCCAAACCCTTCCGAGTAGTCTGTCCTCTGAAATCCGGCAATTTTGAACCTTTACCCGGCTCAAACTTCATTTCTCCATAATCCTAGCCACCCTAGGATCCACCCACTCCTCAAAAGTGGCTGATACCTGGACCCTCCTCGTGAAAGGCAGTATCTCCAAGGCAGCCACGTCATTGTCTAACTCAGCCCGGATGGTAACAATCTCTCTCTCCTACGGGAATCTGATCATCTGATGCAAAGTGGAAGGCACGCCCCCATGTTTGTGAAACCAAGACCTCCCCAGCAATAAGGCAAAAATGGCCGGGATGTCTAGCACTGTGAACTCAACTTCATCTTCAATCGGCCCTACCTTGACCATAGCCACAAAGGTACCCTCAACTCCCCGCTTACTGTCATCATAAGCTTTAATAGTCATACTAGAGGGATCCAAGTCTGTTGCTTTCATGCCCAATCTTGCCAGAATTTTCAATGGGCACACATTGATGGACGAACCGTCATCCACCATCACACATGAAGTTTTCTTGCCCCTCACTTCGGCCCTGATAAATAAAGGCCTATTATGATTCCTCCCCTCCGGTGGGAGATCATCCTCAGAAAAGGATATCTGTAAAGCTTCCTTCTGAACTGACCCAACAAACATTGCGGGGTTGGCATCCTCCGGTACCACAATCTTGCTCAAGGCCTCAACCATAGCCTGTCTATGCTCCCGAGATGCACACAATAGTTCCGGATACTGACTTGTGCTCTAGTCTTCCTCAATTGCCTCAGCACTATATCCCCTTCAGCATTTTCTGCAGCCTCAACCACTTCTCTACCATCTGTTAAAGCTTCCTTACCCTTTTCTGCCATATCATTGTAAAAACGACCGCTACGTGTCATTCCCCTTACTTCCTCCTCATCACTGCTAGAGAAATCAAGCCAAAAGTCCTTCTTCTGCTCAAACTCATCCTCACTAGTGCTATCCCAGATTCCCAGGCAAAAGGCTTGAGGGTGAAAGGATTTTAGGACAAGGTCTTCTGGAAGGCCAGAATTGATCATATAGGCTGGTGGTGGTACGGCACGGTAGTTGGGTAAGGGGTTTCTGTGTGTATCGGGCTGTTCTGTTTCCGGGTTGGGTATTTTCTTGGAGTCTATTAGGTCTTGGATTTCATGGCGGAGTCAGGCGCAGTTGTCGGTGTCATGGCCTTTTTGTTGGTGGAAGTGGAAATAAAGGCTTAGGTTAATATGTGGTGGTAGGGGATTGGGTAATGGTTTGGTATCCAAAGGTTTTAAAAGCCCTTGCCTCTTCAACTTCTCTAGCACCTTAGACAGGGGCCTTCCCAAGTTGGAAAACTGCCTGTTCCGGATAGCAGCAACTTCAGCAGAAACGGGCTTTGTTCCCGATGTTCCCCCAATGGGCCTCCTGTTTAGACCATAGAATTTTCTATTCTCGGCCTCTTCTTCCTCAATATCCATGACAGTTTCCCTCAACTGTCGAAAGTCTGCGATCATGGAGGTCATCCTCCTCAACTTGCCGTAAATGGAGGGCTTGGTGCCCTTGATAATCATCTTGATCTGATCCTTCTCCGAAGGCCTAGTCTGCATTTTCAATAATTGACCCCTCCACCGGTCCACATACTCCTTAAAACTCTCCTCCGCTTTCTGCTTAACATTCTCCAGATCATGGAGTGACAGATCGATCTCCAAGTCAGTGACATATTGCTTCAGGAAAGCATCAGCTAACTCCCTCCAATCTTCCTTCACTTTCTTGTCCAAACTGTGGTACCATACCACGGGAGCCCCTTCAAGCGACATTCCAAACATTTTCTGCACCTGGCGCTGAGACAAGCCAACTGAACTCATGACTGATACAAACTGTCGGAGATGCACCCTCGGATCCCCATTCCCGTTGAACTTAGCCATATCTGGCATCTTGAACTGTGCAGGCAACTGTTCCTCAAAAGTCAATGTGTCATAATCCAGCAAATCCTCATTCTTACCCCTCATCTTGCGGGTAACTGACTCAACCTGATCCCGAAGTTTCTGTAACTCTTTCTGAGACCCAGATACTCTGCCTGCTGCATACTCTGCCATATCATCATCAAAAGCGGGGATATCATCCCCCAATCTGTTCGGAGATTCCTCTTGTCTCACATCCCCAGAATGAACCCCGGCACGAGACCCAGCTATACCAGCCATAGCAGTAGTCAAAGCCTGCAACTGTTCAGTGATCTTGGCGAGACCATTCTCTAACTGATCCATACGGGACACCTCATTATCGGATTCACTCATACTTGTTCTTTTAGTGAGTCTGGTTCCTTCTCTAACCCAAACGGTATCTATGGTGTCTTTTGAGACACAAAGGATGTCAACAGGGTATATGTATGCATGATATGCATAAGAAATATATAACCTATATTAAAGCAAATAAAATTCTCAAACAAATCGGCCTATTATCATTTTAGAAGCTTTTGGGACAACTGTCATAAGGGTGAACCCGTCCCAGTTTAAATGGCACAACGAGTTCATGTCTTACGGCAAAGAGCCCAACTAAATCCAAATGATAATATTCCGAAAACAAACACAAGGTGGCCCATCAATCACTTAGAAGCTCTTGGCCCAATAGTCATGAAATACGTTCTTGTCCCAGTTTAAAATGGCCCAACAAGCCCATATCCCATGACAAATGGTCCAAATGGATCCAAACGGTGATGTTCCCAAACATAAGCATAGAAGGGAGATAATGCAAACATATCATAATAATTTTTACATAATGGCCCATCAACATTTCAGAAGCCTTGGGCCTAGTAGTCATACAGTACGAACTTGCCCCAGTTTAAAATGGCCCAGCAAGCCCGTATTTTTGACAATAGTCCAACTGCATCCAAATGAGGATGGTCCACAAGCACATACTCAAGGAAATAATTGCTACTTTAACCATATAAACCAGTCTATGGGTGGGTTTACAAGAGTATGGACAAAGGCTCTCACTGGCGAAGGATAGCCCACAACTAGGTCTCCCCACTCAAGGGTTCAAGTGACCAAGTGAGCGTATCCCTTTTTATACACTAAGGTACGTGCCAATGAGCTATGGTGTGTGACGGACTGTCAAATGGATTTCCCGTTGTAGATCCCCCAGAGGGAAGGTGGAGCGAGGCTCACTTAAATACCCAAGCCTCTTAGGCTCTTATCGCTTGTTGTCAGGAATAAACAACGAGTCCTCCAAATTAGTCCATCACAAAGGCTACAAGTAGATGGCCATATAGGTGTCCTCACAGCTTTTCCTTCTAGAAAGGTAGTGAATGAAGGAAGACACCAAATCATTACCTAGCCTCAAAGTGCCCTTGATTAAACTCTCACTTATCCACTATAGACATGGCCAATTAAAACATAAATCCACTCATTACAAGACAATATTTCGGGGCCAAATACATCCCCAGTGGAGTCGCCAGACTGTGGGACACAGAAAACTGGACGACGCCGTTCCTAGGCTCGCGGCCTAGTTGGGAAGGATTACATAACCTGGAGTCGCCACCCGGTGTGAACCGGGACAAAGATTTAAGGCCGCACTCACCCATCGCAAGGGAAGACCTCAAACCGTTGGGTTCGTAATGGTCCCTTACTTATGCCACTTGTAATGAAAGGATTTATATAATAATTTAAACAAGCTGAAGTAACACTTATTTCTAAGGGTATCATGCTTCTAAATTCACATTTATAAAATAAAATATGCACCTAAATATACATGTATTTCACATATATCTCATATTCAAAATTGCATGCTTAATATATCTCAAGATAGCAATGAACATACAAAATTACATATCACATTCGGGAAAACACAAGCACACATATTGACCCTACAAGCACACATATGGGCACTTTTCCAAGCAGTACGTGGAATTGTAGCCCAAGTACAGACCGCACTACCGTCCTTTCGGAATCTGCTACGGAATTTACGTCTGGGTTTCCATCCGATATACCGCAAGAAATAATACTCAAATGTTATCATGACATAAGCATACGAATTGTGACACATTTGCATAAGAAAGATCAACCAATAGGCAATTATGCATGAATATAATAAGACAGACTCAGTTCAGTGTGTGCACGTTCGTGTAGCGTTCGTAAACGCGTTCGAACGGAAATGAAATAGAATACTCACGTTCGAGTAGCGTTCGTAAACGCGTTCGAACGGAAATGAAACAGAATGCTCACGTTCGAGTAGCGTTCGTAAACGCGTTCGAACGGAAATGAGACAGAATACTCACGTTCGAGTAGCGTTTGTAAACGCGTTCGAACGGAAATGAGACAGAATACTCACGTTCGAGTAGCGTTCGTAAACGCGTTCGAACGGATACGAGACCTGACACATAATAAGGCAAAAACACATGCGCGTTCGAGTTGCGTTCGTGAACGCGTTCGAACGGACACGGACCTGATGCATGAAATAGGATGCAATATATAAACAGAAAATAAAAGGGCGCGGCGAAGCACTGCCGTAAAGGTGACCTTTTGGGGCTCTTGATCTCTCAAAGAGAGGACCTTTAGACCAACATGCTAAGCCCATGCGCGTCACATCACACATACAAGAATAGAACCATTTATATCAACCAAGTATGCCCGATTGAACACACCTTACATCCAATCCGAACACACATCAACCGGCGCGGCAAAGCATCGTGGTAAAGGGCTTTCAGCCCCTCCCCATAGGGGATCTCACAACACACTTACTAAGCCCATGCGCTCGATTGACTTATACATACGAAAATAAAGATAACAATATCAAACTAAGTATGCCCGATTGAACGTATCTCGCGTCCAACCGAACATACATGTTACTGTTTTTATGTTACTGTTTTTTTTAAGGATTTGGGCTTCTGTTTTGGGGTAATCCCGGGGGTTGTTTAGGCGTGTTTTAGGGTGTGGTTTTGTGGTGATTTTCGGTGGTGGAGGGCTGCTGTATGGGTGGCTGTTTCGGCTATGGAGGGTGGTGGCTTGTGGTGGTTTCTTTGTTTTCTTTTTGTGTGTGTATGAAGTGTTTTCTCTTCTTGTCTGTTTGTTTAGTCTTGGGTGTGTAGAAAGAATCTAGAGAGATTTCGAGAAAGTTTGGGTGTGATTTGTATATTGTGTCAAGGAGCCAAAGGCTTTGGTGAGGGGTTGTTTATATAGAGAAGGGTCAGGGTTCACAAGAGAAGGGATTTTGTGCATTCAATAAGGATATGATTTAGTGCTAGGTAAGGAAAGCAATGGATTTGATTGGGGGACATGTCTTGGCTAGATTAGGAATACAATATATTTGATTGGGTAGGATTAGGCATTTAATTTGTTAGATTAGGAAGTCAATATTTTTAATTTGTTATGATTGATTTTAATTGGTTAGGATTGATTTTAATTTGGTATGATTATATTTTGATTTAGTATGTGATTTGTTTAATTTAGGCATGATTTTAGTTTAAGTTGGTAATTGTTTATTTTAATTGGTAAATGGTTTAAATGTTTTATTTTAATGTTTAATATTTAATTAATATTTATTTATTTAATTTGGGATGTGTTTTATGGGCTTTGGGGAGCTAAATGGGCTGGGGTGTGAGGCTAGCAGCAAAACCAGAATTACCGGCTCCGTTCGAACGCTCCCTCGAACTCGACACGAACGCCCGCAATCTATTTCCCGTTCGAACGAAGTAACGAACGCAGCACCAACGAAGACAGTGAGCTTGTTTATTCTGAATTCCCCCTTCCGATATCCGTTTCCCGCGGCTTTCATGACTCAAAAGGTAGTGCCTCCAAATGAGACTCATCATCGGGTTTCACATGCGAAAATGCAATGCCTACACTAATCTTCACCAGAAAACATGCAGTACTATTCGTCAGTGGATCGACGATAATATCGTCAACCATGTCAGTGAAGAAACAAATGCACTTGTCTTATGGAGAAAGTTGGAGGAGCTTTTCCGAGCAAAGACTGGCAACAACAAGCTGTAATACATCAAGAAGATGATGGGTTTTAAATACCAGGAAGTTACAGCTGTGGCGGACCATATCAACGATTTCCTCGGAACAATGAAAGAATTGTCGGGATTGGGCATATACTCCGGTGATGAGGTAAATGACTTAATACTCCTTAATACATTACCAGAATCTTGGGAAACGTTCAGATCTACGGTGATAAATTCAGCCGCAGATGGGAAAGTCACTATGGGGATGGCGAAAACCAGGATCTTCGAGGAAGAAAAGAGGACGAGAATGCAGGAGTCAGCATCAGCCTCAACCTCAGAAGCTATAATGATAGAAATGAACAACAGAATGAGGAGGAGTAAAAGCCGAAGCCCAGTAAATCAGACAAAAACCGGGGGAAATCAAGAACAATGGAAATAGAATGTTTCCACTGCAAGAAGAAATGTCATATGAAGAGGGATTGCTACAAGTTGAAGAACGAGCAGTTTAGGAGAGATGGTGACTCTAATCTAGAAAGAGTTGCTACTACCACTGACAAAACCTCCAAAGAATTCTACATTATGTATGAAGAAGATATTGTGAATCTTTCCAGCCACGAGACCAGTTGGGTGATAGATAGTGGCACCTCCATACACGCCACATCTCGTAGAGACTTCTTTTCATCTTACACATTAGGAGACTACGGTGCTGTAAGGATGGGGAATGACGGCCAGTCCAAAGCCATCGGTATTGGAGAAATATGTCTTGAAACAGACAACGGGACAAGGCTAGTGTTGAAGGGAGTCAAGCACATCCCAGACATCCGGTTAAACCTGATCTCAACGGGCAAGCTGGATGATGAAGTTTTCTGCAGCACCTTTAGTGACGGCACCTGGAAGCTCACTAAAAGATTAATGGTGGTGGCGCGAGGTAAGAAAGATTCAACTCTGTATTTGATGCATGCTAAGATTTCCAATAGTAGCATAAATACAGTCAACAGTAATGAGGTAGCCGAGCTATAACATAAAAAGCTCGGTCACATGAGTCAAACGGGGATGGAGATACTACACAAGCGGAATGTTCTTCCCGAATTGAAGAACTCACACTTACGGAAGTGTGAACACTGTATGACTGGAAAGCAGAACAGAGTGTCCTTACAGAGCTCCCCACCTCAGCGGAAATCGGAGGTACTTGACCTTATACATTCAGATGTATGTGGTCCGATGCAGACACGAACACTTGGTGGGTCACTGTATTTTGTGACATTCATAGATGATCATTCAAGGAAGATCTGGGCATACACCTTGAAGAGAAAAGATCAAGTGCTGGGAGTGTTCAAGGAGTTTCATGCCCTGGTGGAGAGAGAAATCGGCAAGAGACTGAAGTGCATCAGAACAGACAACGGTGGAGAATATAGAGGTTCGTTTGATCAATACTACAAGACGCAAGGAATCCGACATCAAACGACACCTCCGAATACACCTCAGCTGAATGGCCTAGCTGAGAGGATGAACATAACCTTGTGCGAAAGGGTCAGAAGCTTGCTGTCACAAGCCAAGCTGCCGAAGACATTTTAGGGGGAGGCACTCAACACAGCAGTACATGTTTTGAACATGTCCCTAGCAGTCGCACTAAAAGGTAATGTTCCTAACCAAGCTTGGACAGGTAAAGAAGTGTCATACGAACACTTGCATGTATTTGGGTGTAAAGTTTTTGTACACATCCCAAAGAACGAGAGATCCAAGCTTGATGCAAAGACACGACAATGTGTCTTTATTGGCTATGGTCAGGATGATTTCGGCTACAAACTCTATGATCCTGTGGAGAAGAAGATTGTCAGAAACCGAGATGTTATCTTCGTCGAAGACCAGACCATAGAAGATATCATAAATGAGATGAAGACAATGCCTCAGCAATATAGAGATGTGAATCCAGAACCTCATACACCGGTGCCAGTACAAGTTGAAAATATGGTTCCCAGACATGAGGGTACAGATGATGAAGCTCCCAGAGATGATGATCATGATCAACCACCAGTACCCGAAGCTACACCAACAGTTACATAGAGAAGGTCTGACAGAGAAAGATGACCTTCAACGAAATACTATTTACGTGAGTATGTGCTTCTTACTGACGAGGGAGAACCTGAGAGCTACCAGGAGGCCGTGGAAACAGATGACAAGGAAAAGTGGGAGGAAGCCATGCAAGATGAGATGAAATCGCTGCATGACAACCACACTTTCGAGTTGGTGAAATTTCCAAGAGGCAAAAGAGCTTTGAAGAACAAATGGGTATACAGGGTGAAGTAACAGCAGCACACTTCACAACCCCGATACAAAGTCAGGCTAGTAGTCAAGGGATTCAATCAGAGGAAAGACATTGACTTCGATGAAATATTCTCTCCAATTGTGAAGAGGTCATCCATCAGAGTGGTACTCAGCTTAGTAGCATGTCTTGACCTGGAAGTTGAGCAGATGGATATCAATACCATATTTCTTCACGGAGATCTAGAATAATAAATTTACATGGAGCAACCAAAAGGCTTCAGAGTCAGAGGGAAAGTGGACTATGTTTGCAGACTTAGGAAAAGCATATACGGTTTGAAACATGCACCGAGACAGTGGTACGTGAAGTTCGAGTCAGTTATGGGGGAGTAAGGATACAAGAAGACCACTTTAGACCATTGTATTTTCGTTCAAAAATTCTCTGACGATGACTTTATCATCTTACTACTGTATGTAGATGATATGTTGATAGTTGGCTGGAATCAATCGATGATTGATAATTTGAAGCAACAACTGAGTAAGTCTTTTGAGATGAAAGACTTGGGGCCAGCTAAATAAATTCTTGGCATCAGGATCGGCCGTGATCGGAAAGCCATGAGATTATACTTGTCACATGAGGAGTACATCGAGAAGGTACTTCAGAGATTCCAGATGGACAATGCTAAAGCGGTTAGCACTCCTCTTGCTACCCACTTTATATTAAGTACACAACAGAGTCATTCTACTGAGACAGAGAATGAGGAAATGAAACAGGTTCCATACACCTCAACAGTGGGAAGTCTTATGTATGTCATGGTGTGCACGAGGCCAGACTTAGCACACGCAGTTGGATTGGTCAGCCGGTTTATGTCAAACCCAAGAAGGGAACACTGGAATCCGATCAAATGGATCATGCGGTATCTTCGAGGCACATCCAAAATAAGGCTATGTTTTGGAAGCAGCGAACCAGTGTTGATGGGCTACACCGATTCAGATATGGCAGAAAATATGGATACTCGAAAGTCTACTTCGGGGTATCTGATTACTCTCTCAAGGGGAGCTGTGGCATGGCAGTCTAGGTTGCAAAGGTGTGTTGCACTTTCTACAACAGAGGCAGAATTCATTGCAGTGACAGAAGCTTGCAAGGAATTGTTGTGGATGAAGACATTCGTCCAGGAATTAGGTTTCAAGCCAGAAAAATACATTTTATACCGTGATAGCCAGAGTGCTATCTATCTCGGTAAAAATTACACCTTTCATTCGAGGTCAAAACATATCGATGTGAGGTATCACATGATACATGATGTCCTGAGCTCAAGACTGTTAGAACTTAGGAAAATTCGGTGCCGATATGTTCACCAATGTTTTACCGAATGAGAAGCTTGAAATCTGTCGTGCCATAGCCGGGATGACAAAACTATCCACATAGTAAGAGTGAGGAGATTTAGATAACTACGATTGGCTTGATACCAACTCTGGGTACGTAGGCAGTCATTCAGATGCAGCCAATGGAGGATCCGGTTTGGATGATGATGGTCGGCTCAGATTTTGGGGAAATATTCACCGATGGGGAGATTTGTTGACTGTGGCCGAAAGTTGCATGTCTTATGCATGCAACTTGCGTGCAACTTTCGGCCCCTTTTTATTTTGGCTGCCAACTAATGAAGCCTGAAGAAACACGCTTTGCCAAAACGTGTTGCAATAGTGCACACGTTTTGGTGGCTATATAAGGAGCCCTTGAGTCCATTGTTTATCATCCCATAAATCCCAGAAGTGTGAGAATAGAGAGTAAAGTGGTTTGAGAGTTTTTTGTAAAGTTTGGCTTTGTAAGCTTTGTAATTCTTTATTTGTGATATAAAGAAGAGTTTTCTCTCATTTTCTCCTCTATTGTGTGTGTTTTATCACAACAATATATCCATTGGCTAGTGATTGGGTTGGCAACTTCCCTCAATTAGGAAAAGAATCTCCTTAGACAATCTCACAATCATAGTACCTAGTCATTTTTATAATAGTTAAATGATACATGTATTAAAATAATAAAAAAATTGCTCATTAAAGATCCATTTTGGAAAGTTTTCATATCATTTTTATGAGAAATGCAAAACAGTTATCAAAATATTAATTACTTTTTACTTTTTTCCATTAAAATTTTTCTAGAATGAATCTTTAATTAGTGTCTTATGGTACTCGTTAGCATTTCCAATAAAAAAATAACTAAATAATTAATATTTATATTTAATATAACTTCGCATGTTTGGTTGGTCATATCATGTCATCCATGTTGAAATTCATCGGATTAATTTGAGATTTGAAGGTTGTCTAATAGTTATGTTTTGAGTTTATTCATTTATATGTGGGATATTTTCCTCAAATTATATGCATCTTTTACGTTTAGCCTCCTCATTTTACAGGTTTTATGTAATAACTTATTCAAAATTAAAGTTTTATCATTATGGTTCTCATTGTTGATCTGGTTAGTTTTTATTGATTTTATGTCATAATCTTGTCAAGTTTATGATTTTTGTATTATAATCCTATCGAATCAAAATCTTGATTAGACTCAACCTTAATAAGATTGTTTAACAATTGCACAATAATTTAACACTAGATCGGCAAGGACCCTAAATTTTAACAAAATTAAGGGTCCCAAATATATATTAAAAATAAAATAAAATTAATACCCATTATAATAATTAAATCGAAAAATCTCTCTAGGAGCTGCATACTTTATAAACTTATATAAATCCCTCCAAAACTTAGAGCCGTCTCTGTTAGCAGTGTACAATGTTTTAAGGTAGAGACATTAGAATTCTCATATGAGGACATTTGAAGGTGGTAAAATTTTAAATATTGTGTATATCGGAATTTTTAGCAGTTATTTATTACAAAACGTGTTGCAGCTGGCAACACATCATACATATCATACCATCTTTCGGTGTATTTTGGATCTGCATGCAAGTTGCATGCACAGCTCACAAAGCTGTCTTCAACAAATATAGTGCACACGTTTTGGCAAAACGTGTTGCAGTTGGCAACACATCACATATATCACACCATCTTTCGGTGCATTTTGGATCTGCATGCAAGTTGCATGCACAGTTCACAGAGCTGTCTTCAACAATTATTTAGGGCCAAATGCAAGGTTGACCTTGAATTATCTGAAATTTGACCCTAAATGAGTTATCGGGATCCTCATATATTGATAAATAATTAAAAAAATATAAAATCACATTACACACTTAATATTTTTTTTTAATTTATAATCTTAATTCTAAACCAAATTTCGGTGCCTCTCTGTCGATGGTTCCCAAATCCACCTTTGGCCATAAGGAAACTTGCTGATGCCATCACTAAGAACAAAACAATAATTTAATTGAGTTCCATGACTCATGAGTACTCCTCCATTATTGAATTTCTGTGCTTTAGTACTTAAAATGACAAAATATTTTTAAAGATTCAAATATTATATTTTAAATTTGTCAATTTCAATATAAAAGGACAAGCATTTTACATTGATAAAACAATCAGAGAGTACAACAAACATGGTTGTTAAAAAAAAAGGCACTACATATAATAAGAGCTGCAACTACTCAATAGTTCTCTGCTGACTACTTTAGGGTTTGTACAGTGGAAGGGGCAAAATTAGTATTTTAAAAATTTTAACCTCAACTGTCGAATTGGTAACCATTACCGGTCGCATTTAGCTAGGGGTGACAAAACGAATCAACAAATCGAATTTGTATCGAATCCTAAACGAATCGAATCAAAATGTGATGGATTCGTATTCGATTCGTTTATTAAACGAATCGAATACAAATATCCGTTTATTCGTTTAGTTAATGATATTATTTAATAAAATAATTTACCACACTTGATTTACATTAATTCTTCATAAATATATACATATGAAATATCTAATTAATATATTTACTAAAAATACATCACAAAATATCGAAAATATTATTTTTTGTATCATAATTAGCTATAATTTCTCGAATACTAATTGAAAATTAACATGAACTGGTAAATAAAAATAATAAATGAATCCTAAACGAATAAACGAATCAATGAGCTTAAATTCGTATTTGATTCGTTTAATAAATAATCGAATCGAATTGACCCATTTATTAAACGAATCTATTTTTTCAAATTCGTATTCGCTTTAAAGTGAATCGAATCGAACGAATAAACGAATCCTGACCCAAATTGTCACCTCTACCTTTAGCGATGCGTTAGTATCCAATACTGATGTACCACTAAAGCTTAAACCCTAATTTTGAAAATTTAAATTTTCAAAGTGTTATTCGCTAACAGCACACATATAACTATTACCGATACGGTAATTTTGAGAATCAACACTTGATTCACTCATAACCTGAAATTCATTTCTTCTAACACTTATACCAAGAAGACCTGGTCACAGTTTCGGTTTGGAATCAAAACTGAATCAGAAAAAATCGGACAGTTCTGATTCCTTTCGGTTCCGGTTCGAGAACTAGAACTGGAACCGGTTCCGTACGGTTCAGTTAGGGATCCCATCTTAGCTGAACCGTTGGAACCGGACGATTTCAACCGGACTTTAAGTTTGTTTATTTATTTTTTTAATTTAAGTTTTTAATTTAATAAAATTCAAATAAATAATTTTTTTTTATATTTATTTGATAATAATATCCAATTATAAATTTCTTTGAATTTAATTTCTATTTTTTAAAAAAAAAATTGGAACCGGAACCTTTCGGTTCGGTTTCGATTCCTGGTTCCACAAGAGTGGAACCGGGAATCATCTTCGAAACCAAACCGGACCGGTGGCTTGGCCTGATCCCAAGCATCATACTTATCATTTAACATATCATTTGTATATAATTAACTCAAATTAATAGGTAACAACTGTTAGGGGGATCGTGAGCTGAAGCTGTCACACAAGAAAAATGAAATTGAGAATAATTTTTAGTTCATGAGGTTGTCTATCATATAACAATACAATAATAATTAGAATGCTTAGCCCACCATAAATATTAACAATAAAATAAAGCAATGAGACAGAGATTTATGTGGTAAAATCTTCATTTTGAGGGAAACATCAACGGGCAAATATAGAATGATTTTACTATAGTGGAAAGAATTTTACACTTCTTTCTAAACACAATGAGTGAACAATCTCACACTTTTTTAAAATATGAGAATTACAACTTTCTCACAAACTCTTTAAAAGAAAAAAAAATCTCACTTAAAATACATAAGATTTGGTTGATAATGGAATGAAGAAAATAATGAAATGAAGTTTCTATTTATAGACATGAAATTTAGTGAGCTTTAATTTTTTTTTTCTTTTTTGGTGCTTTACGGGAACTGTACCTGATTCGAGCATTCCAAAACACAATAACACTTTATGTTGAAGAATAAGAAGAAGAAAAAGAGTAAAAGCTAGGGGTGGCAATTTGGGTTAGAATTCGATTCGATTCGCTTCAAAGCGAATATGAGTTTGAAAAAAGGATTCGTGTTAAGGAAAATATTTCACATCGGCTGAGATAAACAATTAAACTCAAAATATAAACATTGGGCAATCATCAACTCTCAAGCTGGCTTTTGGGTTGAGTTAGGCCCATGAATTTCAACATGGTATCAGAGCCACACTCATGCACGGGTGGGCCCGCACTACCTATCCACGTGACATGAACCAGGCAAAATACCGGTTTCCACGTGAGGGGGAGTGTTGAGGAAAATATCCCACATCGGCTGAGATAAATAATTAAACTCAAAATATAAACAGTGGGCAATCATCAACTCTCAAGCTGACTTTTGGGTTGAGTTAGGCCTATGAATTTCAATAATTTGTTTAATAAGTAGGTCAATTCGATTCAATTCGTTTATTAAACGAATGGAATACGAATTTAAGCTCATTGATTCGTTTATTCGTTTAGGATTCATTTAATTTTTTTTTACTAGTTATTGTTATTTTTAATTAAGATTCGAGAAATTATGTCTAATTACTATAGAAAAAATAATATTATCGATATTTGGTGAGCTATTTTTAGTAAATATATTAATTACATATTTCATATGTATATATTTATGAAGAATTAATGTAAATAAATTATGTTATTGAATAATATCATAATTAAATGAATATTCGTATTCGATTCGTTTAATAAGCGAATCGAATACGAATCTTGTTAGGATTCGTTTAATAAACGAATCGAATGCGAATCTATCATATTTTGATTCGATTCGTTAAGGATTCGATACAAACTCGATTCGTTAATTCGTTTTACCACCCCTAGTAAAAGCTCAAAACTTAAATGATTAAATTATCTATAATAGTCTTATTTAATTTAGTAATATTATTTTATTTTTTTCATAACACAACTTAAAAAAATTATTAATAAAATAATTTTATAATTTTTATTAAAAAAATTTATTCACAACTAAACACTTAAAAATTTTTATCAAAAATTCTATTTAAATGCTTAAACTTTAGGCACTCATTATGTGAGTCCTCGGCTTCTCCGATAAGCAATTTACGGCCACACACTTTACTTCTTTTTTATTTTATTTTTCAATTCCTTCACCCACTTTACTAACTTTAATATATATTATTCTTTATGTCAATATTTGAAATATTATACACACATATATATAGTACGAAAGGGGAGATTATTTGATGTTATAATTTGTTTCATTTATTTAATATTTATCACATAAATATTACAAATTTATAAAATTAACTAAAAAAATATACACATTTGCCAAAATGAGTCACAACGTTTGTCATTTGTATTTACAGCCACAGTCTTTGAAATGTACTTCTGAGATTTCAGAGATTCTGAATTCTTCGATGTACACACCGAAATTGATGGAAAATTTGAAGATCCAAAGTTTTTGGATCTCCGAAATTTGAAAAAAATATCTATAAAACTGGACATTCTCAATTTGTTCTCACTACAAAAATTTAGCATTTTTTTGCCAACTCATTTTCCGAAGTTTCTTCATATTATCCTAAGTCTAAATCGGAACAAATACCTAGCTCTAACTTTCTACAGTAAGGGGTCTTAGGATAAATTAGATAATGAAACTCTGTCTCTCTCTAATGCAGAGTCCCAAAAAAATTTATTGGTGGATCGACTATCTTGCTATTGTTTTTTTTTCTTCTGCAATTTGTTACATTGTGTTTTGTTCATTAGATCTGCAACCACTGCTAAACCCTTGTGATAGTTTTTCTATGAAGTTTATATTGCCTGAAAGTTTATATTACAATTCAGGTTGTGGTCTGATTTGATAAGCAATTTGTGAACCTTCTGTACCTCAACAGGGAAGAAAAGTCAAAGCTGAGATTACAATAACACTACATTTCAGCTGAGAATTGCCACCTGATCATCCATCCTTGTGAAATCTCTCTTCGGATTCCTTAATCTAACATCAGTAGATTCAAGTTTGAAGCTTTTGAAGACGTTATGCTTGCGCAGAATATATCCATGTCCGTAATAATGTGTATGTAGATGAATAGTTGTTTCAGTATAGATTTCTTTTCCTTTTGTATTTATAATCTACGAGGCTGTTGTTGTTGTTTGATTACTTTATTACATTTGTATATTTCTCAGTTCTTCTTTAACTGATCAATGTATTGATTGATTCTTAATCTCAAAGCACAGTTTGTCTCTAAATTGTGTTTTAAGCCTGAAATGCGGACATAATTGGAGGAGCTAAAGAGAACTGAATGTGAACTACAAGATCGCATGGAAGAGGAAAAAATCAACTGATTGAAGGGGAGAAATTACGGAAAAAGATGCATAATACTATTCTGGTACCGTTCTTAAAATCGATAACACTGATTTGTACGAAAAATGAAGGCATTATACCGTGAGCAGAGAAATAAGGAGGATTAACTTATATGTTTTTTTTTTATGTTGTACTTTTTTAAACATTATAAAGTTTATATAATAAAAATTTTTATTTTACTATTGTTGTGTTTATTTTATAATTTTACTAATATTAATGATATTGTTTAAAATAAAATTAATTTCTTAAAAAAAATTAAACAATAACAATTTTATAAAAAGAAAAAAGAAATTTCGTAGGAAATTAGAAACGGAAAATGGAAAAGGATTTCGTCTCCAATTAGAGATGGACTTTTCATTTCTGAATAGAAACGGAAAAATCTGTATCTTATTACGTTTCTAATTAGTGACCTAATTAGAGACGAAAATTCCGTCTCTAAATAGATACGGAATTTTAAAATTTCATCGCTACATTTAGTGACGGAATTAACATTTTTATCGCTATATCTTTTGTAACCAAGAAAATAGAGATGGAAAAATTTTATCTCTATTCCGTCGCTACCTATCATGTTGCGACGGATTTTTCCATCTCTACTTCACAGTTTTCTTGTAGTGTGCGAATGCAAAGACGTAAAATATAGTATAAAGTCAATATGAAAAGTTTAATTTCTTCAAATTTACAATAACGTTTAATTATTGAAATTGGTAGTCAAAATGACTATGAGTGATTTTTAAATTTACACTCAAATATCATTCGACAAGGTAGTGTGGTCGAGCTATATTTGAGTTGGGATAAGATTATTGCTAGAAAGGGTCAATAATTTGGAGGTCGTTCTTCGTCGAGTTGTAATATGGTCAGCCATTTAGTTACAGTTTATGTGTCGAATGAAGCTCATTTGGATAATTATACAACGAGTGGAGATGAAGAAAATGTCCATGAGTCATGGTCAAGTGGTGGGTTTGCTGGAGGTGATATGATTGGTCCTTCAACAACAGTTCAAGAAGTTCACATGAATATTCGATGAGATGTATCTTGATATCTCCTGCCTATAATTTCTACGATAGATATGTCTTCAAACACCAATATATCAACATCGGGTGGGGGAAAAAAGAGAGTGGGTAAATGCTACTCCTCTAAACTTGAGCTGTGTACTGACTTGGCTCTGATTGTTGTAAAGGGATACTTTAAAACCATAATAAGCAGATCGACAATAACAAGATTTGAAGCTTGTTGTACTGATTAATCTTGTGATTGGAAAGTGCTGGCACTGAGCGTTTCTGGAGTCCAAAACTCGAAGATGATTCTAACTGAGTACGAGACGACACAAACATGCGCTTTTGATGATGTTGGTTTTGGAGGTAGTCGTATTGGTAATCGGGTTGTTGGTGATATTATTAAAGGTAAATTTTTGGATGCCAAGAGATATTGTGAGTGATATTCAATCTGAGTGTGGGGTTCAATTATTATACAGCCAAGTATTTAGGTCCAGAGAGTTTGCAATGCAAGCTGTCTGAGGTTCTCTAGAAGAATCGTATGCATTACCAGCTTTTATATTCACATGTATTGCAGGGTACTAATCCTGAGACAGTTACTCATTTGCATACCATTGAAGAAGGTCAGTTTCTTTATTATTATGTTGTAATGGGTCAAAATATTCGGGATTTTTTAAATCATCGATCATAATGGTAATAACACTTGATGGAATTTTTTTGAAAGTCGAGTATAGGGGACCACTGTTTGTTGCTGCTGTCAGGAATGGAAATAATTAGATATATCCATTGGCATTGGGTATTATGGATTGCTTCTGCTCTTCAGCTCAACCCTCGCTACTTTGATGTACAAGCCTTCAAGTTAACATATTTATATACAGACCATTTGTAATCACTACAAGAAAATTGACCTTTAGCGTCGAAACTTTTTTCGTCGCTAATAAATCCTTGAGCGTCAAATTTTAATTTCAAACGCTAAAGGGTAAATTGAAAATTTTCAATTTCCCGCCTAATAAAAATAGATTTAAATTTTTATGATATTTATCGACGAAATTTCGACGCTAAAAGTCAAAAATTTTGACGCTAAAGATCAAAATTTTAGCGGAAATAATTCATTCCTGCTATTTGAGGACCTTTAGTGACGAAAACCTATTTCGTCGCTAAATGTTATTTTTTTTTCCTATAAAATCATTTGCTATTTAATTTCTCCCATTCTCATTTTCTTTTTCTCATACTTTTATTTCCTCTCTAAAATTCTTTTTCCTTAAGGATTTTGTTTCATTTTTCTATTTTATATTAACTTCCAATTTTTTTTATTTTTTATTTTTTTTGTAGGGGAATATGAAGATGAACAAATAGTGGAAATGAAGATGGTGATGAAAATGAAAAAATAAATGAAAGTGAAGATGAAGAATAAGAAAGTGAAGATGAAGAAAATATATAGAAAATTATAATTTATCATTTTATTTATTATTTTATATTTTTTATTGTGATAAATTTTGTAATTTTATTTTTATATCAATAAATAAAGATATATTTATTTTAATTTCCATTTTTTTTATATCAATAAAGATATACTCGTTATAATTTTTTATAAAATAAATTTATAATGATGTTTTTATGTTTTCCAAAAAGTTAATGCATATTCGTGCATATGTTCAGCATGCGCTAGCAGCAACTAATATCAATTAACTATTGATGAAATTTCACTGCATCTTGACCCAATTTCCAAGGTAAATTGCAACATGTTAGAGAAAAATTTCTAATTTCTAATGTGATGAATAAATAAACTTAAAATTAATATAAGTATTGGACAATCCTATATTCTCGAGATAGATTTTCGATTAAGTTAGGTCCATAAATTTATGTTCATAAATTTCAACATGGTATTATATCCAGACTCGTGTACGAGTGAGTTCCCACTAACTACCTATGTAACATGAACTAGATAAAAGATGGATCTACATGTGAAGATGAGTATTGAAAAAATTATCTCATATCGGTTGAGGTGGATGAACCAACTTAAAATATAAGTAAGTGAGTGGACTTGCCACTTTGGAGTAAAATATAAGAATTGGACAATCCTATAATCTCAAGACAGCTTTTGGGTGAAATTAGATTCATAAATTTCAACATATTATCAGAGCCAGACTCATGTACGAGTGGGCTCACACTACCTATCTATATGACATGAAGGGGAGCGTTGAGGAAAATGTCTTATATCGGCCGAGATGAATGAACGAACTTAAAATATAAATAAGTTAATGAATTTGCCACTATTGTGCAAAATATCGCTTACCGGCCGATATACATAAATGTATTAAAAATATAAATATTGAACAATCGTATATTATCAAGCTAATTTTTAAGTTGAATTAGGCTACTGAATTTCAAAATTATATCAGAGCCAGATTCATGTACGAGTGGACTCACATTATCTACTCATATAATAAGAACCATGCAAAAAATCGACATATACATGATGAGGAATTTTTTTAAAAAAAATCTCCATATCGACTGAGAATCTGAGATGAATAAATGAATGACTTAAAATATAAAAACTGTTAGTTCCATTTTTATTGGCATGTGTCCGTGACAAAACAAGTTCAATTGAGTTGTAATCTTTCTTGAAGATCTTTGTGCAATTGGACTGGTTTCTGGCTGCTGTGCATCAGACATACGTTCGTGGTGCGTTCGTTGCAGTGTTCGAACGGTTGGCGTTAGTGTCACGTTCTCTATTGGGTTCGAACGGGTGCATTCCAGAGAGCAAACGTTCGAGGCACGTTCTTGTGGGGTTCGAACGGGAGCATTCCAGATAGCTCACGTTCGTTGTGCGTTCGATTGGCGTCCGAACGAGTATTCACAGAAAGGGCGCGTTCATGTAGCGTTCTAGTATGCGTTCGAACGCGACTGCGATCTGAACGCGTTTTTGGCCTGCAAAACCCTAGGTTTTCACCCTACCTATAAATATTAGGGGTGTCAATTTGGGTCAGGATTCGTTTATTCGTTCGATTCGATTCGCTTTAAAGCGAATACGGGTTTGAAAAAATGGATTTGTTTAATAAATGGGTCAATTCGATTCGATTCGTTTATTAAACGAATCGAATACGAATTTAAGCTCATTAATTCGTTTATTCGTTTAGGATTCGTTTAATTATTTTTATTTACTAGTTCTTATTAATTTTCAATTAAGATTCGAGAAATTTAGCTAATTATCATAGAAAACGTAATATTTTCAATATTTGGTGAAGTATTTTTAGTAAATATATTAATTACATATTAATATGTATATATTTATGAAGAATTAATGTAGATCAGTATGGTAAATTTTTATTAAATAATATCATTGACTAAACGAATAACGAATATTCGTATTCGATTCGTTTAATAAACGAATCGAATACGAATCCTGATATTAGGATTCGTTTAATAAACGAATCGAATACGAATCCATCACATTTTGATTCGATTCGTTTAGGATTCGATACGAATCGATTCGTTGATTCGTTTTGACACCCCTAATAAATATAACCCTTAGCCGCCATTCTCATGTGTTGAAGCATATTTCCCTGAGCCAAATCTCTCAAAGCTTTCAACTCTCTTTGATTCCACCATTGAAGACTTCATTCATCTTGTCTTCTCCATTAATGGTGTGAATCCTTCTTTGATAAACCTTCAACACAACACAACCCAAAATCCCTAATCCTTAAGAGTTCTTTAGGAGGAAGTTTGGTAGTCGGAGTTCCGGCGTTTGAAGTGATACAATCTACTCAGAGACTTCAGAGGTTCTGAAGAAAACTGTGGGTCGCGGGCTTAAGGAGTTGCCTTGAGTTCTTGCAGTATTGAAGTACTTGAGTCGGTGAAGTTGTCACCATAGGTCTTGACCATCGCTGTAAGTTTTTCTCTATATAGTGGATTCGGGTGGTAGCCTATACCCGGAGTGGTTTTTTACTCGGAAGAGTTTTCCACTTCGTCACCAAAATCATTGTGTTGAATTTTGTGTGATTGATTATATTTGCTGCTTTAATTATTGTTATTGTTTTTACATTTGCAGCTTATTATTTCAGTTGGTTGATTTGTTAAATTGCCTGTTGCAATTCCATAGTAGCAGTAACAGGACTTGTCATGCTTATTGTCTGTAATTCCGCATAGGGTCAGAACTTAGGATAACCCCGAATTTTCAAAAACTACACAACCCTCTACTTTAAATTTAACTTTTGAGTCAAGATCGGTCAAGAAATTTCATCAGGTACCCCGTTACTTTAAAAAATGAAAATAAGTGACAACTTAAATTATATATATTATTTGTTTGTAAATAAATATTTTTTTTCCCTAGAGGTTTAATTGGAGTATATCTAGCTTAGCCTCTTATAATTTAGGATCCAAATCCAAGGGAAAAAAATATTAAGCCGGTATCTATTCTTTAGGGACAGCTGGACTTTAGCCTTTAGGAGTTATTTTTTGGTGCAATAACATACGGATGACATAGTATTATTAATTAATTAATAAATATATGTTTAATTTAATTTTCATTTATTTAATAATTTTTTTAATATATTAACCCGTATATTTTACTACTAAAGTTATGATAAAATAACAATGGGGTACTATGAATATTAACATATTACACTTTACTACTAAACTTATATAAAAGTTAACATTTTACTACTTTTCCATCTAAACCGTTAGTTGACATTTAAAAAGACTGTTTTTTCCTCAAAATAAAATAAAAGTGAAAATTACAATTATACCCTTTAAAAAATATATCTAAATCTATATATAACAATAAAAGAAATACAATCAACAATCACATTTATAAAAATACTTCAGTCTTTAAACTGTCCATATAACCCAACAAAATAAAGAATTTAATTTACCAAAATAATTTAATAATTAGCATTCTCATATTAACCAAAATACTTTAAATGGATTATAATTTATAATATTTGTGGGTTAATACTATTTTATCCTTGCGATGTCAGCATGATATCATTGTCAACTGATGATCAACTAATGGTTTGGATGGAAAAGTAGTAAAATGTTAAATTTTATATAAGTTTAGTAGTGTTGGGTATGCAGACAAATTAAGTCTCAAAGTCCCACATTGGTTAGAAATGGGGAAGATCATGGGCATATAATGATGGACATGTATCTTCATTGGTATGAGGCATTTTGGGTATAACCCAAGAGCAAATCCATGAGGGCTTAGGCCCAAAGTGGACAATATCATACCAATGTGGAGATAAGTGATGTCATAGGTTCCTTACAAGTGGTATCAGAGCCATGCCCCGGAGTTAGCCATGTGGATGAATCCTCATAATATCGAACAAAAAGACGGTGAGCCCCGATCGTGATCCGTGAATGTGCTCTGTTAGATAGGCGGTGTGCTCCGGTCTTTATGGACGTGTCCTAATCCCAACACGGTGAAGAAGAGTTGGCCTAGGCTAGAGTGGACGGACGGATGATCGTTTGAGGGAAGGCTCGGTGGTCCTTTGTTCGAGGGGAGGATTGTTGGGTATGCAAATAAAGTCCCAAAGTCTCACATTGGTTAGAAATAGGGAAGATCATGGGCATATAATGATGGACATGTATCTTCATTGGTATGAGGCCTTTTGGGTATAACTCAAGAGCAAATCCATGAGGGCTTAGGCCCAAAGTGGACAATATCATACCAATGTGGAGATAAGTGATGTCATAGGTTCCTTACAAGTAGTAAAATGTAATATATTAATATTAATAGTATCCAATTGTTATTTTATCATAACTTTAATAGTAAAATAACCCATAAAATATTATTGATTTAGTATTCAAACTTTGGAATTGAAAATTGCTATTAGACAAATTTTAATATCTTAGTAATATACCCATTAAAACTAAAAGTTGACCAAAACCTAAATAATTTATTTTGGTAACGTATGTGCGGGAGTATTAGAGAAACAAATCTTTAGATTAAATTGAATTGAACGTGTCTTTTAATTGTTTGAATATGATAAATAAGTAAAAATTATTATTATTTTTTTAAAAAAAAAAACACAACTAAATGAATTTAATAACTATTGAGTAAAAAATATAAAATTCCTAAAATAGTCAACGCAAGAAACGAAACAAAATTATACTAAAAATTCTCAAATATCCAAGTCCAAACTTCAATGCTTTAACAACTATCCTCACATGCATGCATCTAGTGAAAATTAGAAAATATTAAATTTTTTAATATTTGTTAAAGTGTCAAAACAATATGATTTAATTAATTTACGGAATTAAAATAACATCTATTAAATAAAATGATCAATAATAAATTTAAGGATACCAATAAACAAGCATTATTTCCATTAACCAGGTCAGTCACATAGATTTTTTATGTTATTATATTATATACAAAATTTTTCTTTCATCAAATTAATTCATTAAAATTTAAGTCTCATTTTATGTTTATTATCAATGTTAACTTAGATCTTTCTCAGTTTCGCTTGATGTATAATATCATTATTTACTCTCTTTTTTAAATCAAAATACCTAGAATCTTTTTTATATCGTTTATAATAATATTAGCGATAATTATGATCCAAACTCTAAATACTAATGTGGCATTTTCCCATACAAGTGACTGAGTATATATGGAAAGTTAAAAAAAAAAAAAAAAAATTGCTTCACAATGGTGCTTATTTATTTGAAGACAAACCTTGATAGGCACTCAAAACAAAAGTCAATTATTTCTCAATTTAATTCAAGAAAATTGAAATCTACACATACAAATAAATAAATATAATTGGCATAATCATTTATTTTAAGAGAAATGCTAACGAGTGCTTTAAGGACAGTCCTAAAGAATCTATTTTAAGAAAGTTTTGACAGTTTTTTCATTTCTCATAAAAATGATGTCAAAACTTTCCTTAAATGAATTCTTAATGAATGTTTTAAGGAAACTCGTTAGTATAATCCTTCATTTAAATAGAGTATCTAATCATTTCTTAACCAAGGAAATGAGCTGAGTTGGGATCGCTCCACGCCCTCTTTCCAAAAACTCATGAGTCACCTTGATTGGATATCTATGGAAGATCTCCTCCATTATGGCATCACCAAAATGATTAGACAAAAGTGACTCTCCCGCTGCTCTTGCATGGCCTGCCACATGCTTGCCTTTTGAATATTTGTCCTCTAAGCCTTTGTCATCATTCTCATCAAACCCTACCAACCAACTTACATGGAATGTTTCAAGTTGATGGATAGCAAATGATCCTTCTCTTTGAATGACTTGCTTTGCTTCTTCAACAGAAGGTGCATAGATTGGAAATTTGAATGATTCCATTTTTGATTCTTCAATCAACCCCTAAAATTGAATAAAATATATAGACACTATTGTCAATTATTGATAGTAATGAGATACAAGTTCAACCAAAAAAAAAAAGAACTTTTAGTATGTGTTATAGTGAAGAGATTCTTTAGTGCAACAGTGGTATGAGTGACGTGGTACCACAAGCGAATTAAAAAGTGACATGTAGAGTTTCTTCAACTATTTTTTAGTTGTTTTTTAATTTTTTAGCACGTGTGGCAGTTGATGATTGGCTTGTTGCATGGATGACGTGATACCACTGTTGCATAAAAGATTTTCTCGTTATAGAGAGAGAGAGAGAGAGAGGGAATACCTCGGAGACCATGTCTTTTATTACCATCATTATTGGCTCTAAAGCAGTAGGATTGTAATTGTCATTAAATAGAAAGGCAAGTACCATACGACCTTCAGGTTTTAGCTCTTCTGATCGAAATTTGAGAAATGCTGACATATCACTCTCAAATTGATCCAAATATGCTTTATGGATATCATGTTCACTCACTAATCCTTTAGGGGCCTGAAAAAAGCATAATACATATCAAGGTATCTTAATTAGCCAATATGATTGATAAATTGTTGAATTTGGAATTGTTTAAGGGACAATAATATTGTTAAATTACCTATAGAAATTTATCTGTCCGTAATTACCGACAGAATACAAACATATATTATAAAAATCATCGTTAAAGAAAATAATGATGGATTTTCCTGTCAATAAACTACCATTAAAAAAATCTTTTCTATATATGGTCGGTACCATGCATTAGCGACGAAATATCGACTTTTGTCGCTAAAGATAGCACTAATTTATAACGCCATGGAAAATCGATGTGTTATCAACGGAATTTAATGATGGAATTTGGGTTCTTACCGACAGAAAATTCTTCAAATAATTTTAATAACTGAGTAAAAAATTTTAATATACTTTTAAATACCCTCATACGAACTTTTATTTTGAAAAAAATTATAATTGGTTTACCTGAGAGAGCCAGTGGAGACCGTAAGAAGAGTAAACAAAGTGAAGGAAATTCGAAGGAAACAGCCTTCTGTAGAAAGATCCAGGCACTGCAGCTATGAAACATGAACCAATAAATTCATGTCCCTTTTCAGTCCTCAGTCTCTCATAGAAGCTTGGCAGAGTTTTGAAAATGGTGTTGAAATCAGTTCCAGGAAGATCATTGAGAAAAGCTTGCAATATTGGTGGCTTAGTACAATTCATGCGATTGCAAATTTTCTCCAGGGAATCGATAGCTTCCCAAGTTGGCAACAATGAATTAGGCCCTGAAGAGCACCCCATATCTGCAAATCTTATGCAATCGGGGAAGCCTCCGTTGCCATACAAATCAAACAAGCTTTGTTCTAGTAGAGGCTTTGCTTTCAAGATTGCCTCCCTCTGAAAACAATGACAAATAAATTGTATTTTAAAAAAAAAAATTAGGGAAAATCTCATAATGGCATTAATATTGAATAAAAAAATATATTTAAGAATTCATGTAATTAATAGTCATGTTAAGAGTAATAATGTTCGATTTGAGTGAATAAAGAATTCATATAATTATTAATCCACGGACTTTGATCTCACAGTTTTTCACAATTTTCAAGTATGGTTCTATCATCTTACGAGTCTTGTTTTCATTTCCTTTGGGGTTTAATCAGTGGTGATCCGCAAGCTAAAACTAATCTTTTTTTTTTTTTGAATTATTACAAACTACATACATATATTACAATATGCTATCAACTGAGATTATAGATACATACAATTATAGTACTGCCCAGAAATCAACCGAGACGTAGCTCGGGACTTATAAATTCTAAATCAATCAAGACACAACTTGGGAATCAACTCCCATATAGGAAAACTTCTTCCTCCTAAAGAGGAATGTTTGAGTCCCCACTGCTTTTGTGGGGACTGGAACCCATGTCTCTCACATGGTGAGAGATACCAATGAGACCACTACCTATAAGCTAAAACTAATCTTAGACTTTCCTTGTACTAAAAAAAAAAACATGCGAGTGCGAGAGAGAGAGAGAGAGAGAGAGATGATGACCTGTTGAGGTGAGTTGTTAGCATAGCTATATTCTCCTTCTCCTCCATTCATGTGCAGGATTTGCTCAAACTCCATTGCTGTCTGCTGCTCTTCAGCTCAATCCTCGTTACTTTGATATACAAGTGCCTTCAAGTTGACATATTTATACACAAACCATATTCGTGTACATGTTCAGCATGCGCTGGCAGCAACTAATATCAATTAAACTATTGATGATCATCAGCTGAAACTTTGACTGCATCTTGCCACAATTAATGAACTTAAAATATATGTTAAATATTAAATTTAAAATATATAATATTATCAATTAATAAATAAATATATGTTTATTTTAGTTCTCATTTATTTAATACTTTTTTTTTATATATATCGACATGTATAACAAAATATTATTGATTTAGTATATAATAACCTGATGTCTCCATTACATTCTATAATTTTTGAGACTTTGGAATTGAAAATTGCTATTAGGCAATTTTAGTATCTTAGTAATATTTTCTTCCTGACGTTTAGGGGTGAGCAAAACCGGTTTCGGTTCCGGTTCCGCATGGAACCGGAACCTACCCGGAAAAAATCGGTTCCTAACTAAGTGGAACCAGAACCTACCCAGTTAAATAGGGTACCCTATTATTCGGTTCCAATTCGGTTCCGGTTCGGTTCCGGTCCGGTTCCGAATTACCCTATTAACCAAAGTCTTGAACTGTTATTTATTGAATTTTGAATGTGTTCTGCATTTGAATTATGTTGTTTATTTGTAATCAGCTATTTTAAATAATTTAATAAATTTTTCAGATGGTGTCATTCGCATTCTGTCATCATTTGAATTATGTTACAGAAGAAACATGAAGAAATGAGAAATCCTTGGTTTCTTAATTACAAAAACAGAGGATAGACCTTTCAAACAACTTTCAATTGACAGGAATTTCATGTCCCTCAGCTTTGCCACAAACTTAGCAGGTTCTGATTCTAGAAAGGAGACACAATATGAAACAGCAGCAACATAAAACATCAAACAGCAGCAACAGCCAGCAGCAGAATGCCAGAAAATACAGATTGATAGTAACTTCAGTTAAGACTTTCTCGGGCTCCTCTTCTTCTTTAGAATTAGTTGGCACCTACTGCAGTTCAAGATTTGAAAAGCCAAGTATATAAACTTCTCAAGACACCTACAAAAAAAGCCCACTAACAAGAAACAAAAAAAATAGAGATAATGGCACACGATTATAAAGAGCAATGTTTATTGAAAAATGTCATCACAAGCATCATAGTTACACAAACAACAAATCTTGGCCAAAAAGTTGCCCATCTATCCATCCAACTTCTACAAACAATTAATTTTCTAGAATCCAAGCATTACCAAGTATATTTTCCTTTCGCGAACCTATATTAATCCAGTCTCATTCAGTAATGATGCAGAATTGCAGACCGGGGCGAATACACACCAAGCGTGAAAATCAGACTACTCTTTTAATGACTACTTCCAAAACCCATTGCATTTATATACCCACACAAACCCCTACCTCACTTCCCAAATTCAGAAATTCAACATTTTTTTCCTTAAACTGCATGTAAATTTAGGGATAAGGGAATGAGTTAACTAGTTTAGAATAAATTATAAACTTAATAACTTAATAACATGTAAAAGGAGGGGAAGAATGCAATCACCTGGGAAGGACGCAAGTCGCAGAGGAAGAGAGACGTGAAGACACAAAGTAACGGAAACGATCGAAATCGAACTGGTGAGTGGTGAGAAACTTCTGTCTTCTGTGATACTTTGAGAGTGAGAAGAGAAATCAAATGTTGCTGACTGCCGAGTGATGGCTTAGATTTAGGGAAAAGGAATTAGGGTTGCTGAGTGCTGGTTTAGATTTAGGGAAAATGAATTAGGTTAGGGTTGTTGCCGCTGAAGCTGAGTGATGCTTTTAGAATTAGGGAAAAAGATAGGGTTGCGATTTAGGGAATGACCGAATGAGTTAAATAAGGTTCCAAATTCGGGTATCTAATCGGGTTAATAATCGGGTATTAAATTAGGGTATCAAAATCGGGTATCTAATCTGGTTCTGAAATGCGGTTCCGGTTCCGGTTCTATGGTCCGGTTCCGGTTCCGATTATTTTGGAACCGGAACCGGACCGGTTACAACCGGTTCCGGTTCCAAACCCGGATTTCCGGTCCGGTTCCAATCGGTTCCGGGTAGACCCGGAACCGTTGCTCACCCCTACTGACGTTTACTTCTCCCATTTATACTATTTTCTTGATGAAATGATATTCCCTCTCTATATGTTTCTTTTTTTTGTGGATACTTAGTTCTTTGAAGTTCGTCATTGTACCACTATTATCGTAATAAGTGTGAGTGAGTTATTCATATCTAAAACTACTTCCAACTCTCCCAAGATTTATGAAGTCAAAATGCTTCCCATATCGACTGAGGTGAATGAATGAGCCTTTTATTTTAAATTTATTTTTTGAGTCGCAAATAAATTTCAACAAACACCCTGATACTTAAAAAAATAAATATAAGTGAAAACTTAAATTATATATATTATTTGATTGTAAATAAATATTTTGTCCCCTAATGGTTTAATCGGACTCCATCTAGTCTAGCCCCTTAAAATGCAGGATTCAAATCTAAGGAAAAAAATTCATAAGCCGAGATCTATTTTTTAGGGACAGCTGGACTCTTAAGAGTTATTTTTTTTGTTGCAATAACATACAAATGAAATAATATCACGTGTGTAAGAGGTGCGGCTTTGTGGTGTAGGGCTCAGGATTTTATTTTGAGATCTTTGATTCGAATATGGGGAATACGTTTCTTATAAGAGTCTGGAATAACCGGGAATTTGACCCGTTCCACTTAAGCCCGAAATGGGTGGTTTGGCGGCAGAGTTTCGAACGATTCTTAATAAATATATATCACCAACTAAATAATTTTAGTGGAATATTTTTTTTGTGATATTTTTTTGACAATCATGTTTCAAATAGTTGTACATTCTAGTCTCTCTCTAAAATGTACAACTATTTAAAGCATAAATATCATTAAAAAATGTCTTAAAAATTATATTTTGATTTAAATACAGTTTTATCATCTCACATGTCAAATCACAATACTAAACAAACCTATAAAATATTCAACGTAATAAACGAAGCAAAAATATATCTAAATAATTCCCAAATGTCCAAACTTCAATGCCTTAAAAAGTATCCTCAAATGCATGCTACTGAGAAAAAGGAAAGTATTAATTTCTTTAAAAAAAAAAAATTAAAAAATAGTTGTTAAAGTGTCAAAACAATATGGTGTAATTATTTTACGGAATTAAAATAATATCTATTAAATAAACTGAAATCTATAAATAATAATAATAATAAATAAATAAATATAATTGGCATGATCCACCCATTACGGAAGAAAAATTATCAATAATTTTCTCCTTTTTTGGTGCAAGAAAGAGAGTTAAGAGAGGATCACAAAGAGCAGCAGCAATGGAGTTGCAGAGACTTGATTCCAAAAGGGCAGCAGCTGAAAATAACATTCAAATAGAAAAAAATTCTTCACATGAATCAAGATGATGGAGACTCACTACAAAGAAAACTGGGAAATAGATACGGAAATATCCGTCTCTAATCAGTCGACTGATGTTCCGTTGGTCAAGAAAGTTATTCTGTCTCAGTTTAGTCTCTATTTAGAGACGGAATATGAATTCCGTCGCTAAATATAGAGACGGATTAAATAATCTGTCGCTATTCCGTCGCTTTTTTCCCGCCACTATTAGTAATGGAATTTTGTCCCGTCATTAAATTCCATAGCCAATTATGTAATTCATTTCAATTCCGTCGTTATTCCTTTTCTAAATTTTGAAACGGATTAATCCGTCTCTATTTTACGTCGCTAATACGGTATTTTCTTGTAGTGACTACTTCAGGTTACTTGAATAACAACATTATTTATTGAATCTTACTTTAATTTCCCAATTTCTATTTATTAACAACATGATAATTTGAAGATCCTGCCCAGCGTCAGGATCAAATGTTAATTTACTATCTGCATAATCATGGATTCGAATCCTAAAAACAATCTCTCTGTGCTGTGTATAGGAATTGGGAAGAATTGCTTGAATTGCGATAATCAGGTGTTAACTTATTATCTGTTTAGTCATGGGTTCGAATTTTATAAATAACATTGAGAATTCGATTTTAACAAAAGTTCTGACCCTATGCGGAAATAATCACAATTAATTGAGACAAGTCTTAATTAATGTGTCTATGGGAAAACAACTACCAACCACAATATCCAACAACAAACAATTCCACAATATTAATTAAATACGAAATATAAAATGCGGAAAGGTAAATCAATCACACAAAATCAACACAATAATTTTGGTGACGAAGTGGAAAACTCTTCGGAGTAAAAAACCACTCCGGGTATATCGGCTACCAGCCCAATCCACTATATAGAGATAAACTTACAGCGATGGTCAAGACCCATGGTGACAACTTCACCGACTCAAGTACCTCAATACTGTAAGAACTCAAGGCAACACCTTAAGTCCGCAACCTACGGTTTTCTTCAGAACCTCTGAAGTCTCTGAGTAGATTGTATCACTTCGAACGCCGGAACTCCGACTACCAAACTTCCTCCTAAAGAACTCTTAAGGATTAGGGAATTTGGGTTATGTTGTGTTGAAGGTTTATCAAAGAAGGATTCACACCATTAATGGAGAAGACAATAGGATGAAGAAGTCTTCAATGGTGGAATCAAATAGAGTTGAAAGCTTTGGGAGATTTGGCTCAAGGGAAAAGTGTTTCAGCTCTCTCTGCTTATGGGGAATGACGGCTAAGTGTTATATTTATAGGTAGGGTAAAAACCTAGGGTTTTGCAGGCCAAAAACGCGTTCAGATCGCAGTCGCGTTCGAACGCTTACTAGAACGCTACACGAACGCGCCTTTCTGTGAATAGTCGTTCGAACGCCACTCGAACGCACAACGAACGGATGCTCTCTGGAATGATCTCGTTCGAACCCTTAAGGAACGAGACTCGAACATTTGCTCTCTGGAATTCCCGTTCGAACCCAATAAAGAACGTGTCACTAACGCCACACGTTCGAACCCAATAACGAACGCAGCACCAACGCAAATCGTTCGAACACTTAAAAGAACGCACCACGAACGTATGTCTGATGCACAGCAGCCAGAAACCAGTCCAATTGCACAAAGATCTTCATGAAAGATTACAACTCAATTGAACTTGTTTTGTCACGGATATAAGCCAATAAAACTGGAACTAACAATCTCCCCCTTTGGCATTCCGTGACAAAACAATACCTAATACAAAGACTACGGTAATAGATCCAAAAAGAAAAAAGTCAACTGTCAACCATCAAAACAATGACTTATTACAAAAGGACTCGATCTAACACTTAACAAAGTAGTCTTGAAAACAATACCGCCTCAAGCAATATACCTGATATTTGAAACATCCACAACCAATAATATACCGTGAAAAGCATTGGGATAATCAAGAAAAACATAAAACATGTAAATCATTTTTCTCCCCCTTAATCTGAACTCTCCTGAAACAGGACAGAAATATTACAATTTAATTTGGTTACTGTGTTCTTACAACGAACTTTGAACAATCAGTAAACCGAACTGGAATGATACAATTTGAACAGTGAAACAAATGACAACAACACAATTAATAGAACAGGACAATCGCAGAAGAGAACGCGAAAAACAGTAAATCAGTCCCAGCGATGAAGGCAGAATTCCGAGGCTTGTTGATGCGGCAACAATCTCCTTAAAACAAATTCGTCCCCTACCGATTGGTGCAGTAGAACGCGAGACGTCTGTTTCCCAGGATGCAACGGAAAAAGAGGAAATTGGGCACCACCAAATTCGACTGCAACGAACAACCGAAGTGCTTGAACTCTTCTAAAAAGAAAGCTTGAAACTTGTTTCTGTATTCAACTAAACAAAACCGAAAATACACATCTCTATTAAAAAGAAATTAACATGCCAATTAAATTGAGTTAGTGGGAGACCTTCCATTTGATTTGTAACCACTTAGTTAATTAATAAAATTGAATTAACTGTTATGGAACATCAAAAGCTTGGAAAAATAAAGAGGAGGCTTGCAAAAATTCGCTAGGCCGGGCTCGCACATTTTGGTCCGGCATTCGTGTACGCAGGACACGCGGGTGCACACGAGCCAAGCTTGATTCGGATTTGATTTGCACCCCCCCCCCTCGCGCACGTAGAGAGAGCCTCTATCCTTATAACTCTTACCCATCTACATATGAGCAATCATATATAAGCATAATATTCACTCTATAGCTTTCCCATATGGGACAAGCTTACTTTTCTTTATTTTCCAACACCAATTGGTGAACTTTGAGCAATAATTTCTCATTCACCCAAGCACTATTTTAAGCATATGAATATACCATTTCGAAGTACTCACGGAGGAGTATCCGAATCATTCAATAACAACCACTAACACGAAGTGGACCATGCTTAAAATTGAGCCTCAAAATGCTTACTCATAAGCATTTTTTCCAACAATCCCCCACATGAATGAAATTGGCGAAAAACGTCGAATAAAATTATTTTATAAAACATTTTATTTTGACCTAGAAGAGTTCAACAGTTCAACACCTGCATAAGATAGGTAGGCCTCAGCCTTTGAACCTTCCATTGTGAAAATATATCTCATTTACTGGCTGACAGTGGACGCGATGTCATTGAACTGTACTGCCGTTCATGTAAATGGAGAATATATATCACACAGATATTTAACCTAACACATCTGAGTTCTCATTATTATGTTCATTTTGGCCATGAACATCAACCTGGTTCTGCAAGAGTTTCTAAGAATTGAGCCCCATACAATTCCCTTTGAAGCGGCCCCACTTCTCTCTCACATAGGTGATTTCTTATTTAAGAGCATCTCGTAATACTCTGCTCGGATTCCTGACGCATAAGAATCATTAAAAGCCTTTGCTTAACCTCAATCCATACGAGCATCACTATTTCATTTCACCATAGGAATGGACTAGAGGGTAAACCCCCCACAGTGAACCAATTATGTCTTTTACGAGTAGGTTGTCCCATTGAACCTAGATCTTGGGATCTCCAGTCAACAAGGTTGGGTTGTCCTTCGTAATAAACATTTATCTAATGGGCTTTAGTCTCATTCCCCTCGATGATTTCACCACCAACTCTCTATTTAACCCTTTGGTTAGCGGATCCGCAATGTTATCCTTTGACTTTACATAGTCAATCGAAATAACTCCAGTAGAGAGTAACTGTCTAACGGTATTGTGTCTACGACGAATATGTCTAGACTTACCATTATACATATTGTTATGTGCCCTTCCAATTGCAGATTGACTATCGCAATGAATGCAAATTGCTGGCACTGGCTTAGGCCAACTTGGAATATCCTCTAGAAAATTTCGAAGCCATTCTGCTTCTTCAGCACACTTGTCTAATGCAATGAATTCTGATTCCATTGTAGATCTGGCTATCACAGTCTGTTTGGAGGATTTCCACGATATAGCTGTTGGGGTTTTGGGGTCGGGGCGCAGCGGAAGCGCGGGTCCGGGCGATATCGTATTTTAAAACTTTTTCAAAATAGCGAATAAATTATTCAATATCTAATATGAATAATTTATTCATATATTACCTAAACCAATTTATTTAATATCATATATTAACATAAATATAGTTGAAAACTCGCGAAACTTTTACGAAAACTGTTTTTTCCGTAAAATTGCCTAAAACGCGTTTTTGACCAAACCGACTACCCGACACTTATGGAAACTATCCAGGTCAGCTCCAATAGTGTCGGGGCAGTACACGGGCTGCCAGAACAGTGACGGAATCACTGTTTTCACAGTCGTCACCCGGTTGGCTCTAAATCCACCCGGTAACACCGTTTTTGGCCGTTTTCGCTTATTTCAACTCTGAAACACTTTCCGGAAATTATACCGACTCCCAAATAACATCCATTACATTTTAAACACATCAATTTCATCACAAAATCAGAATCAAACTCAGACCTGTAGCAGAAACCGAATTTGCCATTTTTCATGCTTTTAATCCAATTTTCCATAATTAATCAAATTAATCATATCACCAATTAAGTCACCACACATATGAATCACTCTAGAACAATTCTAGGCATAAAATGAGTGGATTTTACACTCTAGAATGGCAACTTATTATCCAATACAATTTGAATAAAATTGGATACTAAATTCATCAATTTTATCCAATTTATTACTTCACACATGCATATACATCCACTTCCTCCCACCATCCACAAAAGCCCCAAAATTGATAAGTAAGGAAACCCTAGAACAATTCTAGGAACACAAGAAACATGAAACAAAACTTTCAAGCTTAGGATATTGAAAATTACCTCTTATAACTCCAAGTTTCCTTGAGCTTTTCTTGTTTTTTTTCTTTACTTTCTCCATGGATTTGTCAAACTAACTTTGAAAACCATGAAAGTATGAAACCCATTTTTGTTAGGCTCACGGCAGTGAATGGGTTGAAGTTGATAAAGTGAAAAACAATTTTTCTTTTACTTTTTAAAAGTGGCGTGAGGTGTGTTGGAAAATTTGGCCATTTATGATTTAATTTTAATCACATTAAAATACATGGCAATAAAGCCAACACTTGGCTTAATAAAATATATATATATTACTTTAATATATATTAGATAACAAATAGACATATTACACTTGTAAAGTAAAAAGTAAATTTTCTAATTCATAAATTAGACAAATTATTTATTTACTTTTAAAGTGTTATGTCCTCTTTTATTAATAAATGTGTATCTAATCTAATTATGTATCAAATACAAATACACATTAAAATGACCAAAAATTTTCCCGACATGTGTAAATTCGTTTACCAATTAAACGATTCGAATTAACTAATTTAATCCGATAAAGTATTATGAATAATCTGTATTATTCATATCGAGTTGCCCAAGTGCTCAACGAGTACACTTCATATTGTGAGACTCTCTAAATTTAGGTTTATCCGTCACGAATCCAATTTCGTGTCCATAATCCACCCACCATCTGGATTATGACGACCACAGATAATCTCGCTAAACTATACAAGCCGAGGTCATAGCATACGTATAATCCCTCCATCACAGGCTATCCGTATTATACCTGGGATATAGATAAGAACGTCAAAACCGTTCGGTATAATACAGTCGACTTTCAATTTACGATCACTAAATAACACTCGGAACTGGTTTCCGACGTTATACCACGGCCATGGATTTACTAGATCGTAAATACGTGAGGATGCCTATGCCCTGTACACAGGACTGACGGATCCTATCTTGATACGCACTGGATATCATGAGCATCAGTCCATACCCAACGAACAGGCGGAGGTCTGATCATGAATAGATCGTTGACGTGACTGCCATCAAAGTGTGGAGGATAACTCATATATCCCACTGTGGTATCTCAAGTCGAAGGACCACTATGCTCGCTCAACTCGAGAAGGTTCCTATTGACGTTGGTGTACCATCTATTAGGAAACCTTTAATGAGTCGTTCAGTGTCTTATCAAATAAACACTTACATGTCTATACGAGTCTCCCGAGACTCATGGTTCACTGGGATAAACCATCGGACCAAGTCACGATATACGACATGTACTGGTCTCAGCGGATTTTACTAACCGACCCGTGTTAGCAAATCTTGACCAGGAACTTTATTTAAGGATATACAACTAATAGTGCGCTTCCCAATGTCAATTACAAACTACGTTGTAACTGCGCACTATATTGTAAATCCTATGGTCTTTGTCTAATATACACGTATCATTAAATCAGATTCAGTTTCAATCTAATCGAGATTAGATCGAATAAGTGTATAAAAGACAAGGGTGCTACCAGTAAAATTGGTAATATTATGGAAAATTGAACTGTCCGTATTTATGAATCGGACATAAATACGATCCGGATTGGCACTCGAAGCACCAACCCCAACAATTTCTCCCACTTGCTCTAGTGCCAATCCATGATATCCTATACTCATCTAAATGTGTATCGTATACTCATGGTCCTCAAGAGCTCACCAGCACTCAAGAGGTAGGCAATAACAAGTAAGCATGCTTTAACAAATCGAGTCTGTCAAACAAACCCAACCGTTTTCCTAAGCCAGCATCATTCATATTTTGTAGAACCCAAATTCCACATCAATATGACTCAGATGCTATATCAGTATTGTGCTATAGCTACTGAGTTGTCTATGTATTTAGAGATCAAATCCAAATACTTTGCAGACAACCGCAAGCACAAAACTAATATCAACACTTCTAATCATTGAGGTCATTTTGCAACTTCATAAGTCAATACTTCATAAGTTGCAACTGATTCCACTAATCAGTAGAACCAACGGTGACACTCCCACTGCCATCTTTTCTGACTTTATGACATAGACCATCTAATGTCATAATTAGAATCAAAACTAATATAACCTTATGGTTGCTGACTAAATTCTCCATGAATGAGAAACTTATTCTTAATATCTCAAAGATCGCAAAGAACATGTTTCAAGATTCATCATATGGTTTGCAGCAAATCAAAATAACTCGTAACAATTACGATTAAATTGATATCTATAATCGCACATAATATGGTATTCATCACGCCATCATCCTATGATGCATAAGATTGACTAGACATTCCAATCAATCTTTCTTTCAATAAAGGAATCATCATTTACGAAAGATGAATACTATATACATAAAAGACACGTTAACTGTCAAACAGTTACACTAACTGTCATACAGATAGTCTCGGTTGTGTCCTTTATTAGATCATATCTAATATGCGAAGGAGAGTTTTTCACAAGTCTCTTACTTTTATATCATATATAAAAGTTTATATCAAATACATCAGAGACTACTCCAACTTGCTCTCACGGAGAAAAGAAGACTTAAGGATATATAGATGATAGAAAGAAATTTGTACCTCCCACTGACCCTACTGACAAATACATATTCTCTATATTTCGATAAAACCAGACAATCTGACTGATATCAAAACTAGAGAACATAATTTTCCGGAAAGCTTATCTGAGTCTACAATAAGCTCCATAAGCTAGTATATCAAACTGTGATCTTAGCAGAATACAAACTCCAGGGCCATTCCAGAACGAATTCTTCAAACAAAGAAATCACAACGAATTTCTCATTCGAAGAAATCACTCAAGAACGCCATTTTGCATTCTTTATCCAAAACACACGGTTTAATATCGACATTAACCAACAGATCCTTAATTGTCCAAACAGTGCGACAAGAGACAAGTTTTCTCAGAATCTACAATAGACTACTGAGCATAACCTTTCTCACCGTCATACTATGAAGGTCAAACCTTTATCAAGCTCACTATACTTTTACTGCGCAAACAATTTGCACATTTTATGAACTATTCATAACGAAAGCCTAATCAAATTCAAAACTTGATCGTCGTAAGCCATGAACAATTTTAGATCTATGGTTCAATGGCGAGTTCCAGAATCGATATCAAATATCGCTTTCACTATAAGTTATAGGATAATTTTCTTCGATAAGAAAACAACAGAACCATTAAGTATCAGATACTTTGTAAATGATTCTGACATCCTATTTAACTTATACGGAAGTTGTCTAAGGGTCTTTTCATCTTATTAATTACACAGTTCCATTACAGTTTATCATTCTCACATTTGACTTCACTAAGTCAAATTCTTTCTGCAATCGTCAACATCCAATGTTAACATACCAAGTAATTAAATAATTTTATTACTCGGGATCGTAGAAAAAATATTCTATCAAATAAAATACAATATTCCATTAAATAGAATAAATGATAAACCTTTCACTCGCACCTCCGAGGCACAAGTACTTTCAATTATATAACTATTATACAAAGAAAGTTTCAAATCTCAAACTTTTCAAGATTCAAATTTTCTACTATACATATCATATATGTAACTGTAGAATCGAATGGAACCTAAATTAAAGAGATGAATTAGTGTTACTGGAGCATAACCCCAAGGCATTGAAAATCGATTCGGTAACACTCAATATTAACGAATTAAATCATATAAGATTCAATAACTCCCACTGACCAATTCCATCAAAATGGAATCGCGGAAGTTTAATACTGAATAAGAATCACATTCATTAAATAACTATAGAACTAATTGCCTTAAATTCATGCGTTTGATCAAATCAAACATCTTCGAACAATTCAAAGACGTGCAATGAATTTTTTAAGATATAGTTTTCGACACTACAGATAAAATATCTTTGAACTATTCAAAATATTTTATCCGAGTTTCATTAGAAATATATTGACAGTTCTTGAACAATTCAAGACATTCAATATGATCTCTATTAGAAACACGTAACTAAGTCACGACAATTCATTAACTGAGTTACGAAGTAAAGAAAACTATACAGGACAATTTCTAATTCATTAAACTACATACTTCCAAAGCATTAGTTTAATAAATCTGCGGTCCAATGACAATCATTGGTTAAATGAGATTTAATCATGACCTGAATACAGTATTCATTAAATGGTTTAGGATATGTGGTGTGAACTCATATCAGACCATCCTTTACCACACGGAACAAGCATCTAATGCTTTTATGATAAAATCTCATAAAGCACAGTTCTAAGTTATTTACTTTACCGAATATTTTCTTAATGTTTATCTTTAATCAATGACACTACTAGTCATATTTAAAATATGTATCAACTGTTTATACAAAACAAGTAACTATCCAATAGTCACAAGTTCTGATATCAAATATCAAAACAGCTATTAAACATTATTTTAATTAACTAGACGGGAGATCCGATATCCAATACCTATAGTTATCGTATTACAAGAATCGATATTCTCTATATACAACTATACATATCTCCTTTCTTAAGCTTTATAATTTGTATTCAATTATTCACAACATTTGCAAATAATCGATTAGCAAACCATGTCAAACACACGACTTCTAAAAGTCACTAAAAGCCAAGAAACATCATTATAAGACAAACAAATACCTAAGGGGTTTTCTTAATGCCGGTCAAGAATCTCGAGACATGAACTATTCAAGTCAATTCTTACTGCATAAGAAACAATTCTAACTAGAATAATATCCTAAATTAGATATCTATTTAGATTAGCTAAACGTGACTTAGTAATAAGTCACAAACCATCTTGATTTTTGAGGAAATCGGAACAACCGTTCTCGATGGTTTTAACTAATCTAACAATATCTAAGTCTATTGTCCTTCTAGAACCTATTCTAGAACTACGCAACCATAAATAAAGTCAGAAAACTTATATATTCAGGTAATATACTATGCAGTGGATAAGAAGCATAAATCTATAAACTATATAGATAAAAGGAAAACGAAAGCAGTAAATTCCATAAAATTACGCACCGCTTGAGTTATGGATTTTTAACCCAGCAGTGTCTCCCACTACTTTACGTAACACCGTAATCCCCAACGGACAACGAGAATTCAATAATTAAATCGAATTCCATAGTGAGAGTAGGATCCCATGAATATATTTCGACTCACAGCTTTGGCACGTTCTCGCCTACGTATATTCATTAGGTAGACAACTCTTTGTCAATCACTCACCAGTGACTCCTGGTTTTGGTCTTGATCGTTTCTCACTGTGACAGCTTTGGCACGTTCACAGGGAGGCGTATCAAGGCTTCACTTGCCAATGACAAACTCAAGCTACCGATGTAGTCCTGACAGCTTTGGCACGTTCAAGATTTCCACTTTCACTTGAATTTATCTCTTATCATATAAGTTCTACCGGCGCAAATGAACTACCATCAACCATAACTGCACAGCTTTGGCACGATACAACTATAGCATCAGGAAATCATTTGCATCCGTACTGACAAGGCGGACCAAGAAACATGTATCTAATACACGTTACTTTACAGCCATATTTAAAGCAGGGATTTTCCTACGGAAGCCACACTCTACATCCAATGCAGAATTTAATCTAAATCATTTTCTAAACAATTCAATTCTACCATAGAACATATAACTCAATTTAACAATTAAATTTATGTTACATATTCGTTGGCATAGAACGGAACAGTTAAGAAACATATCTAGATTTCTAGCATGTGCGAACATTAAATTGGATTATATATCTAATACCAAGCATGAATAATGTAATGGATGAAGCATCAGACCTGCTCTGATACCATTTTTGTTGGGGTTTTGGGGTCGGGGCGCAGCGGAAGCGCGGGTCCGGGCGATATCGTATTTTAAAACTTTTTCAAAATAGCGAATAAATTATTCAATATCTAATATGAATAATTTATTCATATATTACCTAAACCAATTTATTTAATATCATATATTAACATAAATATAGTTGAAAACTCGCGAAACTTTTACGAAAACTGTTTTTCCGTAAAATTGCCTAAAACGCGTTTTTGACCAAACCGACTACCCGACACTTATGGAAACTATCCAGGTCAGCTCCAATAGTGTCGGGGCAGTACACGGGCTGCCAGAACAGTGACGGAATCACTGTTTTCACAGTCGTCACCCGGTTGGCTCTAAATCCACCCGGTAACACCGTTTTTGGCCGTTTTCGCTTATTTCAACTCTGAAACACTTTCCGGAAATTATACCGACTCCCAAATAACATCCATTACATTTTAAACACATCAATTTCATCACAAAAATCAGAATCAAACTCAGACCTGTAGCAGAAACCGAATTTGCCATTTTTCATGCTTTTAATCCAAATTTCCATAATTAATCAAATTAATCATATCACCAATTAAGTCACCACACATATGAATCACTCTAGAACAATTCTAGGCATAAAACGAGTGGATTTTACACTCTAGAATGGCAACTTATTGTCCAATACAATTTGAATAAAATTGGATACTAAATTCATCAATTTTATCCAATTTATTACTTCACACATGCATATACATCCACTTCCTCCCACCATCCACAAAAGCCCCAAAATTGATAAGTAAGGAAACCCTAGAACAATTCTAGGAACACAAGAAACATGAAACAAAACTTTCAAGCTTAGGATATTGAAAATTACCTCTTATAACTCCAAGTTTCCTTGAGCTTTTCTTGTTTTTTTTCTTTACTTTCTCCATGGATTTGTCAAACTAACTTTGAAAACCATGAAACCCATTTTTGTTAGGCTCACGGCAGTGAATGGGTTGAAGTTGATAAAGTGAAAAACAATTTTTCTTTTACTTTTTAAAAGTGGCGTGAGGTGTGTTGGAAAATTTGGCCATTTATGATTTAATTTTAATCACATTAAAATACATGGCAATAAAGCCAACACTTGGCTTAATAAAATATATATATATATTACTTTAATATATATTAGATAACAAATAGACATATTACACTTGTAAAGTAAAAAGTAAATTTTCTAATTCATAAATTAGACAAATTATTTATTTACTTTTAAAGTGTTATGTCCTCTTTTATTAATAAATGTGTATCTAATCTAATTATGTATCAAATACAAATACACATTAAAATGACCAAAAATTTTCCCGACATGTGTAAATTCGTTTACCAATTAAACGATTCGAATTAACTAATTTAATCCGATAAAGTATTATGAATAATCTGTATTATTCATATCGAGTTGCCCAAGTGCTCAACGAGTACACTTCATATTGTGGGACTCTCTAAATTTAGGTTTATCCGTCACGAAATCCAATTTCGTGTCCATAATCCACCCACTCATGGATTATGACGACCACAGATAATCTCGCTAAACTATACAAGCCGAGGTCATAGCATACGTATAATCCCTCCATCACAGGCTATCCGTATTATACCTGGGATATAGATAAGAACGTCAAAACCGTTCGGTATAATACAGTCGACTTTCAATTTACGATCACTAAATAACACTCGGAACTGGTTTCCGACGTTATACCACGGCCATGGATTTACTAGATCGTAAATACGTGAGGATGCCTATGCCCTGTACACAGGACTGACGGATCTTATCTTGATACGCACTGGATATCATGAGCATCAGTCCATACCCAACGAACAGGCGGAGGTCTGATCATGAATAGATCGTTGACGTGACTGCCATCAAAGTGTGGAGGATAACTCATATATCCCACTGTGGTATCTCAAGTCGAAGGACCACTATGCTCGCTCAACTCGAGAAGGTTCCTATTGACGTTGGTGTACCACCTATTAGGAAACCTTTAATGAGTCGTTCAGTGTCTTATCAAATAAACACTTACATGTCTATACGAGTCTCCCGAGACTCATGGTTCACTGGGATAAACCATCGGACCAAGTCACGATATACGACATGTACTGGTCTCAGCGGATTTTACAAACCGACCCGTGTTAGCAAATCTTGACCAGGAACTTTATTTAAGGATATACAACTAATAGTGCGCTTCCCAATGTCAATTACAAACTACGTTGTAACTGCGCACTATATTGTAAATCCTATGGTCTTTGTCTAATATACACGTATCATTAAATCAGATTCAGTTTCAATCTAATCGAGATTAGATCGAATAAGTGTATAAAAGACAAGGGTGCTACCAGTAAAATTGGTAATATTATGGAAAATTGAACTGTCCGTATTTATGAATCGGACATAAATACGATCCGGATTGGCACTCGAAGCACCAACCCCAACAATAGCTGCACCTGCTAGTGTAAACACATAGCCACTGGTAGACTTTGAGTCTTTCATATCAGATATCCAATTAGCATCACTGTATCCTTCGACTACAGCTGGATATCTATGATAGTGCAACCCATAATTACGAGTAAAACGTAAGTACCTAAGTACTCTCACTATTGCTTTCCAGTGATCAACCCCTGGATTACTCGTATATCTGCTGAGCTTGTTTATTGTACAGGCTATATCAGGCCTTGTACAACTCGATAGGTACATCAAACTCCCGATAACTCTAGAGTATTCTACTTGAGATATACCATCTCCCCTATTCTTTGATAGGTGTAGACTCACATCTAAAGGAGTTCTAGCCACAGCAGAATCATCATTGTTGAATTTACCAAGAATCTTGTCCACATAGTGCGACTGATCAAGAATAAGTCCATCTGAACTTCTCGAGATCTTTATTCCTAGAATGACATCTGCTAGACCCATGTCTTTCATGTCAAACTTAGATTTTAGCATATTCTTGGTAGATTTCACCATTTTAATATTACTCCCGACAATCAATATGTCATCAACGTAGAGACATAAAATGACATAGCCAACTTCTGTCTCTCTGACATAAATGCATTTATCACATTCATTGATTTTGAAACCATTTGCCAACATAGTATCATCAAACTTTTTATGCCACTGTTTCGGAGCTTGTTTCAATCCATACAAGGATTTAACTAACTTACAGACTTTCTTTCCTTGTCCTGGAGCTATAAAGCCTTCAGGTTGTTCCATGTAGATTTCTTCATCTAAATCTCCATTCAGAAAGGCTGTTTTCACATCCATCTGATGTACCTCAAGATTGCGCAAAGCTGCAATTGCTAGTATCATCCTTATGGAATTTATTCTCGTTACAGGAGAATAAGTATCAAAGTAATCAAGACCTTCACGTTGTCTGTAACCTTTAATTACAAGTCTTGCTTTGTACTTGTCAATTGATCCATCTGCCTTCATTTTCTTTTTGAAAATCCACTTGGACCCTAACAGTTTACATCCTGAAGGAAGATCAACTAACTCCCATGTGTGATTTTGTAAGATGGATTCAATTTCACTATTGATGGCATCTTTCCACAAAGCACCATCAACTGACCTTACAGCTTCGTTATAGCTTTGAGGATCATTTTCTAGCAAAAATGTCAAAAAATCTGGACCAAATGATTTTTCCGTTCTAGCTCTTTTGCTACGTCTTGGTTCAAGTTCAACAACTTGTTGATCCTCCGGAATATTTATTTGTTCTCGGTCCTGACTATCTTCAATGATAGTCTCATGTACCCGTTTGTGTACATTTGAATTCGAATTAGTTTTACAAGGAAAAACGTGTTCGAAAAAGGATGCATTCCTCGACTCCATTATCGTATTCTTGTGAATATCTGGTATATTAGACTCATGCACAAGAAATCGATAAGCATTACTGTTATGCGCATATCCTATGAAAATACAATCAACAGTTTTTGGTCCTATCTTCACCTTTTTAGGTGGAGGAATAACTACCTTGGCAAGACACCCCCACACTCGTAGAAATTTGTAGGAAGGTGCTCTTCCTTTCCACATCTCATAAGGAGTTTTCCCTGCATCTTTCCGTGGTACCTTATTTAAAAGGTAATTAGCTGATAAAACAGCTTCTCCCCACATATTCTGAGGTAAACCAGAGCTGATTAACATAGCGTTCATCATCTCTTTCAAGGTACGATTCTTCCGTTCTGCAATCCCATTGGATTGAGGTGAATAAGGAGCTATGGTTTGATGTATGATTCCATTTTGTTCACAAAGTGATTCAAAAGGAAAAACATACTCACCACCACGATCACTTCTCAACTCCTTAATTCTTTTGTTCAGTTGATTCTCAACTTCATTCTTATAGAGAACAAATTTCTCTATAGCTTCGTCCTTGCTTTTCATCAAATACACATAGCAAAATCTAGTGCAATCATCAATAAAGGTAATAAAATATTTATTACCGCCTCTCGATTGTATTGAATTAAAATCACATACATCGGTATGAATAAGATCAAGTGGTTCAGAGTTTCTTTCAATACTATGAAAAGATGATCTAGTTAGTTTTGCCTCAACACAAGTATCACACTTGTGTTTGTTATCAATTTTAAAATTTGGAATGTGGTTCATGTTAATTAATTTCCGTAATGAATTAAAATTAACATGTCCTAATCTACCATGCCATAGATTAGAGTACTCAACAATATAAGCAGAAGAACTAGCTTTATTGATATTCTTAGGTTTAACAACCATTACATTGAGCTTAAAGAGCCCATCAGTTACATACCCTTTTCCCACATACATCCCATTTTTAGTTAAAACTACTTTATCATACTCGAACACCATCCGGAATCCATGCTTGTTCAGAAGTGATCCAGACACAAGATTCTTCCGTATTTCTGGTACATACAGCACATTGTTCAAAGTCAACTCTTTCCCAGAGGTCATCTTCAGAATCACCTTGCCTTGACCTTCAATCTCAGATGTTGCTGAATTGCCCATGTATAATTTTTCCCCATTACCAGTAGGCTCAAATGAAGAAAACATGCTCTTGTCCGAGCACACATGTCGAGTGGCACCAGTGTCAATCCACCACTCTCTTGGGTTAGAACCCACCAGATTCACCTCAGAAACCACAGCTGAAAGGTTAATGTCTGAAACATCTTGAGTCATGTTTTCCATCACATTAGCCTCTTGATTCTTTTTCTTCTTCGGCAGTCTGCACTCAGAAGACTTGTGACCCATTTTGTCACAATTGAAGCATTTTCCTTGAAATTTGAATTTCTTGGAAACTCCTCCTTGAGGGCCCATTTTTGACCCTTTTTTCTTGAGGTTCTTGTTCTTATGGCCATGTTCAACAACATTTACTTTGGCCTCATGAGTTATTCCCCTCTTGTCAGATACTCTGTAATCTTCCTCAATTCTAAGCTTAAGAACCAAGTCTTCAATGCTCATTTCTTTTCGCTTATGCTTTAGATAATTCTTGAAATCTTTCCAACCAGGTGGTAGTTTTTCAATTATCGAGGCTACTTGGAATGTTTCACTTAAAACCATCCCCTCAGCATGAATTTCTGCTAGAATAATTTGCAATTCTTGTACTTGACTTAACACAGTTTTGGAATCAATCATCTTAAAATCTAGGAAACGGCCTACGACAAATTTCTTAGTACCGGCATCCTCAGTTTTATATTTTCGGTCTAAAGATTCCCAAAGCCCTTTTGCTGTTTTCATCCCGGCATACACACTGTACAAGGAATCACTCAGCCCATTTAGCACATAATTCCTACATAGGAATTCAGAATGTTTCCAAGCATCGATCGCACTGATCACTTGGATATCAATCTCACCCTCCACGGGTTCAGGAGCATCTTCCTTTAGAAACCTCGCAAGGTTCAAAGTGGTCAAGTAGAAAAACATTTTCTGTTGCCACCGTTTAAAATTCTGTCCACTGAATTTTTCAGGTTTTTCTGCAGCAGTATTGACATGGCTCACATGTCCAACAGGTTGTCTAGCCACAGAGGCTGCAACACCTTGGCTAGCCACAGCGGCTGCCATATTAAGCCCAGAGGCTGAAGCAAGTTGGCCAGCCGAAGAGGCTGCCACTGCACTTTGGCCAGCCACGGGGGCTGCCACAATATTTTGCCCAAGCACAGGGGCTGCCAGAACATCTACTGTGTTTGGACTGTTTTCCATATCCACAGAGCGAACTTTGTTTTAAGACTATTACAATTTAATTTGGTTACTGTGTTCTTACAACGAACTTTGAACAATCAGTAAACCGAACTGGAATGATACAATTTGAACAGTGAAACAAATGACAACAACACAATTAATAGAACAGGACAATCGCAGAAGAGAACGCGAAAAACAGTAAATCAGTCCCAGCGATGAAGGCAGAATTCCGAGGCTTGTTGATGCGGCAACAATCTCCTTAAAACAAATTCGTCCCCTACCGATTGGTGCAGTAGAACGCGAGACGTCTGTTTCCCAGGATGCAACGGAAAAAGAGGAAATTGGGCACCACCAAATTCGACTGCAACGAACAACCGAAGTGCTTGAACTCTTCTAAAAAGAAAGCTTGAAACTTGTTTCTGTATTCAACTAAACAAAACCGAAAATACACATCTCTATTAAAAAGAAATTAACATGCTAATTAAATTGAGTTAGTGGGAGACCTTCCATTTGATTTGTAACCACTTAGTTAATTAATAAAATTGAATTAACTGTTATGGAACATCAAAAGCTTGGAAAAATAAAGAGGAGGCTTGCAAAAATTCGCTAGGCCGGGCTCGCACATTTTGGTCCGGCATTCGTGTACGCAGGACACGCGGGTGCACACGAGCCAAGCTTGATTCGGATTTGATTTGCACCCCCCCCCCCCCCCCCGCGCACGTAGAGAGAGCCTCTATCCTTATAACTCTTACCCATCTACATATGAGCAATCATATATAAGCATAATATTCACTCTATAGCTTTCCCATATGGGACAAGCTTACTTTTCTTTATTTTCCAACACCAATTGGTGAACTTTGAGCAATAATTTCTCATTCACCCAAGCACCATTTTAAGCATATAAATATACCATTTCGAAGTACTCACGGAGGAGTATCCGAATCATTCAATAACAACCACTAACACGAAGTGGACCATGCTTAAAATTGAGCCTCAAAATGCTTACTCATAAGCATTTTTTCCAACAAGAAACACCAATTTACTCCCCCTTTTTGTCACGAAATGACAAAGCATGGATACACCAGGAGAAACAACAAACATATATGAAACACTTACGCCCCCTCACAAACAGGCATCCAAATATAGCATAAGAATAAATGGGAAACAAATAACCAAAAGCAATATTTATAAGCAAGCATCAGTGATAGACTGAAGGAGAAACAATCAAGACAGAATTTTCATTAAAGTTCGTCAAGTGATTGCAAAACATCCCATCATTAAACACAAAAGGTGAGAGTACAACATAAAGTTTAACAACAAATAAGATCCCAAAAAAAATTAAACATACTCCTACTATCCCAAGGAAACCCAGAAAACAAAATAAAGCAGCTAGTCAGACTCGAAACTAGCAGAGGACTCCTCGTCATCGGAAACTGAACCAGCACGAGAGGATGACAGGTGACGGTCAAACCGATCCTCAAGACGGCGTACTGAAGAACGGACCTCGGATACGTGACCTGAGAACAGACGAAGCTCAGCGAGAATAGTGGCATGAGAGTCCAAGATGCGCTGGTAAAAATCTGGAGGACCAGCGGAAGAGGAGGAGGCAGCAGCCGAGGTAGACGGGGCAGGAGCAGGATCAGGAGCAGGAGCAGCCGCTGGAGCAGGAGCACGAGCATGGTCAGGAAGATGAGCAGCTCCTGAAGAGACAGTCTGACGACCTATGGGCTTGAGCAGAGGGAGGGGAGGATCATGAACAAAGCCAGAGATCAGAGCCGTGATAATACGGCGAATCAGACACCCATATGGAAGGGTATGGGTGGCATAAGAGGCATTGCGAACGCGATTCATCTCACGCAGGATCACACTGAGGATGTCTATGGAAAGACCATGCTCAATGGCATAGAGGAACGCAATCCGAACAAATGGCGGAGTGTTCACATGTGATTTGGGCCACAAATTATGGCACACAATACGGTTAAGAAGACGATAAGCCGGCAGCAATGTAGCAACAACAACTGTCCCACCGCCAAACGGACGATGCTGTCCAGTGGCAACGTCCATGACGAGTTGATCGGAGGGTCCATCGGTAGGGGACCAGGGGTACTGAGGGTAGGGCACCTCAGGAATAGCCAGTATCCTTGATAGAACCGAAGTATCGATATCCAAGTAGTGGCCCCGAATGTACACCGAAAAAGAGGTGGCAGAAACAACCTCCATGTTGGAATAAAACTCTTGGACAAGCAGAGGAGATGGCCCAGTGAAACCATACAAAAGAGGACTCCAACCACGGGTAACCAGAAGAGGAACAATGCCGGAATCATGCAGTTCATCAACCAAGACATTTCGCTCCAGAAACAGGCTACGCTGAGAGAAATGATCATCAAATAACTTTGCAGCTGCATGACTGCGAAAGCGATCACCTGGGAGAGAGTCGCGAGGACGTTTCTTTGAGGCAATGGACTTCTTAGGCATCTAGTACACATGAGAAATGCACAACGTGAGACACAACTCAAACAGACTATAGAAACAGAAGCTGTGGAAACCTTAAGGCGTTCGAACGAAGTTCTTATGCCGTTCGAACGCGATGGCGATGAACAGACCCGAAATACACCCTCAACAGATACACATCGCCACAAATAAACACAGCAAACAACAAAGGACTCATCCAAGAGATTCCATACGCCTTCAATCGAAGAATGAAGGCTAAAAACAGAAAAGAACAACAAACCCTAAAACCAGATCTGAGAGATAAAAGGAAACAAGAGAAATGAAGAAACCCTTACCTTGATGATGGCGTTACACCGAAATCAGAGAGGGGAAGGCCACACAAACACAGATCTGACTTGGAAACGAAGGGATTTGAAGAGACAAAGCGAAGAGACGCGGGAAGGAGGAGAGAAAGGAACTGTGCGAACACAAACACGCACGAAGACTATTTAAATAGCCTGAAAGCGTTCGAACGAAAGTTCGAACGAGATACGAACGAGTGTCTAATGACTGTTCGAACATAAAATAAAACGAAACACGTTCGAACGAAAAGAAAAACGATACACGAACGAAAAACAGACACAGTGCATACCAGGAAAAGACACGGCAAACCCGGACTGGAAGGCACATCAGGCAAATACAAAGATACCCAGTCAGTATTCAAGTGATTATGACAGGAAACAATTATGCATCATTTCAAAAGAGGCTAAATACATCACTTATGCATATGACATAAACACCAAAGCATAAACACACTTGCATGGAAAATAAAGTGCATAACGAATCAAGGCTTAAGGCCTTATTTTATGAGCTGGACACAGCCAAAGAAATCCATCTCTAAACAAACCAAGTCCACAAAATAGGTGTTCAAACCCAACACCACTAGGACCTGAAAATAAGCAACATTGGTTGCATGCTATAATATTTACCCCAGAAATATCATGAGCTCATAATTAATAACTCTTTCGAGTGAAGGGTTTTTGCCCTTATCTTTTGAATTTGGCCATTTTGGCTCTTTTGCACTTGAGTCTCATTTAACAATATTTTTTTTTATTTCTTTTTTTTTTGCTTTTACAAGGGGATAGCAAGGTCATCCAGTCAAATGTCACACTATTTAAATGAACAAAGTATGATAGAAATTAGATTGTCAGTCCAAAAACTCATACATGCGACCAAGCCTTGATAAAATAAAAACGTGTATGTGAAGTGCAAGCACAGGATATACCAAAGGTTTTTATCACACACACTCATGTATATAGAGCATCAAGAAAAATAAAAGCATATCATACATGCATAATCATATATCCTACATACTAGGATCACATGCATAAGCTTTTCATGCGCTAACAAGCCATAACATAAAGAAAATTTTGTCTTTTTTTTTTGAATTTTTCAGATTTTAACAAATAAAAATAAAGACATAAATAGGCTTGTAAAACATCCAATGGTACGTGGAGTTGTATCCCGAGTGCAGATCATATTATCGTCCATTCGGAATCGGCTATGAAATTTATGTCCGGGTTTCCATCCTATATACCAATGGACATATAACAAAAACAAGACACACACACACACCCATATGCTGTGAAAACAAAATAAAAGTGCAAAAACATAAAACACACGCACACACACATGCAATGGGAAAATAAAATGCATCTTTTAACCAGAGTTACACCGAAGTGCACTCTCATCATGTCCATCAGGACACGCAGAAGTAGATGGGAAAATATCTTGCTTCCTCACCCAAACATTTCTAGGAACCTCATCCACTTGAGAATTCCTAGTCAACAAAGAAAGTTTCTCACTAAGAAATTGTGTCTGTCTAGTTAGTGCAGAAACTTGAGAAGCTAGATTTGAAGAATCAAATCTAGGCGACACACTCTTAGGCCTTTTCTGTTGCTTGTGCAACATGAAGCACTTAGGCCTAATATGTCCAGTTTTGCCACAGTGGTGGCACACAGGCACAAACCTCGGACGAGAGTGAGGTTTACCCACAACACCTCTAGATCGAGGTTGGGTCACATGACGAGGAATAAATGGAGGAATAACATGACTACACTCAACATGTTTCTTACCTGAGTCACGTTTAGCTGCAACAGGCACAGCTTTGGAGGAAGAAGCCTTATTGAAATTAGGCTCAGGAATAATACCTAACATACGGTCCACCTTTTTATTTCCACTAGAAAATGCTGACAATTGGGTTCTAGCATTTTCAAGTTCGGTCTCTAATATTTGGACTCTTTTAACTAGGCTTTTGTTCCTCTCCTCTAGATCATCAACCATCAAAAGGCTTTGCTCAAATTTAGCTTGAGCTTCATTCTTTTCTAGCTCAACAGTTTTCAGCCTTTGACTGACATCTATATTAGTCTTCTTAATAGCTAAACTCTCATTAAACAGTTCAACATAAGCTACTTGAAGACTTTCCTCATCTACAGACTCATCAAGAGAGACTTCAGAATCAGCATCATTAACAACAATCTCTCTCTCATCAATCACACTAGCAGTAAAAACAATATGATTGCCTTTAGGAGAATCATCACCTTCAGAATCACTAAGGGATGCTGCCATGGCTTTCTTGCCTTTAGCCCTAAGGTATGTGGGACACTCAGATCTAACGTGCCCATATCCTTCACATTCATAGCACTGGGCACCACGGGATCTACTATCCCTATCCTCTCTAGACTCACTCCTGCTGTGCCTAATCTCTCTAGGCTCATCCTCCCTATCCCTATTACTGCTATGACCACTCTTCTTAAGTTTAAGAAATTTCTTAAACTTCTTTGCAAACAAGGCCAAATCACGATCCGTAAAGGTATCATCCTCACTAGATGGATCATGAACAACTTCCTTTGCTACCTTCATCGCTATAGTTTTGGGCTTTTGATACCCAGGAAATTTCTTCTCATAAACTTGCAGTTTTCCTACGAGTTCTTCTAAATCAAGCTTATCAAGGTCATTGCTTTCCTCGATGGCGGTAATCTTGGGTAGGAATTTATCAGGGAGGGATCTTAGGATTTTTCTAACTATCCTATTTGTAGGTATAGTCTCACCTAGGTTAAAACTAGAGTTAACAATATCGTTAATCTCAGCATAAAACTCATCAAAGGTCTCATCTTCTTTCATTCTGGCGACCTCAAACCTAGTAGCTAAATCCTGGAGTCTATTATTTTTAACAGACAATGTGCCTTCATGCACAGTCTGCAGGATGTCCCAAGCATCTTTGGCTATCTCACACATTGAGATTCTCCTAAACTCAGCAGAACACACAACACCATGTATGGCATTAACAGCCTTGCTGTTCCTATTGCTAGCATCAAATTCATCATTGGTCCAGGTCAATTTATCTTTAGGGGAAGATACCCCATCAACAACAACAACGGGAGGTTTCCACCCGTATTCAACAGTCATCCAGACCCTCTCATCTAAGGACTTAAGGAACGCTCTCATGCGAACTTTCCAATGCAAATATTCTGTGCCATCAAAGAATGGCGGACAATTTAAGGGTTGACTATGCTCCATAGCAAAAGGGTCAAGGATCGAGTTCAGGCTCTGATACCAATTGAGAATTCGATTTTAACAAAAGTTCTGACCCTATGCGGAAATAATCACAATTAATTGAGACAAGTCTTAATTAATGTGTCTATGGGAAAACAACTACCAACCACAATATCCAACAACAAACAATTCCACAATATTAATTAAATACGAAATATAAAATGCGGAAAGGTAAATCAATCACACAAAATCAACACAATAATTTTGGTGACGAAGTGGAAAACTCTTCCGAGTAAAAAACCACTCCGGGTATATCGGCTACCAGCCCAATCCACTATATAGAGATAAACTTACAGCGATGGTCAAGACCCATGGTGACAACTTCACCGACTCAAGTACCTCAATACTGTAAGAACTCAAGGCAACACCTTAAGTCCGCAACCTACGGTTTTCTTCAGAACCTCTGAAGTCTCTGAGTAGATTGTATCACTTCGAACGCCGGAACTCCGACTACCAAACTTCCTCCTAAAGAACTCTTAAGGATTAGGGAATTTGGGTTATGTTGTGTTGAAGGTTTATCAAAGAAGGATTCACACCATTAATGGAGAAGACAATAGGATGAAGAAGTCTTCAATGGTGGAATCAAATAGAGTTGAAAGCTTTGGGAGATTTGGCTCAAGGGAAAAGTGTTTCAGCTCTCTCTGCTTATGGGGAATGACGGCTAAGTGTTATATTTATAGGTAGGGTAAAAACCTAGGGTTTTGCAGGCCAAAAACGCGTTCAGATCGCAGTCGCGTTCGAACGCTTACTAGAACGCTACACGAACGCGCCTTTCTGTGAATAGTCGTTCGAACGCCACTCGAACGCACAACGAACGGATACTCTCTGGAATGATCTCGTTCGAACCCTTAAGGAACGAGACTCGAACATTTACTCTCTGGAATTCCCGTTCGAACCCAATAAAGAACGTGTCACTAACGCCACACGTTCGAACCCAATAACGAACGCAGCACCAACGCAAATCGTTCGAACACTTAAAAGAACGCACCACGAACGTATGTCTGATGCACAGCAGCCAGAAACCAGTCCAATTGCACAAAGATCTTCATGAAAGATTACAACTCAATTGAACTTGTTTTGTCACGGATATAAGCCAATAAAACTGGAACTAACAAACATCTATTGAAAAAACAGAGACAATGCTACTTACATACATACATCAGGATCTTTTCCGATCTCCGTTTATAACGGGGTATTGTGCATTATGGATGACTTTTTTTAATGTTGTAAATACAAATTCAATATTTATGTACCTCAAATGATGTTGCCCATGTAAATTTAGGGATTGGTGGAAGAATCAAAATTGGAGTCCTTCAATATGCCATTTTATGCTCCTAGTCCTGAAGAAATAAGGCTAGTTATTAAAGAAGAAGGATCTTTTGACATCCATCATCTTGAAACACATCAACAAAGTTGGTGGGTAAACTTAGACAAAGATGCCAAAATAGGAAATGGAGAATCACTTCTTGCCACTCATTTTGGAAATGGAGTCATTGATGAAATGTACAATAGGCTTTCCATCAAGGTAGCTGAGATCTTGGAAATGGGGTTAGGGCAAATGACAAATTTGCTTCTTTCCTTGATCAAGAAATAAACAAAGAGATCATTGTATTTTTACCTTATTTTTTTAAAGATAAAAATGATGTTATAGATTTGGTAATATTAATTTGTTACATATAGTTTCACACAATATTTCGTTTTCGTACATTGAAAAAGCTTTTATTTTTCTCCGTTATTGATATATAGAATAAATACATCTGTTATTTTTTAAAAAAAAAATCTTTTTCTTAAATATTTTTTTTGTGTTATGAAATCGGAATAAAAATAAACCAACAAAATTCAATTTCACAATAGAATCAAAATATTAGACTAGCAGAAATTATTAAGCGATAAAAAATGTAGAACTAAAATATACAGATTTATACATTGAGATGGCAATTGATTAATTTGTTGGACTTTCCCATTTTAAATTATTTTGTAGGTGTGCGGCGATATATCTTCCATTGAAATCAATTTATTAATGAATGAAATGACAAAAGCTAATGATAGAATATTATTGTGTTGAATCCGAAAATTTATCAATTTATTATTATTGGTTTTAAGCCATTTATGTCGATGAATCAACAATTTGAAGTGCTTTTCTTATGCAGTAGGACATGTGCCCCGCATTTTATACGAATTCACCATATATTTTAGGTATCGATATTGTAAATACTCCGAATCTTATCTATTTGAGATAATTAATTTATTTACATATAATATTATATCATGTTCGTTTATATCCCGGATCTCAAATAATATTTCTAATTCACTATGCAAAAGCTAATAGTTAAAGTCTACATCCTGAAACACAATAAATAATAAAAACTAATGAAATCAAAAAACTTATAAAAATAATTCAAAATAAAATAACAAATAACAATTGACCTGAAATCCAAAAAATTGGTTAGGTTTTCTGGGCGGCTACAATTTAGGTTTTTTATTCCTAATCGCATCACATTACACTTAATCTTTACAATTAATTTTTTTATTACATAATATTATAAGAAGATATATTATAATATTGTATTAAAATTTTAAAAAAAAAATTATATATGGCACATAATCTCTACAATTAATATTTTTATTATTAAATTATAAAATTAAATAATAAATTATTAAAATAAAAGACCTAATACGATATAAAAATATAATCTCATATTAAAATAAAATAAAATAAAAACCTAAATAGTAGTCATCCACAGAACTTAGCTAATTTTTTGGATTTCAAGTCTATGTTATTTGTTATTTTATTTTGGATTATTTCTATAAAAAAAATTCATGAATTTTTTAAGATTCAACAAAAGACAAAGAAATCCACTATCTGTTTTACGTCAAGCAATACATGGAGTAACTCTCAATATAGCAGTAAAAGCAAGACGTGTAGGCGGCTCGACTCATCAAGTTCTCATTGAAATAGGATCCGCACAAGGAAAAACACTCATTTATAAATATATTTTAATAATTTAATAATAATAAATAATTATAGATATATTTTAATTTTATAATTTAATAATAAAAAATTAATTGTAGAGATTATGTTAATTATAAATAATTTAATGGTGTTTTTTTTAATAGGATAGTCTTATATGCTTTCTTAATATAATAGAATTCTTATAAAATTAAAATATGTATTTTTATTGAAATATGATTTTTATTTAATATATTTATTAATTTAATTTTATAACTTTAATTTGAAGTTGTCATGTGACTCGATGAAAAGACTTAAAATGTTTAAATTTTATATAGATATATATTTATTGTTCATCAACCATCATTTATAAATAGATAAATGAGAATTTGGTTGAGAAATTAGAAACCCTTTTAATATCTCTTTATCAGCAAAGAATTCTCTATGTGAAAACACAAAAACAATACATTGATCTTTAAATATAAAAAAATAAATCCGTAGAATCCCAAATAAATTGACTTATTCGAAAAATCTTATTCATTAGAAGATCTATCTCGTATATGATACTTGCATGATTCTATCCTACAAGAACTTCTAGTCATTCATCTTTTTCATCATAAATGATCCACTTGCGGAATACACACAAAGTCCCCAAGAGGTGTGGCTTGGTGGTGTAGGGTCCAGGATCTCACCTTGAGGTTCTGGGTTCGAATCCAGGATAGGGATGGCAGACAGACCCGGATTCGGCCCGGGTCCGCATGGACCCGGACGACCCGGGTCCGGGTAGACCCGGATCCGCAAAAAAAATTTGCGGATCCGGGTCTCAATTTGGAAGACCCGCAATGTTCCGGGTCCGGATGCGGGTCCGGTAGTTCCGGACCCGGGTACCCGGGACTCGGTTAAAAAAAAAAAAAAAGCAAACAAAAAACAAACAAAACAAAAGAAACAGTGGACCATGTGGATAGATAGGGGGAGCTTTGAAAGAGAACACAAATATATCATTTCTGTAACAACATTTGGAAATGATTCAATATACAAACAAATGATCATTACTGTCTATTATGAAATTAAAAAAATAAAAAATAAAAATAACATGCAAAAATATTGAGAAAAATAATAGTGGAACCTCGCTTCTCACAAATTAATTTTTTTCCCAGTGGGCACAATTATTGTAATATTGTTGATACATAAAAAATAAAAAAAAATAAAAAAAACCAGTGAAGTTGCGAATCCCGGGTCCGAATCCGGGTATACCCAGGTCCATTCCGGGTATACCCGGGTCCGGACCCGGATGTGTTTTGCCGGGTCCACTACCGGACCCGGGTCCATTGAAGAGGTTGCGGATCCGGATCCGGATCCGAAAATTGCCATCCCTAATCCAGGAGGTGCACTTCTTGTAAGAGTCTGGGACAGCCGGTGGTTTTACCTGCGCCGCGGCCCAGAATGGGTGATTTGGTGGCGGGGTTTCCATTGTTTCCAAAAAAAAAAAAAAAAAAATACACACAAATGTTTTATCATTTTATTAACAAAGAAATAAACAGCTTCAAATATTACACAAAAACTCATTATTACAAGTAACATAATAGCTTCTCATGACTATAATAACATTACCATCTCATCAAAATGATTAATCTTTAATCCCATCCCAGCAAGGAGTGAAGAAGTATATGTCATCAAGCCTATCATTACTTGGAGAATTTCCACCATATACCAGTAGTCCCTCCTTGCCATCCCTAAGACCACCAGCAAATGCACACCATCCGCGAGGCCCGGGATGGTGATCTGATCCCGGACCATCATCCCACCGTGTCCACGCCAACGTCTTGGTGTCCAAGGAGTAAAGATCACCGGCAAATTTTCCGGCCCCCATGTGGCCCAAGTCACTAGGATCTACTTCTCCACCAAACATGATTATGTCTTTTCCAATCCCTACTGTAGAAAATACACTCCGGGCGGATGGTTTTTCGCTGCTTGTCTCTACTTGGGTCCATTGTTGATGGACTGGATCAAAGCAGTGCACATCATTTGCTTCCATTCCGGCGAAACCATACACAACCCAAATCTTTCCTTGAACCACAACCAATCCAGGACCACCTCTGCCCTTACAATTCTCCCCTGCTGATGGATATTGGATCCATTTTTTATCAACAACATCAAAGGTCCATAGATCATTAAGCCGGCCTGAAACACCACACCCGCCGAAGATGTACACGTGTCGATCATCAGAAGTCGTCGAATGGTAGCTCCTATTAGGAGGCCCCACGTCGGCGCTTGACAATAGAGTCCACTTGTTTGTACATGTGTCAAAAGAGTATAGCTCATTGAGCTCCTGATGTGTACTATCCCTACCACCAAACACATAGATAGTATTTCCGACAGCAGCCATTGTGACACCAACACGTGGCGGAGGGACGTCCCCGGTTACATCAGCCACGGACCATGTTAGGGTTTCAAGGTCAAAGACATGTAGCTTGTTGTCAACAGGGACACGTGGCTTGAACTCGCCCCCGAAAGCATAGACCTTTTGTCCTACTATGGCTATAGCATGTGAGCTTCTGGCTCCAGGCCCAGATCCCTTTTGGTCAAGCTGAAACAAAGATTACAAAATGCTAATACAGAACTTCATCTCTAAAATGGCCATTAGGCTTTCAAATGATGTACTTGCAACACCACCACCAGTGATCAAGATAAATCTTATAGATGACACAATATAATTAAAAAAAATCATCTTGATATAAGCTATAACATTAATTGTGGATACCAGCTAGTTCAGTTGGTAATTCACAGAGAGATGGCCCTGACGACAGCCGACACATACGATTAGTTGCGGCCCCCAAATAAATTAATACCCATTGTACTAAAAAAATCCAAAAAAAATAAAAAATCTCACTGTTATCGGTAAACGACCACATAATTTACAAATTCGTTTACGTCTGGGGTGACGAGAGGCTGAAAGCAACTATGAAATAAATGGAATAGCAATCAATTTGGGATCAAGCAAGCAAAGATAGCATTCTCATATAAACAAACCAAACAAGGGAAGGATTTTGTCATTTTCCACTTTCAATTCAAAACAAAAAAGATCAAGCAACCTCTTTGTAAATGACAAGAAATTGAAAATGAAATTAACACTGCCTCTTAATTTACTCAGAAATCCTATTGATGACTACAGATTCTTCTTTTTTTTCCTTCTGGGTTTCCAAGAAATTCACAAACATAAAATCAACCCCACTAATTGTACCAATTATCTAGCAGCAGCAGCAGTTGCATGTAAATCAAAATTGACCACCAAAAAAAAAAAAAAAAAAAAAAAAAAAAAAAAAAAACATATAATTAGTAAAGCTTTGCAGAAAAATATTTACCTTGTTCCATGTTCCATTAACAGAAGCCATAAATTTTAATCACTGGAAAAAAGATTATGGCTCTTCATGTGGGATTCATCTTAAAACTACTTGTATTTATAAGATCACAATTCACACAGCTAACAGTTTAATGTGGGTAACAAAAGGTCATATGTCTAACTACAATTATGCCCTCAACTTATGACAATATTTCAGAAAGAAACTCACATTATACTACAAGTTTCTAAATTATATCATTTAAGTCCTTTTTAAATTTAAATTTGTTTCATTCAAGTCCTTGACTGAATTTCAAATTTAAATTTTTTTTAGACAAGTTAAATTTTGAGTTGTCTCCTTATATTTAACTTTACAACATGTATCAAGGGTTTTAATTAACTAAGGTTTGAAAGAATTCTAAGTTAATATTAGAGAAATTGTTTGTTTTCTTTATATGAAAAAGAGAATGAGAAATTATATGCGTTCCAAAAATTAATATATCTATCATAAATTTGAGTAAACTTTAGATAGTTTTAGTTGAGATGTTTGTTTTTAAGGAAATGTTTAATAAAGAATATTGGTCGAGAATATAAGTCAATTTATAAGTATTGCAATGAGAATATAAGTTAGCGTATAAACTCACGAATTTTTTTTTTAAGTGATGAGTAAGCTATAAATGTATAATTGTCTTTTTTATATCTATGTTGACGTTTTTTTTTTTTTTTTTACTTTAATAACAATAAAATTTAGTCTGACTTGAATAAAACAGTTTTTTTATTAAAAATTATGTATATATTGAATCTTCCTAAGAATCCATAGTGTGAGAAACTCGTGCGTCGGTCATTCTTTTATGACTTGAATTAAACAAATTTAAATTATTTTTAAAAAAAAAATTTAAGTGATGCATTAAATTTTATTTTTTAATCTCTTACATTATTTCTATAAAAACATAGCTATCCTTCTACAAGATAAGTTTAAAAAACTCAAAAAATATGGCATGCAATATGCCTAGCTACATTTCTGACATAAGTAACATTGGAAGCTTATGCTAAAATTTATTATATTGTTTGATTATATATTAATTTAAAATGTTAATCTTCTTCACTTGTCACTACCTGCCCCTGCTTATGCATGTTAATTATATATTATTAAGAAGTAGTGTTAGGTGACTCAATCTCCAATTACAAGACTTGATGTCTCACTAAACCTCACGACATCTTCCATTGGTGATTAATGTTTTAACAAAATCACAAAACTTTGACAACTACTCGTTGGCTAGATAGATATAGAGATGGAAATCGGTCTAGACAGGGTTGGATTTGTTAATTTCGATCTAATCTAGATTATAGATTTTGGATTAAAAAAAAAAATCCTAAATTTTGAATCGATTTTTGAATCGGGATAAAAAATCGTCATGAATCCCAGTTCAATTTTTTATTAAGGATAAAAATAATCATAAATCTTATAACAGATATACAAGATATCAAATCTCAATTGAGATTCAGAATTTTTTATCGTCCCTAGTTCTCATATTGTTTTGTAACTTTGGAATATGGAGTTCAATTTCTCATATTAGTAAAATTGTATGTAATATTTAAAAAAAGAAAAAGAAAAATGGGGCCAAAAGGCCATAGAGCATGAATCTCACCCCATGTCCATGAACCCCAGCATAATCCTCATGCTGCATGGCATCCACTGCCAAAGAAAAAACAAAATTGCTTTCAAGCATTTTTATTTTTTATTTTTTAGAGAAAGAGACACTACACTGAATCAAAAAATAATGTGTTGAAATTCGTGGGCCTAATTCAATCCAAAAGCCAGCTTGAGAGTTGAGGGTAATCTAATATTTATATTTTGAGTTTAATTGTTTATCTCAGCTGATGTTGGATATTTTCCTCAACACTCCCCCTCACGTGCAAACCGGACTTTTGTCTGGTTCATGTCACGTGGACATGCAGTACGGGCCCACCCTGTGTATGTGTGTGGCTCTGATACCATGTTGAAATTCATGTGCCTAACTCAACCCAAAAGTCAACTTGAGAGTTGAGGGTTGTCCAATGTTTATATTTTGAGTTTAATTGTTTATCTCAGCCGATGTGAGATATTTTCCTTAACACAATGTTATGTTTAGTACCCGAGCAGCTTTACTCTGAGTCTTGCTTCTGATTTTCGGGGAAAAAAATTTGCCTGGTGATTTTGCCTGTTTGTAACCAAAGATAAAATTTAAAAACAGTATTTTACATGGGGTTTAGATGGGTTTTGATACAAATATTTTCAGTTTTTATTGTAAAACATAAGATACATATGATAAACGAGACTTCTGATCCTGAACCGGTCTTATTTTGTCATGTTCGAATTATCAATCGAGAAGAAAAAATCGTCCCAAACTCTGACTGATTTTTTGAAGTAGGAAAATCATCTCAAATATCGAATCGAATAATTATGGATCCGAAATCCCGATTGAGATTTGGGATTTTTAAGCATGAAAAGGTTTTGTTTAATTTTAAAACATGAGGAGGATTTTATTTAATTTCACCAAATATCTAGAGTTTTAAGACCTGATCAAAATAAAATGTTTAGGAGCTAGTTTGGCAAAAGGGTATTGAAATAACTGCTTAGTTCTGAAAAATTTATGAATCAAAAGTCAATTATGCTTATGAGTTATGATCACAGTCTGAATTTACAAGGCTGAAACGTGTGAAAATATGAACCGGTAAGCTTGGAGGAAGTTACTGAATAATAATTACTAAGAAGCAGGCCTTGGTGTCCTTGAAGTGCTATTTTTCTGTCTTAGAAGAACATTGTAATAAAAAATATTTAGTACCCTTTACCATTAATAATTTGGTGGCAACAAAAAAAAAAATATTAGGGGCGTATATAATATCACATATCGCTAAAGAGGAAGATCATGAACTAATATATAAGATACCGGTTCTCTTAGTGTCACGACCCCCTCCCTAGGGCGGGCCCAACCCTAGAAAGAGGTCCGCGATCAACTTCAGTTCGAGCACTCTATATGCCAAAACAACCAATACAAACACACGAATAATACATCACGAATTACAAACTCATAAAGTATACACAACTTTTATGGTTTACAACACAAGACTCAAAGAAAATGCAAATGACGACTCGAATGTCTGGACCAACCCAAAAATACAACTGTGGCACGTGGATCCTGTGGACGCTGGATTTCGCCCGAGGTCCTCAATCAGAATTTGTAGGTTGGGGGCATTAGCGATCCTGCAAGACAATGGTAGAGTGAGTGGGAGAAGACTACCCACCGGTGTGGTGGGTGCCGTGGGCACTCCGACGCTCAAGTCAGTAGCATGAAATGAGCAATAAATATGAAAAATGTAAAAGTAAGGTTTAATGTTACCTTGACTTCATTGATGGCCGTGAGGGCAATAGAAAATGTTTAAAGAGATAGAGGGTTCAGAGAGCTTGTGTCCCAGAGCCCAAGCTCGTGAGGGAGAAGTCCCCCCTCACTAGAGTTCAGAAACCCTTCCATTTTATAGATTGAAGGAAGTCACTTTACGGTTGGAGATATAAGTTGTACACGTGATGGTGGGATCTTCAATGTGCTGACATTTCTGGCAAGGGAGCCCACAACATGTCTTGGATTCAAATTGTGGACGCTGGAAGAATATTTGCATGTGAAATTATGCTTTACGCTAGACAATATGAGGGAAGAGTGGTTGATCAATTATCCGTAAGCATGTGGCATGATTTATATTCAATAATGTTAGGTTTTATGGGTTTGATGTGAAAATATGTTTTTACCCTCGGGTCCAAATTTGGCCCGTACAGTTTGTTCCCTACTCTTTAAGTCAAAAAGTCTTTGACTTGAAGAGTAATATGTCGAGTGAAACAAGAAGTACGAGTATCTGTCAAGAATACATAGTTCTTACACGACAGAGAGAATTCAACGTATTTTGGACTAAGAATAGTCCAAGTCTTCAACTTGTCTTGGCATGAGCCAGAGGATACCCTCGGTCGACTGAACCAGATAAAGGCCAGGATAAACATTTGACTCTTCATGAGCCACGGGGGATGTCCCCAGTCGACTGATTCAGATGACGATCAGGATAATTAATTGACTCCTTATGAGCCATGGGGGATGTCCCCTGTTGACTGAACCAGTTGAAGGTCAAGATAATCAATTGACTCTACATGAGCTACGGGGGACGTCCCCAGTCGATTGAACCAGATGAAGGTTCAGGATAATCTCTATACTACTGGTCAAAGACCAGATGAGTCTTCAAATTTTTCTAGACCAGATGAAGGTCGTATGTTGACTCTACATGAGCCATGGGGAATGTTCCCAGTCGACTGAACCAGATGAAGGTTCAGGATAATCTCTATACTACTGGTCAAAGACCAAAGGAGTCTTCAAATTTTTCTTGACCAGATGAAGGTCATTTGTTGACTTTACATGAGCCATGGGGAATGTTCCCAGTCGACTGAACCAGATGAAGGTTCAGGATAATCTCTATACTACTGGTCAAAGACCAGAGGAGTTTTCAAATTTTTCTTGACCAGATGAAGGTCATATGTTGACTCTACATGAGCCATGGGGAATGTTCCCAGTCGACTGAACCAGATGAAGGTTCAGGATAATCTCTATACTACTGGTCAAAGACCAGAGGAGTTTTCAAATTTTTCTTGACCAGATGAAGGTCATATGTTGACTCTACATGAGCCATGGGGAATGTTCCCAGTCGACTGAACCAGATGAAGGTTCAGGATAATCCCCATACTACTGGTCAAAGACCAGAGGAGACAAGAATGTCGCCTGGACCAGATGAAGGCCAGGACTTGAACCTGACTCCATTTGAGTCAATGGGGAATGTTCCCAGTCGCCCGACCCTGACCAGATGAAGGCCAGGTCTTGAACTTGACTCAATAATGAGCCAATGGGGAATGTTCCCAGTCGACTGAACCTGGTGAAGGTCAGGATAATCCCCATACTACGGGTCCATGGACCAGGGGAATTTCTCATGTCGTCTGGACCAGATGAAGGCCAGGTCTTGAACTTGACTCAATAATGACCCAATGGGGCATGTTCCCAGTCGACTGAACCTGATGAAGGTCAGGATAATCCCCATACTACGGGTCAAATGACCAGGGAGTCTACAATGTCTTCTGACCAGATGAAGGCCAGATCTTCAACTTGACTCTTCTTGAGCCAGTGGGGAATGTTCCCAGTCGACTGAACCTGATGAAGGTTAGGATGTATGGGTATAGTGTCGAATGAGGTCATTAACAAGTTCCAAGCTTTAGGCGTGTAGATGTGGAAATCAAGTCTCAAGTCATACATGCATAATAATATCTATGATAATTCCAAGCTACATATTAAATGATGTCGACTGTGATTCATATCATATATCAAGACATGCAAATGTAGTAGTATATGACAATTCCCAAGCTACATACTAGATGATGTCGACTGGGGTTTATATCACTTCTCAAGACATGCAAGTATTGTAACTATAATAATTCCCATACGACACACATGTGGATGTCGAATGGGACACATATCAAGCCCGAAGCCATACACACAAAAGATCCACAACAAGTCCCAAACTACACACATGTGGATGTCGAATGAGACACATATCAAGCTTGAAGCCATACAAACAAATGATCCACAACAAGTCCCAAGCTACACACATGTGGATGTCGAATGGGACAAATATAAAGCATCAAGCCATACACGCATAGGATCCACAACAAGTCCCAAGCTACACACATGTAGATGTCGATTGGGACAAACACAAAGCATCAAGCCATACACACATAGGATCCACAACAAGTCCCAAGCTACACACATGTGGATGTCGAATGGGACAAATATAAAGCATCAAGCCATACACGCATAGGATCCACAACAAGTCCCAAGCTACACACATGTAGATGTCGATTGGGACAAACACAAAGCATCAAGCCATACACACATAGGATCCACAACAAGTCCCAAGCTACACACATGTGGATGTCGAATGGGACAAATTGACTTGATGAAAGTCCAAAAGAATTTTCATACTACCTAACTTGATAAAGGTTTGTCGATCGGACCTACATGAGGTCAAACAAAATTTTCATTCTATCTGACCCGATGAAGGTCAGGAGACTACTGTCGAATGAACCTGATGAAGGTTCATGATAATCTCCATACGTAGTGTGAAGATGATTATCCTCACATGTAGTATGGAAGAGAAGCCTATCAAAGTCATTACTAATTATATAAGGCTTGAATAAGGTCAATGATACTACAATAGAATAAACTTTGATGAAAGTCACATATAATTTTCATACTACCTAAAGGTTGGTCGATTGGATCTAAAGGAGATTCAAGGGGGTTCTTCATTCTAATAGGCATGATAGAAAATTCTCTATGTAGTATGGAGTGGCAATATTAAATCAATGTAGCATGGAGATGATGACTAACCTTTCATGTAGTCTGAGGAAGAGATGGCAACTCTTCCATGTATCGTGGGCTGATGGCCATCCATCTTGTTGTGTGGGTACTAGTTTGAACCAAATGTTTTATCATCTCATAAATGTCAAGTGGAACAATTGATCAATTAAAAACTTTATATGTGTCATGTTTAATGACACTACCACTTGATGCCAACCTACATCCGATCGAATGTAGCATGGGAGAAAATGATTTCAACGTGAATGACACTATCAAGAGTGCTGTTGAGCAAACAAAAGGACCACCAGGGTTAATCTCCCTTGTGATATTAACGCGTGAAAGAATCCATCTGCCGAATGGGTCATTCCTTTTTAGCTATACTTTTTCGCTTGTAATGTTCCTCTTTGATATGTACAATTTTAGCAAGTTCCCATGCTGACTGTTTGTGATAGCTTTTAAGCGATCATCGCCATGCTCCCTATGAGGCTGCTAACTGCTAGTGCCACCTGGGGAAACTACTATATATCATGCAAGTCAGCAAGAGGATACGCAAGAAACTACCTTCAACATGTGTGCGTTTATGGGCTGGGCGCTTGGGTTGCACATTTGGCTTGAGCAACTTGTGTGACAAGCGTCGACTGAATTGCATAAGGCCTTCCATTCACAGTCAGGTTCGATCTCATTTTGGGCTGTTTTGGCGTTAGTGAGTTGGTTCAAATGGGTTTATTTTTCCATGGGCTTTCTAGAACAGCAGGCTCGGGAATGGGCCTTAGTGAGTCTGATGCATTGAATGGGCTTCGACTTGCGCATGCGTCTGTGCTTGCAAGATGAGACGTGAGCATGTGTCATGTAGGATTCTCTCTCCCACGTGAATTGGCTTGCATAAGCTTCCAGCTTTTGACATGGAGGCATATGATTTTTGGCAGAATATGTTTCGGCGTTTTGTGCTTGATAAGCTCATTCATTCCACAACACTCAATGTGGGAGTCGTATGAAAGTGGAGTTGGGTTTGCTAAGTCGCATGGTAAGTACGCTGACTTTGTGGGGCTTCAACCCCATGCTTCAATGGATTTTCTTATGGTTTATTTGGGCTAGATTTTGAAAAAGTGAAAAGTCTAAATTTTCACAATATTTCCTTTATGCCTGTCGTCGTATGGGGTATTGAATGACCTTGTCGTGCTTTTAAGTGATGTGGACTTTTCGGACTATTCTTTCCCTAGGAGTGATTCACGAGATTGACTTGACATGGGGCGATTAGTCATCATTTGCATGTAATTTTTTTTTTCTTAAGCGAGTCACCTCATTGCATATTTTATTTCTTTATTTTTTTTTTTTTTTTTTTTTTTTTTTTTTTTTTTTTTTTTTGGTCGAATGGGGCTCACCCTCTGTATGTGTTTTTTTTTTTTTTTTTTTTTGGTCGAATGGGGCATACGATTGCATTCAATAAGGCCTACGTTTGTTAACTATTATACTAACAAGAATCCAATGCACAATATGCCAGACAATAAAGTGCAGGACCCACTTATGTTTTTTTAATGAAATATATTACCAATAATTCAATGCACCAAATGCCAATCACGTTTGTTGAAGGAATTCATTAACAAAATTCCAATGAACAACATGCCAAACCATAAAATGTAGGGCCCATGTTTGTTTCATTATTGTCTTTGATAGTAAAACCTTTAATTTTGTCACTTTGTATATAACCAGATATGATCACATGCATCATTATTCTAGTGCTTGGCTTGGTTTGAGCTTAAGGTTATTTTTTATGGTTGTTGATTATCCATGGGTTGTGATGTAGAACGAGTTATTTTTGGATTGTTATTTTTACAAGTGGGCTAAAGTGGGCTTGCTTGATATTTGAAAAACAAAATAGTGGTAATTGGTCACGACGTATCATCACAAAATATTGAAGAATACTCACACGACAAGCTAGTGCAGTATGTATGGCTTGGAGGAAGCCAAACAGCGCTGGTAGTATGGAACAAGTGCCCATGATTCTGGAAGGTGAGCAATCATTATGCGTGGCTTATTTATAATATGTAAATTCGTAATGATACGGCTGATGATTTTATATATATATATATATATATCGTTGATCAATTTGACTTTACAAATGGCGCAATGGATCATGGTGTACGATGAACCGATTCAATGCAGGTTTTGGGCTTCTAATTAAAATATTATGTGCTAGAATAGGAGCTTCGAGGCATCTTTAGGCTGGAGCCTGAGGCGCCAAATTGAGGTATAAAAGAAAGCTTCGTGTCGAATGGAAATTCGGCTAATGGCTAACCCTCATTTCATGTCGTGTTTACTGGAACCTTAGCCTCTAGTTAATACCTCTTCCTAGTTGTGTCGAATGGAATCTTCAAAATTTAGCTAGGTCTTCTTCATCCTTACAAGTGTCATGCCTTATATGTGGAGTATCGATTGTGATTTTTAGTAGGTGATAAGCTATATCTAGTAATGTCAATTGTGACATATACTACAAGTCTCAAACTATGCCCTAACATCAAATGAAACGTCCTTAACAAATCTCATGTCTAACTAATGTCGACTGAAACATTTTTAAAATATGGAAGTCGTACCTGGATAATATGATTGGGAAGTTGAGGAGATGTGTTCCAATTGTTTCTGGGGGTTGTTTTGGAGTTCGCGTAGCTTGATTCTCCTCTTCTGAGGTGCGTAATCGTTCTTGGAGAATGGCCAACTTTGTGGTCACATGATTTTATGTTTGCTCACTGCTAGAAGCCATGATTGGCTTTGTTTTAGGAATCGTAGACTGAGATACCTTTGCCTGCTATGAATCGCTAAGGCCCCACGGTGGGCGCCAAATTGTGGACGCTGGATTTCGCCCGAGGTCCTCAATCAGAATTTGTAGGTTGGGGGCATTAGCGATCCTGCAAGACAATGGTAGAGTGAGTGGGAGAAGACTACCCACCGGTGTGGTGGGTGCCGTGGGCACTCCGACGCTCAAGTCAGTAGCATGAAATGAGCAATAAATATGAAAAATGTAAAAGTAAGGTTTAATGTTACCTTGACTTCATTGATGGCCGTGAGGGCAATAGAAAATGTTTAAAGAGATAGAGGGTTCAGAGAGCTTGTGTCCCAGAGCCCAAGCTCGTGAGGGAGAAGTCCCCCCTCCCTAGAGTTCAGAAACCCTTCCATTTTATAGATTGAAGGAAGTCACTTTACGGTTGGAGATATAAGTTGTACACGTGATGGTGGGATCTTCAATGTGCTGACATTTCTGGCAAGGGAGCCCACAACATGTCTTGGATTCAAATTGTGGACGCTGGAAGAATATTTGCATGTGAAATTATGCTTTACGCTAGACAATATGAGGGAAGAGTGGTTGATCAATTATCCGTAAGCATGTGGCATGATTTATATTCAATAATGTTAGGTTTTATGGGTTTGATGTGAAAATATGTTTTTACCCTCGGGTCCAAATTTGGCCCGTACAGCTGAGCTTTTTAAGCTCATTCCCCTCTTCCCCCAAACATTTCAGGTAGTTCGCAAGAATAGCAGGAGCAGTACCAGATTGGGATCTGTACGGGCCAAATTTGGACCCGAGGGTAAAAACATATTTTCACATCAAACCCATAAAACCTAACATTATTGAATATAAATCATGCCACATGCTTACGGATAATTGATCAACCACTCTTCCCTCATATTGTCTAGCGTAAAGCATAATTTCACATGCAAATATTCTTCCAGCGTCCACAATTTGAATCCAAGACATGTTGTGGGCTCCCTTGCCAGAAATGTCAGCACATTGAAGATCCCACCATCACGTGTACAACTTATATCTCCAACCGTAAAGTGACTTCCTTCAATCTATAAAATGGAAGGGTTTCTGAACTCTAGGGAGGGGGGACTTCTCCCTCACGAGCTTGGGCTCTGGGACACAAGCTCTCTGAACCCTCTATCTCTTTAAACATTTTCTATTGCCCTCACGGCCATCAATGAAGTCAAGGTAACATTAAACCTTACTTTTACATTTTTCATATTTATTGCTCATTTCATGCTACTGACTTGAGCGTCGGAGTGCCCACGGCACCCACCACACCGGTGGGTAGTCTTCTCCCACTCACTCTACCATTGTCTTGCAGGATCGCTAATGCCCCCAACCTACAAATTCTGATTGAGGACCTCGGGCGAAATCCAGCGTCCACATCAGCAAGTAAGCACTCATTCTCTCAACAAGACCTCACCAACAAAATAAGATTATATAATAAATATAAATATATATATATGAAAATATATAATTATATATAACAACTAACTCAGACAAAACATACTCACAACAGCACATCTCAATCAATCAAGGTTTGCTATCCGGATTCGGTATAATAATGGATTGAAACCAATGGGAGAGTACCTCATCACAACTCCCAAGGTTTCCCTCTCTATCAAAACCAATGGGAGAGTATCTCATCACAACTCCCAAGGGTTACCACCAACTCGCCAATGGAAGAGTGTCTCATCACTACTTCCAAGGTTTATCAATATCTCAAACCACCTGATGTCTCATCACATCTATCTCCAACCATTATCATACTAAATCCGGTAGCATAACAATAATCTCATACATCATCCAATACAACACATCTCATCTCATTTCATCCATCAACTTATCTCAATATCACATAATACTCAATATTTCAATTCATAGTATGAATATACAATTTATATCTCAATTAGTATTCATCATTATGTTCTCAAGTTACCGATTTCTTAATCAATTTCCAACGAACACATATAAATATATATTGTATAATATATATATATATAATATATATATAATATATATATATATATATATATATATATATATATTATATTATTAATACAATATATGAAAATAGCATATAAAATTGTATGTAATATTTAAAAAAAAAGAAAAAAAAAAATGGGGCCAAAAGGCCATAGAGCATGAATTCACCCCATGTCCATGAACCCCAGCATAATCCTCATGCTGCATGGCATCCACTGCCAAAGAAAAAACAAAATTGCTTTCATGCATTTTTTCTTTTTTTTTTTTTTTCATTTTTTTAGAGAAAGAGACACTACACTGAATCAATAAACAATCTTATGTTCAGTACCCGAGCAGCTTTAATCTCTGAGTCTTGCAACCAAAGATAAAATTTAAAAACAGTATTTTACATGGGTTTATATGGGGTTTTGATATAAATATTTACGGTTCTTATTGTAAAACATGAAGTAAAGATGATAACCGAGACTTCTGATCTCAAACCGGTCCCATCTGTCATGTTCGGATTATGACTCGAGAATAAAAAATAATCCCGAACTCCAATTGATCTTTTGAATTAGGAAAAAAAAACATCTCAAATATCGAACCAAATAATTATGGATTCCAAATCCTGATTGAGATTCAGTATTTTTAAACATGAAAGAGATTTTGTTTAATTTTAAAACATGAGAAAGATATTACTTAATTTCACCGAATATCAAGAGTTTTAAGACCTGATCAAATAAAAATGTTAAGGAGCTTTAGTTTGGCAAAAGGGTATTGAAATAACTACTTAGTTCTGAAAATTTTCTGAATCAAAGTCAATTATGCTTATGAGTTATGATCACAGTCTGAATTTACAAGGCTCAAACGTGTGAAAATATGAACCGGTAAGCTTGGAAGTTACTGAATAATAATTACTAAGAAGCAGGCCTTGGTGTCCTTGAAGTGCTATTTTTCTGTCTTAGCAGAACATTGTAATAAAAAATATTTAGTACCCTTTACCATTAATAATTTGGTGGCAACAAAAAAAAAAAATTAGGGGCGTATATAATATCACATATCGCTAAAAAGGAAGATCATGAACTAGTATATAAGATATCGGTTCTCTTAGCCTTTTGGGTTGCAAAGTCTAATAATAAATCTGTGACGGGACATGTGTCCAAAACGGACAATATGTATTTAGTTATTGGGGGGCTGTCCATCATACAACAATACTGATTCTTTTGATAACTATTATTGATTGGGATGTGTTACGTGCCCAATTACGAGACATGTAATGGATTTGTGTCGGATACTTGAAGGGATCCTAACTTCCTAATAGAGTAATTTGAGATACCCTGAGCCTCTCAGAAATAACGTTAGTTGTAACCTAATGATCATTTTGATACCGTTATTATTATGATGAAAGATTCAAATAGATCATACAAAGAGAATAATACTATCAAGGACTATATTTTCAATCAACTACCTAACCAGGATAACAAGCCTATCCCATAACTTCATCAATAAAAATGATATTTTTTTTGTTTTTGAATAGGTATTATTTTTCCTTAAATATGGGACCTCTATTCTGGTTTAACTTGAGGGCCTCAACCAGCCTTGTCTGTATCGGCTATCCCGTGAGTTTGTTGAAATCCATGAAATCAAAATCAACTATGATTATGAGTTATGATCACCAAACTGTTCGAATTTACAAGGCTACAACGTGTGAAAGTATTTACCAGTAAGCTTGGAAGTTTCTGAAAAATTACACGGCCCTGCTGTTCTTAGAGTGCCATGGCAGATTGTAATAAAAATATTTAGGATCCTTGACCATTAATAATTCGGAGGCTACAACAATTATCCCAAATCCCTAGCGAAGATGATTTTGGACTAGTATATATAAGCCATGAATTCTCGACTAGTATACGTGTTTTGGGTCGTAAAACTCAATAATAAATATGTGACGGTTCTGTGTCCAAAGCGGATAATATCTACTTGGTTGTTGGGCCCGAACTGTTATAGATGGTATCAGAGTCGACTAGCAAACCCGATGTATGAATGGATTCCGTTTCTGATTGCCCCCTCACTAGAACGCAAGGTCCTTAAGAGTGGAATTTGTAATACTCCAAAATATTGTAATATTTCACATCACTAGCGAAAAAATCATGGACTAATTTATAAGCAATGGGTTTGGGTTGCAAAGTCCAATAAAAAATCAGTGATGGACTATGTCTCCAAAGCGGACAATATCTACTTAGTTGTTGAGTCATACTGTTACAGAATAGGACAGTACGGATTTTTTTAATAATTGTTTAATTTGCAATTTTCTTTTGATAACTGTCTTGATTAGGAGGTAACTATTCTTTTGATACTTCTTTTCTTTGCTTTGCCATCGTTTTGTCAGTTTGTTGTCTATTACTCAAAGTCATAATCATTGATACAAAGACAAATCAGATTTTTAGTTATCTTAACTATATTAATGCTGCTTACAGTCTTAGTGTTAAGGCCTAATTTTGGTCAAAGTTAAGGTCCCAGCCGATAGTCTATGTCGACTTTCCCCATAACTACCTTTGAGCCGATGAAGTGGTCACATTTTATTTTATTTTATTTTATTTTTTTTTGAAATCGTTGGAAACCCGCCACCAAACCACTCATTCTGGGCCGCGGCGCAGGTAAAGTATGTGCTCATGGATTTAAGCTCTATATCTATTGCCCTTCATCTAATCATTCGAGATATTTTCTTTTCAGCTTAAATATTAATATCATCAGAGGGATAATTTTCATTGTTGCAATTGCTTTGAGGATTCAGTTTTATTTTCAAAGCCACCTATTATCAACTTTATTGTTTTTTTCGAATATTTCCGATTAATCTCTTTCAAAGTGTTATCGATTTCCGATTAAACTAACCTGAATAATTCATATTTTCTGTAAGCAATACAGGAGGAACTGATTAACATCAGCCATGAAAAGGACGTGGTTGTTCAGAGGTTGAGGATGGAGAAATCCAAAGTCAATACTGCGGACAGGTTTCACTTGTCGAATGAAATTCTCAGATCTCCAAGAACTGATATTTTGTGGGCCATTGCAACTAACATCATCTGGTACTGCAATTTTCGGAAAGCTCCAGATTCTCTGGAGACATACCAAGGAACAATGATCATTTGATCAGCAGGATGTGAGCTACACTACTTTGTAGCATACTTGCTTTTTTATGTAAATATTTTTTAAAAGCTGTCATGTCAACAAACAAAAATTGATAAAGTCACCTATGAAAAGTTTGGTTTATTAATGAAAGATTGATTTGTCGTTTTTAAAATAAAAAAATATCTAATATTTTTTGTGAAAATTAATTTTTTTTGGAAATGTTACAAACCTCACAGCAAAATCATCCGATCCAAACTTAAGCGGATCAAGTAAAATCTCATTATTATCACATGCTCTTACAAATATACACCATATGTACTCGAACTCGGGATTTGACAAACAAAATCATAAACCCATGCCACCAAACTACATTCTCTTGACGAAAATCAAATTTTGCCTTTCTGAATCAACCTGACTACACCCACTATCCCCAACTGACATTTCATTGAAATACTGCTTTTTAAAAGGCAGAATGTGAATATCATCGGATCAAGATTACACTAATATGGGTCTCAATTTCACTTATTTCTTAATTTCGATCTAGTGCTATGCACATATTTATGATAAATACTATGCAGCAACAATTATAGGGTGGCATATTGTCAATATGTTGACAATTGAGAAAAAGAAAGATGATTCTTGGATATATCATAGCCATCTTTTCTGACTTGTACTTTAATCTACGGCCACATCTGAATCATGTGATATATTTTCTTATTTATAGCCATGTGCTTCACGTTCAGTTGCTTCATCAACTTCATGTGGGGTTCAACTTAGTTACAAATACAGTTGCAAAATGTGAAAAGGGTGATCGTGAACTTCAAAGCTGTAAGCCTGTAAGATCTTTTGGTGTTATTATATTTATTTAATTCATTTGTAAAAAGAAATTTGACCCAAAAAAATATATTTGTGCCCCACCTACCGACCACTAATATTGGAGTTGCTTTCAGTTTTTGTCGTTGATGAAAGAAATTAACCAAAGACAAAACCATTTGTGATTTGTCCAAACTCTGAGTTGAAACCAAAGCAAGGACTTTAAAAAAAATTATAGAATTTGCAAATGAAACTGACCCATTTGCTGGCTCTCTGTTTTCTGACTTTCTATGTCTTTACATTTTGGTTTTATTTACAGAATAGTCAAGTTCTTTCCTCTATGGCAGCAAATTTCTTCTGTTATACAGATTCATAACGAGGCCGAGGCTTGTTACAGAATCTTACATCTGGTTTTGTGAGTATCTTCATCTGGGTTTGTTTTACTTTCAGTTAATATTAATGAAGCTTCTCAGTTTTTTTTCTTTTCCCCCATTTTTGTTGTTGAGCCTGGAACTGCAACAGTTTCTCTTTTGACTAGCAAATGATTTTGAGTTGGTGGGTAAATTCTTATGGTATTGATCTCTGAGTTGATATATTTTAAGGTGTTATTTTGTTTGTACCTTTTATATAATTGCCATGCTTTCAGTTTGTTAGTTAATCAAAAAGCTTCTATTGAAACTCTGCACTTTTCTTTTCCCAATTTGTATGCTTGATTTATCTTATGAAATGATGCATTGTTGTTTTAATTCTTTTGTTTTGCTTGTATTAAACCCAAATTTGGTTACTTTGCACTTCACATATCATCATTTAGCTCTGCATCAATCTAATTTCCATGTCGGTTATCGATTCGTAGGTTTTGTTGATTAACTGGTGGAAATACTGGCTTCACAAGGCTGCTGTTGTCCCAGTATTGATTTGTTGAATCAAGGAAGAACAATGGAAAATCTGAGTTTTTCGAGCTCGGTATCAAAGTTGGAGAGTTTAACAAGCAAGCCTACTATGACCAATAGATCATTCCAGTTTCAAGTGGAAATGAAACATAATGAGACACCTTCAAATTTAGGAATCAATGGAAGATCTGTTAAAATGGTACCCATTGGTGAGGTATTAGAAAGACACCCCCAACTCAGTCATAGTGTAGATACAGTCAATGGCTCGAAGCAGTCCATTAATGGAAGTGTAGTTAAGAGAAAATCTACTTCAGCGCTGGTTAGAACATCAAAACGAAAAGTTTTGAAAGAACTTCCCCCAATAGGGGAGTTTAAGGTTGCACTTTCACAGGAAAGTTTCAGTTGGGCTAATGAGAATTATAATTCCTTGCAAAGAAGTATAGATATTTGGTTATTTGTTATTTCATTCCAAATCCGTATTCAGTTGGATGATACTAAATGGACATATTTTGGAGGCTTCACAGAAGATGAGCAGGTGAGTTTTGGCTGACATTTATATCTTTTTATTTCTTACTTGGACATGTTTCTAACCGTTTCTCGGTTTTCTTAGACTTCAGTTTTTTATTTTTGCTTTTGGTGTTTATAAACTTTTATCTCTTTAGAAAAACAGAAGACAAAGAACTGCCTCATGGCTACGGGATCGTGTACTACAGCTTGGCCCAACTTTTATTAAACTTGGCCAGTTATCTTCAACAAGATCAGATCTATTTCCACGTGAGTATGTGGACGAGCTTGTAAAGTTACAGGTGCTTCTTGATTGCAGTCTCTATGTTCCTATCAACTTCTTAATTTTCATGCAAGTCTTAGGTTCTCATTTAATATTATTCAGGATAGGGTCCCTGCCTTCTCACCAGAGAAAGCACGAAGCTTAATTGAGAGCGAACTGGGGGCTCCCATTGACCAATTGTTTAAAAAGTTCGAGCATCATCCAATTTCAGCCGCTAGTCTTGGTCAGGTGTTTGATTCTCTTTAGATCTTCCACTTAATTGTTTAAGCTGTACAGTTGATTTCTTTATCATAGTATAAGCTAGCAATCAGATGTGTTTCTAATAGCTGCATTTAGAAGAACGTCTTAGTGCAACTTGAGAAAGTTTAAAATTTTGACATTTACATAATCAACAGGTACATCGAGCTATCCTGCATAACGGAGAGAAAGTAGCTGTGAAAGTTCAAAGGCCTGGTCTCAAGAAGCTTTTTGATATTGATTTAGGTGAATAGAGCACTATTTCTATCATCACAATCTTTATTTATTTATTTGGAAGAAATATATTTGATCCATGGTGGAGTAATATGTTTCAACACATTTATTTAGAAATGTGTCATACACAGGCAATCACTGTTGCATTTGCTTCAACATTTGGGCATTGATTTGCTTTCTGATTACGCGTTACCAACAAGAGTTACTGGAGCTGTGCATTCTTGTTATATATAGATATATGCATGCCGCTCTTCGTTAATTGTAGTTGTTAATTTTATTTGCTGTTCTCAACGTATTCTGAACTTATGAATCAACATTGGCTTTGTACTTTTTGTGTTTGCTGCATTGATCTGTAATGTTTCAGCTGCGTCCGTACAGGAAATTTAAAGCTAGTTGCAAAATATTATCAGAAAGGAGGATTATTTGGTGGTCCAGTGGCAGATTGGAATGGCATATATAAAGAATGTTCCACGTAAGTTAGTCGAATTAGTTGTTTAAGTCCGGTTGTCTGTTCTTCAAAGACAATGAATATGAAACTTTTAAGTATGATTATAAGTATATAACAACCTATATATTTGTGTCCTCGTAGTTTCATATTTGACACCTCATGTCCATGCTAAAACACAATTCACACAGCATCCACAAATTTTAGATTTTAAAACATATATTTACACGTTTTTTTGTTGGCCATCGACCCTTATTTAATACTAGTTGCTCACCTCCCATTGATTCCAGGATTTTGTATCAAGAACTTGATTACATAAATGAAGGGAAAAATGCTGATAGATTCCGCCGAGATTTCCGGAATATAAAGTGGGTCCGAGTACCTGTATGTTTCACTTCAAAACTACTCCATTACTGATATTCTATTAGTTCTTCAATTCCATTGTTAGTGAGCACATACTATTTTCCTGGAATTTCAGACATCTTATGAATTCTTAATTGGAACTTTTTCTCCCATTGTAGCTAGTGTTTTGGGACTATACTGCTTCAAAGGTGTTGACCATGGAATATGTACCAGGTTTTACTCGGAACAATCCATTTTTTTAGTTCAAAATGATATCGATTGACATTATTAAGTTACACCCTTGTTTGTTTTGGGACTAATTGTAGGCTTTCTTTTGTTGGTAATAAACTGTATCAGGAATTAAGATCAATGAGTTGGATGCGCTAGATTTCCATGGTTATAGCCGGTCTCAAATCTCCTCTCGTGCAGTTGAAGCATTCTTGATTCAGGTTGTTAATATTAACACTGTCTAAATTTATTATGTGTCTGTTGTTCTTGACTCTGAAATTGATGACTGTTACGTCACATGGAAATGTATGAAGTGCCTCAGGATCTTATTCATTATATTCCCTCTCAATGAATAATTGGTCACCTTGATTGGAATTTAGTGGTTTAACAGAATTTTGCAAAAATTGCAGATGCTTAAAACTGGTTTCTTTCATGCTGATCCTCATCCTGGAAATCTTGCTGTCGATGTAGATGAAGCACTAATCTATTATGATTTCGGTATGATGGGAGAGATCAAGCCCCAAACTCGCGATAGATTGCTTGAACTTTTCTTTGCACTTTATGAGAGAGATGCAAAAAAGGTATACTTTCTATCTATTAACTGGGTTCTATGTTGCTGTAAGTTGATCACTAATGAAGTTTTAAGCGAACAAGACGATGTACTTATATGCAAACATATTCAAAAACCTTGGTGTCAATCCTCTCCTGGTGCATAAGACATGAAAAAATGTATTTTTTCAACCAGACAAATAACTGAAAATGTTATGAAGATTGCGCCCATATAACCAACAGCAACTATTGATATTCGAATATGAAATTACTTAGCAACCATCAGTTATCTGTGAAGATCATCATATCTTTATTGCATAGATAATATGAAAAGTAATCCATATCAGAAATGCAACTGAAGTGATTAGAAAAAATTGAGTAGATCAAATTTTGCTCTCCTTGATTGCTGGCCCAAAACTGAGCAGTCTTTCTGCAGGTTATCAAGAGCCTAATTGATCTTGAAGCACTTCAGCCCTCGGGAGATTTGTCATCGGTAGGTCATCATGCCATATTCTTTTATTATTTTATATTAAACATTATAATAGGTATTGTTACACTAGACTTTAGTAGATCCATCTAGTAGATTAATGTTTGTATCTTCTACTCTCAGGTGAGGAGATTTGTGCAGTTTTACTTGGACAATTTATTCAGCAGACCAGATAAGGAACAGACGCTTGCTGCGGTTGGCGAGGTATGTAAAATTGGCACTGAAAATTTACTCATGTATTAGAAGTTTAATGAGAAGTGGCTCCTCCCTGCATAATAAGAACATTAAACAAAAGTTAACGATACACAGGTTGCTAAGGTTTTCTGTTTGTTTGATCTGCTTTCTTCAGGATTTATTTGCGATAGCTCACAATCAACCGTTTCAGTTTCCATCAATCTTCGCGTTTGTCGTAAGGGCATTCTCAACGCTAGAAGGTCCTCTTTTCTTATCCCCTGAAACATCATTTCCAAAATCCCAGTACAGAATATCAAATTGATCATATATTTAATGTGTGTAGCGTGAAATATTCTTCCAAATCTCAGGCAATGTCATAACAACTCTACTTCGCATCTTCAATATAATTGCTCTTTTCTTTTACAGGCAATGGCTATATGCTTGACCCAGATTTTTCTTTTATGAAGGTTGCTGCACCTTATTTACAGGTTATATTCACTTTCTCCGGCATTTATGAGCTTTTCATGATGCGATCATTTTTATAGTTACGATAGAGTACTTATAATTCCTTCTTGCAGGAGCTGCTAGAGATGAGACAAAAGCAGATGATCTCTCGGACGCAGCCAGTGGAAGACATAAGGAAACAAATTGATCATGTATTCACTTTGCCTATATTTATCTTATTGTTCAAGTTCTAGTCCAAGATAAATTATATATCAATAGAGTATTAAGATCACCCGTGCATATTTTTAGGCCCGATCTTCTACTGTATCCATGCCATACAGAGTTCAACGAATAGAGGAGTTTGTAAATCGACTTGAAGCGGGAGACCTAAAGCTCAGAGTCCGTGTATTTGAGGTACTTATATTTCATCATGTGTATATATTATCCATTATCTGTTATACTACCTCGACATTTTTCATTTTGAATCGAAAAATATACATTTTGACAGTCGGAAAGAGCAGCTGAAAAAGCAACAATAATGCAAATAGCAACCATTCGTGCAGTATTTGGAGGTAGCCTGCTCAATCTCGGGGTCACCTTCATTGGTCAAGGCCGTCCAGTTATGGCTACCGGATCATTCATTGGTGCAGGTGAGCTTATGCCTTCACTGTCGAATTCGAAACTTCATATTCATCAATCAGTCTTCTAGTGGCTTGACAGAATCATTTCTCAAAATGCAGGAGTTTTCTTCTTACTGTTTCTTTGGTCTATGCACAGAGTGAAGGAGCTCAATAAATTTGAGAAAATGATATGAACATCACCCTTCATATTTCTTTCTATCTTTAAGAGCACTGAACATTGCACATGTAGTCAAGCAAATGAGAATTTTTGCTTGCAACGGAACGGGTTGAGATTTATCAATTTCGGTTCTGTTTGGGATAAAAAATTATCTCGATTTTGTCCCGTAAGTTTTTCACGAGAAAAATATTATCCTATTTTTTATCCCGTCTTATTAAAAATTTCGAGAAATTTTTTTATTCTTTGCCATTTTTAATTTGAGACAGCAAAATATACCACAAATCCCTTATCAAATGGAATGGGATCTCATTGGGACAGGACGGGCCAGAAAAATTTGCCATTGACATTTTCACTGCTACCACTTGAGGTTTGTCAAAATGTCAAACCAGTGGAAAAAGATCAAAAAAATTACAGAGTTTGGTAATTTACCTTCAAGGAGAATAGTCCGATAATTTTCAAATAGTTTTATTTAATTTGTCACTTGAAAATGAATCTTAAAAATGAATCTTAGGAAAATAAAAAATTAAAATTAAAATTAAATATGAGTTTTATCAACTCATTACGTTTTTAGGGGGAAAAGTGTAAATGGCCACTCTTTCGTATATACAGTAACAAAAAAATCACTTAATATTATCTCTCAATAATTGTATAGTGTTTCCATTTGTATGAAATATGTCCGTAATTCCTATTGAAATTATTAAAATACCCTCTAGGAATAGGAGAGTTGCCTAAGGTTGCCTTGGTCATTTCAAATAGATTGGTCGTGGTTCAAATCCAAAATTGCAATGTTAAATTGGTCATGGACCTATTTGATACATATGAACAATCTGTATCCTCACTCGAAGAAAACAAAAACATCAGGGACTCCAATATTATTTTACACGTTGCTAACAAGAAATGAAAAACCCGCCACGCATCATGCACCAAGTAACTGAACGGTGGTTGTTGCAGATTCAATTTTCAGTTTGTCGTTAGAAAAATTATAAATATATTAAATTTTTTTTAAATAATGAAATCATTCATTAATAACATAATTATAAAAATAGAGAGAAATAACATTTTCAACTCGAACACAATACTTATGATATTTTAGTTAGATCCAAATCTAACAATCTAAATTTTACACATTACATATTCTCCGTAACCGATTAGAAATTAAATGCACACCTAAAGTGACCGATTTTATCTTCTCACCTCGACTACTGTCGGTGAATACAATTTCATAAACATATACAGAATAACAGAAAACAATATAAGACTTTTAAATTAATCTATTTATATAATTTATTACAAATAAAAATTGATGAATTTATTATAAACTATATTGACACCCAATTACAAATATATCCGTAGAAAAAGAAAAATCACACCCCACGTTTACTAACAACTAGAATTGGAAAGAAAGACACAACCATTATTAATTTGGATTTTACCCACCTTTATGAATTGATATCTTGAATAGAATTTTATATTTAAATAGTTCTATTATCGAGAAAATATATTTATATTAAAAATAGAGGTTATTAAAAGGGGGAATACAATTTTTTTTTCTAAACATATGTTCTTTTTAATTAGACCCGGCCGGCGGTTCGGTTTCGGTTCGGAACCGAACCGAACCGGCCGGTTCCCGGTTCCACAAGTGTGGAACCAGAACCGAACCGGTTAATTCCGGTTCGGTTCCGGTTCCACTTCCAGTTCCACACTTAAGTGGTTCGGTTTACGGTTCCCCTTTTGGTTTTTTTTTTTAATAAATTTTAAAAAATAGAAAAAAAAAATTCTACAATCGTAATGTTTTTTCAACTATCACATCATTTTTATAAAATTATTTTTTTATAAAATTCTTTTAACATAAAATCATTTTTATAGCCAACTTTTGGCTAGTGTTTTCTTTATATAAGCGATGTGAGATATTTGTTACTTGGCTATTGTGTTTCACATCGTTTATATAAAGAAGTCAATAACCAAGAGTTAGTTATAAAAAGGATGTGGAAATTCATGTTTTAGTATTGCAATTTTAAACCTCATTATTATTAATAATAATAATTGAGATTTACTTGTGGAACCTTACGGTTCCAAGTAAATATTTTTTTACCGTACGGTTCCGGTTGGAATCGCTAGAACCGGTTCCAGTGGTTCCAACCGGTTCGGTCAGGGTGAGAACCCTAACCGAACCGGTCAGGTTCCGGTTCGGTTCCGGAATCGGTTGGAACCGGAATCGTTCGGTTTCGGTTCCGAACCGGAACCTTGGCCGGGTCTACTTTTAATTGTTACAACTTACAACATTAACATATGTTCAAATAGTACATGTATATGACGTGGATGGATATATTTAAAAACAACACTTAAATTTGGGAATAATTTTTTTTTCAATCCATTTACTGATCTTAACAGAAAATTAGTGTGGTGTCAAAAATAAAAACTTTTTTTTTGAAAGGTGATTGCAGAAGTAACTAATAATTGACTTGTTAACAAAAAAAAATTACATAAAAAATTAATAATAGACTAGTGATGTGATAATTTAATTCAACAAAAGCCTCCACAAAACTATTTTTTCAACAAGTTTTTCTATTGATGCCAAACTTTGACCCAATGTTCAACCAAAAAAAAAATTTAAATCCTGACTCCAACAAATCTAAATCATCGCTTTTCATATTCGCGATTTTATAATAATATTTTAATAAAATTAATTAAGGAAATAAATATGATGAATAATTCAAATGTCCACTCACATTCATTATAATTAGTTCGTATGTATCTCCACCAACTTAGCTTAGTCAATGACTTTACTAAATAGGATTATAGAAAGTTGCTGATTACAGTCTGATGGCATTCCAATTTATATATTTATTGAATTTTTGAAATTCCGTCGTTAAATCATTCCTTAAAAACTTAAACAAAATAGGTAAAATCTTCGATTATGTCAGGTTTTTATAAGAAACGTATTTTTTAGATTCGAATTCAGAATCTGAAAATCAGATTTTAAACTCTACCTCATCAAGTCATGTCCATTGGAGACAATCTAATTTATATTCTACTTGCGTGAGTGGGTTCAAATCCCATATATTTTTTATTTTTACTCGAAGAATTTTATCAACTGAAGCTGCTAGTACCCACATAGGAAATTACTGATTGATTTAACTTTTGTTGAAGTATATTAACTATGGGTGGCAAAACGAATCAACGAATCAAATTTGTATCGAATCATAAACGAATAGAATCAAAATGTGATGGATTCGTATTCGATTCGTTTATTAAACAAATCATAATATCAGGATTCGTATTCGATTCGTTTATTAAACGAATCGAATACGAATATTCGTTTATTCGTTTAGTCAATGATATTATTTAATAAAATAATTTATCACACTTGATTCACATTAATTCTTCATAAATATATACATATGAAATATGTAATTAATATATTTACTAAAAAAATCTCACCAAATATCGAAAATATTACTTTTTCTATGATAATTAGCTATAATTTATTGAATCTTAATTGAAAATTAACAAGAACTAATAAATAAAAATAATAAAACGAATCCTAAACGAATAAACGAATCAATGAGCTTAATTTCATATTCGATTCGTTTAATAAACGAATCGAATCGAATTGATCCATTTATTAAACGAATCCATTTTTTCAAACTTGTATTCGCTTTAAAGCGAATCGAATCGAACGAATAAACGAATCATGACCCAAATTGTTACCCCTAATATTAACTTTATTTAAGGGTAACGTTAATCTTCACAGTGCTAATTAAGATTGGTCCCTAAAAGTTTATAATCAAATTAATATGAACTTTCAAAAGAGAACAATACCATGTTAATGGGTCGGGGTACTTGCATATTAATTTCTCTGTGATATTGTGGTGTTGTAACAATTTTGTAATATGTGGTATTTAATTATGTTAAATATAATATTGGCATCCTCAAAGGATGTGGTTTGGTGGCAAATGGTTTATAATTTAGTTGTCGAGTATTGAATCTGAGTTCAGGTGTGTATTTCTTGTAAAAGTTTGGAATAGTAGTTGATTTTATCTGTCTCATTTAAACCTGGATCTGATAATTTAACGGCGGGATTTCCAACGTTTATATATATATATATATATATAATATATATATATATATATATATATATACACGGTGGCAGAGCCACTTAAGGTTGCCCCCACTAGTTTTTTTTTTTAATTATATATATATATATTATATATATATATATATATAGATATATATATATATATATATATAAATAATTAAACAACACTCATAAATTCATTATTTTTTAATTTTGTGAGTTGTATTTTTTAATATAATATGTAGGCCTAAGACTAAATTAATTAAAAAAAAAATTTCAATACACTTTTGTATCAATCTTATTTCTTAAACATCTAAAATAATTATATTTAATTTATATGTGTATAGATAATTGACTATTTTTCATTTTAAATCCATTCATTGATGTGTTTTTCCATTTGCAAAAGAATATGGATTCCATTACATTTAAATAAAAATAAAAATAACTATGTTTATACTCAGGTTTGGTTATTGATCTTCTAATTTATTGATATATTTGTAGTGATTTTTTTACTAAAACACGTCGTGTATAGTTGTTATGTATAAAATATTCACATATTAATATAATATAATTATTTTGTATATATTTTTTGTATATTTATTTTTTATTTATAGTTGTTCAAACTTCAAAGCACAAATATTGCGTTTTAACACTAAATTTTTAATAATTTAATTTAAAAAGTGATTAAATCTATAATAAATTAGAGAAAATTTAGTATATAATTATTATAATATACTACATAAACTTAAAATACATAATTTTAAAAATAATTTCTTACTTAGATTTTTATGGTAAATTGATATTTTTAGAAATTATGGATAAAAATATAATTCTGAAAATTTTGGGTTAATTTATAAGTTTAGAAACTAAGGGCTATTTCATAATTTTCAAAAGTATATGGATCATCTTGTTATTTCAAAAAATATGTATGAATTCATTATATATTATTTTGGTAAGAAAAAGAATTTTGCCCCAAAATTTCTGGATACGCCCACTTTATATATATATAATACTTGGCCAAATGTAAATCCCGTTTTTGGCCATGCATTAAAGATACGATCGATTGGATCTATTACCACGTGTTAGGTTTTGTTTTGTGTTTTTTTTTTTTGCCCTCCAACGTTAATGTTATCGCCCCCACGCGCCAAGCAACTTAAATTTATTCGATCCGCTGTCGTTTTGTGACAAACTAATAATATATATTAACTAAAAAGTGTTGTTTATTTACATTTTTGTACATCCAAATTCATCTAGGGTGTATTTGGTGCATTGGATTATGATGTATTAAATATCTTGTATTGTATTAATTAGCACAATCACATATTATTTGGTGACAATTTGTCAATTACGAACTATATTATTTAATGTTATTGACATCACACTAATAAATGATGGAGAGTGTAGATTATGACGCATTGCACTAAAATTTTTTTTAAAAAAATTGTTATTTTTCTAATTATATTAATATTAAAATATTAAAATAAAAATATTTTTAATACAATACAATGAAATACCAAACGTTGTACAACATTAATATAATATAATACTATTACAATACAACATATATTAAAAAATATAATACTTAATGCAATTAACGCATCCCTAATGAATAATGATAAATGCAATTTAAATGCAACCCACTTAATCATATTATATATATATAAATGATGATATCATTTAAATGACCTTTATAAATAATTACAAACTCTATTTTTAATGTGATGATATCATGTCCCAAAAATACATGGCTTGGTGATGTAGGGTTCGTGATTTCACATTGAGGTCCTGATTTTGAATTCAGAGAGTGTGTTTCTTATAAGAATATGGGATAATCATGATTTTATCTACTATGCTTAAGCCCGAAATGGATGATTTGATGGTGATATTTCCAACGATTAAAAAAAAAGGTGATGATATCATATATTTTAGGTGTAAAATAATCATTTTAGTCTCTCTCTCTATATATATATATATTAAGATTTTGTTATTTAATTTGTTTGTTAATTTTCAGAAATATTCTATCATGAAATGATTTTATTCTTAATTTATTTGGTAATTTTCATTTTTTTATTAATAAATGATTTTGTTATTTAATTTATTTGGTAGTTTTTTAATTTCCATTTTTATAAAGATTCTATAATGAAATGACTCTTTATCAGCCGTTAAATTATAATGAAATGATCTGAGCTACCAATTAAGCCACATAAAGATAACATTTGGATACATTATCTCTCTTAATCTTAACTATCTGTTATATTATCTTTTCTCCCATACCATTGTGCTTTATAATATAGATATTATAATTTGATCCCTATAAAGTTGAAATACTGGCTCCGCCGCGGCGGTCCAGCGGAACATCATCATTCAATTTTATAAACGATTTAACAAGATCCTGTTTATATTCTATTTGTTAAAATATTTAACTACTTTTATCTTCAAAATCTCAACCTCCGGACATTTCGTTAATTTTTTTTCCTAAATTTTCTTAATGAAAGCGGGAAAATGAGTAAATAAAGTGACACCAGAAGGCTAAATCAGTAAAAACACATACCCTGTGCGAGTCACGTGCTCGGACATTCCTATTCCTTTGCTCTCTTATATAAACTCTCTCCACTCGACTCCATTTCCTCAGCAACGCCATTTCTCGTTCTCCCAAACCAGCTCTCCTCACGTGATCTACTCATTCTGAGTCTCGCAGGTAAATTATTTCATGATCTCGTGTTTTTTAATTTGAAATAATTAACATGAAAAAGGAAAAACAAATAAATTAGTCATTGAAACAAGATTCAGTACCGATTCTCATAATAAAAATGAAATTGTATGCGCTAAATGTGAAGTTATTGTTTCTTCAAATCAGATTTAGCTGATTTGATTTTTGATTCTTTGTTTGTCCTTTTTTTTTAAAAAATTTCTGTTTGGTTCCTGAGAAAATTGAAGAATATTTTTGTTTTCATGCATTTTCTCTGAAGTCAAACGGAGGATTGAAATTTTGATTGTTAGTTAGTTAGTTAGGTAAGCATTCTTATCAGCTTGGATACAGTTATTTTATTTATTTAGCTAGTTAGTTATTAACGCTAATGTTAATGCTAATTCAAATATTAACTGTGATTTTTAAGATATTCTTCATGATTAGATTCGTTTATAAGTGATCTGATTTTAAATGTTCTATCCAATTATCTCGCTTAAATTTTCGTAATTTTTTGTAATAACCTTTTCTGTTGTTGAGAAAAAATTAGTGATTGATTAATGTTTCAACTGTCTTCACGCAGTTAATATGAATCATATAACTAGCAAGATCTTTCTCGTTCTGTTGCCTCATATGTGTTGCAAATACTTTAGTTTTACTTATGCTTTTTTCTACATAATTAACCAAAAAAGTGAATAAATTTGTAATTGTTGCAGATTACGATTTGCATTTACACATGGCTCCAGCAGCAGTATCAGATTCGATAAAGCCTAGAGGTGTGGTTTTTAAACTATTTTGATGATTCTATGTACTAGATTAATGCATAATTGGTTAAATTTGTGGAATAAACGCTACATTATGTCAAAAATGTTGAATTCGCACCGAATTTTAATTTTAATGAAATGATTCATTTTTTATCTCATAATTACATGTTTAGTAAGGAAATATGTGGGTTATAAATCTGTAACTTCAAATGTAAATGGTATAGTGCTTGCCATTTTTCAATCTTCTCTGTTTATTCTTTACAGATGTTTGTATTGTCGGGGTTGCTCGTACACCAATGGGTGGATTTCTTGGTACCCTATCATCCTTACCTGCTACCAAGCTTGGATCTATCACCATTGAAGGTTAGAATGCAACCTTTTTATTTTGTCTCCTGATTGACAGAATGAGTACTTCTATCTCTTTTGTCTTATGTTAGATTCTAACTCCTTTGGTTTTTTTTTTTTTTTTTGGTTGACTTGCAGCTGCTCTTAAGAGAGCAAATGTTGATCCATCACTTGTACAAGAAGTTTTCTTTGGAAATGTTCTCAGCGCAAATCTAGGACAGGCTCCTGCTAGACAGGCTGCCTTGGGTGCAGGAATTCCTAATTCAGTGATCTGTACCACAGTTAACAAAGTTTGTGCATCAGGGATGAAAGGTATAAGCTGTAAAATTTGAGAAGTCTTATTGTTATTATTATTAATTTTATATTAAGGAAATCAAATTAACATCTGGTGGCCTTTTTTGTTGGTCATTTCAGCTACAATGCTTGCAGCACAGAGTATTCAGTTGGGGATCAACGACGTTGTTGTGGCTGGAGGCATGGAAAGCATGTCTAACACTCCTAAATATCTGGCAGAAGCAAGGTTTATATCCCTCTCTCACTCATGGATCTCCCTCTCTCTCTTTCCGCTCTTCTTTTTTTTTTCCACTCAAATTAAAACTCAATTTCAGATTTCTGATTTTGTACTTTCCTGCAGGAAGGGGTCTCGACTTGGACATGATTCTCTAGTTGATGGAATGCTTAAAGATGGATTGTGGGATGTTTATAATGATTGTGGCATGGGAACTTGTGCTGAACTATGTGCTGATCAACATTCAATAACAAGGGAGGATCAGGTATTGTATTTCTCTGATTCTTGGATTTCGTACACAGAAGCTATTGTGCTACTAATCTTGCATTAATAGCTCCTGATTCGTATCTTCATGATGTTTGCAGGATAACTATGCTGTTCAGAGCTTTGAGCGTGGTATTGCAGCCCAAGATGCTGATGCCTTTACATGGGAAATTGTTCCAGTAAGACATCTGGTTATATTTAGTTAAGTGATGCTATGTTTGGTTGTTGTTCTACATAGGTTACATACTGAATCCAATAAACTACAGGTTGAAGTTTCTGGGGGAAGGGGAAAACCATCAACCATTGTTGATAAGGATGAAGGTTTGGGCAAGGTAATTACATACTGTTATCTTCATTCTGCTGCTTCCGATGATGTAGATGCCTACTTTAGAAAATAAGACAACTTATTCACATCTAGATTGAGGTGTCTGTTTTTTTTTTTTTTTTTGGCAAGGTGGCCATAATTTTCCTTTTGCAAAATTGCAACTTCCAGTTAAACTGACTTCAGTTTGCATTTGGAAATTGTGTACCTAGCTTACTGCTTAATGATGTTTTACATGTTGATTTCATTCTATGCCAGTTTGACCCAGCAAAATTGAGGAAGCTTCGACCAAGTTTCAAAGAGAATGGAGGAACTGTTACTGCTGGCAATGCCTCTAGTATAAGGTTCAGTCCCTATATTATTGCTTCTATAATTGCCTTTAAGCTATAATCAGGTTAGAAACATGCTCCTTTGTAACAAGAAGCTATGTTAAGAACTTTTAATTATTTTGGTACCTTGACTTTCTCAGAAGAAACCGATTATCCTCAAAACAACTTTAAAATCTCTTTAAATACCGGTTCAACTGTTTAATCCATTGAAGCGTATGGAGTTACTCACCACTTTGGTTATGCATGTCATACAAGGACTTGAAACCAACCTCCTACTGAAACTACTTGCTCTTATTGATAGTGATGGAGCTGCAGCATTAGTTCTAGTGAGTGGAGAGAAGGCACTTGAGCTTGGTCTGCAAGTGATTGCAAAGATCACAGGATATGCTGATGCTGCTCAGGTACGTCCTTATTTATGTAGATAAAATGTACTTGTTATAGTGACCAGTACACAAATATATAAGCGGCAAATGACTGTTTCTCAAAACTATTCATTTCAATTTTAATTTTCTCATTTGTTTTAAGTTTCAAGTGTCATTCAATTTGATGCTCAATGCTCAATTCATATGTGTTTACTTTGCAGGCACCAGAGATCTTTACGACAGCTCCGGCCCTAGCAATACCTAAAGCCATATCAAAAGCCGGATTGGTGGCTTCTCAAGTTGATTTTTACGAAATAAATGAGGCCTTTGCTGTAAGATTTAATCACTAATCGTTAATGTGGTTTCTCTATCTATCTCCAGGCTTGCTTTATCTTAAATTACCACATTGGTTTTTGCAGGTCGTGGCCCTTGCAAACCAGAAATTGCTTGGACTAAATCCTGTGAGTTCTCCACCTCAAGCAGTCCCCCACTGTGCATTTGTGCATGTTTTTGTTAGCCTATGCACGAGTATATCAAGGTTTTAAAATCGTCCATTTCATTAATCAAGATCTTTTCTTATCTTGCTAACAGGATAAGGTTAATGTGCATGGCGGAGCTGTATCATTGGGACACCCTCTGGGTTGCAGTGGAGCTCGTATCTTGGTCACACTCTTGGGGGTTATATATGTTCTCAACAACATTTACTGCATCATCAGGTAAAGATTTTATTTTCCTTTCAATTCTCTAACGAATGGTACTGCAGGTGCTTAGGCAGAAAACTGGGAAATACGGTGTCGCTGGCGTTTGCAATGGAGGCGGCGGTGCATCTGCGCTTGTTCTAGAGCTTGTGTAAAGCCTTTTCTGTTCGGTAAGTATCATTCAATAATCAATATTCATTTACAATTAACACAAGCACATAATAAGCGTACTTAGGCCGTGATTAACGTGACAATTACTTTTCTTTGCTATAGGATATGAATGAGGATGAATTGGTTGGCCATCAGTTTTAAATGCTGTGCTATTTATTGTGTCTCCATTTTCTTTTTCATATTTGCTTTCATCTCCAATAAAACTATATATATTTTTTTAGAACTTACAGAAAATAATTTCCTAGCTATGCTCTCTCCCATTTTATTATATGTTCTTACGCCGGAAAAAGCCAAAGGGTCAACCGGTCTGGTTTACCTACAATTACTTGAAATGCATTTGGATAATTGAAACACAATTTATTGAATTTTTCAATGATTCAAGACGGATCTAAAGTACTAATCTCTTCTTATACTTGTAACAAATAAGAAAGAAACTACCGTTTATTTAACAATAATAAGGAAAATAATATTTTGTTCGAAACTTTGCTCGATTCAGTACTTGAAAAATAAAAAATAAAAAAATAAACGTTTTGGTTTTGCTTTTTCGGTTCAATATAATATTCACATTTTTTGTTTTGGAAATTCGGTTATCAAATTATCCGATCTGGATTTAAGCAATGCAATTACTGGATACGAACCTAAAATTTGAGTAGTCAAATTTTAAGTCTTATGCGACCAGCATCAATATTTTCAAACATTCTAACATCACTCCAATAACAATAGGAATATTAGATACTAGCGTTTTGAGTAACAAGAATATCTTAAGCAGGAGATTTGATTAATGGAGTCTAAAATTTTATCGCAACTATCAATAGGATTAGTAAGAACATTTATAAAAAAAACTAAATAAGCATATAGTATAATTAAATCGTGATTCATCAAAACAACACTAACAGTATTTCATACATTATTAATTATTTGATTCCAAAAAGATGTGTGTGTATAATTTAGTGTGGGTTGACGATCTTGTATATTAAAATCAAATCACTACCCTATCTTATACATTTTTATTAATAAAACCTCTTTCATTTATTAATTTTCTAATCACCATTTGAAATCGTAGTCAATTCATTAAAAAAAATTAGAAAAATAAAAATAAAAAAGTGGGCCCATACGAACCCACCATTTCCCATCTCACAACGGCATGTCCTGTCGTTGGCCCATTAGGCCCACTCCCCCCCTCACCATCTTATAAAAAAATATTCGCTTTCTTACTGTCTTTCTTCTTCTTCGTTATCAAGATAACAACAAATACACCAAACTCAACAACCTAAAACCCAACCAGCATCAACGCAAAACGACTTCACAGTTCCCTCTCAAATATCTCTCCATCTCCCATGGCCGTAAGCTATTTGTCTTTTAATGAAAAAAAGTTGAATTTGATGAATTTTATTTTTTGTTTCCTTTTAGAGCTAATGGTTGAATTGTAGTTCATTTTTCTAGTGTATAAGCTTTTTTACTTTCAGCTCAATATGATCCTTTGAAGATTCATTTGGTTTTTTTTTCCCTCTCTTTTGGTATGTGAGTGCAAATATTTGAAGTTCTGCCAAAAGGGTACTTGAAAAAAATGTTTTTTTTGGGTAATAGGAAACTAAAAATAGAAATTTTCTTCGCACCGAAGCTGTTTTTGATGGTAGCTAGCTGGAGATACTGTGCTGCTGGCATGGAATTGGGATGATTGTTTGTTGAGAAAATTTTATTTTGATTTGTGCAATTTGGTGTTTTTTATTTTAATTATATCTAATTAATTTATTGGATGAATTACATGATTTCCTCTATTGATGTGTCTGTTTCAATGTATGTTAAGTGCCCGTCCGCTTTTAGCTAACTTATTCCCATATGTTTGTGTTTTTTTGTTAGACAAGTAATTGTCACAAGTCAGAGCTTTTGTGTTTAATATTTACAGGAGAAAGGTGGACCGTTGCCAAAGTTTGGTGAATGGGATGTTAATGACCCGTCATCAGCTGAGGGGTTCACGGTTATTTTCAACAAGGCTAGAGATGAGAAAAAGACTGGTGGCAAACTTGATTCGCCCGTGAAGGATGATTCTCAATTTAAACATGGAGCTGTACTTGGGAAGCCTCACACTGTAAGTTGGACCATCTTATGCTTATTTTAGTTTCTGTTTGATTAGAACCTCCACCAATGTAATGGTTCAGTTAAACTTTTATGAAGATGTTGAGGTGAATACTTCAGGAAAATATTTTGTTGCTATGGCGATCAAGTCTCTGAGTTTTCAGTCTACCTTTTTTCCTTTTTTTGGAAAACAGAGCAATATCTATCAGTGGTGCTTCTTATCAACTCGGCCTTCTTGTTCTTGTTCTTTTGAATTTATAGCTTATCACCTTCAATTTTCCGTTAACTCGTGTCTATGCTTTGTTTCTTGAATACAGCCTTTACACTAAGATTTTACGCATGTCAGGACGAATCTGAGCATTTGCTCATTATCTAAGAAAAGTATGTTTCAATCCACTGTATTTAGCATCCAGTTATCTCTCAAGGCCCAACCATTGTAAGATGTCTTTCCCCTGTTTTCCCCTGAATCAGTACCACCTCTCACTTCAAATGACTATCAACATTCCATGCCCTTGTGTTGGAAAAATGCTTTACTTCAAATTTTACTGAAAAAACATTATGGAATGCTATGGCGTCACAATTAAAGTATGTGACACATGTCATGTCACGAAAATACATTTATCTTATCAGCACCCACCTGTGTATTTAAAACTACTTATGTGGCTTGCCGGATTGTATCGTGTCAGTAATTAGTTTTGTGTCTTGATGGATATTATCCAATTGGCTGGTTTTTGTTTTCATTTCTGAAAGTTGGTTATGGAAGATGACCTCATGAAGTAACATTATTGGTCTTTTTTTTATTTGTAGAGTATTCCCTTATTGACAAGAAAATGCGCACACACCATAATCACAGGTTGACAAATACACTTATTTTGATGTTTTCAAATGCATTTTCGCAGAAAAAATGGTTTTGCTGCATGCAAGCTGCCCGTGCAGAATCATAGGAAGTTCTTACCTTTCAAGAGCTTTACAAGGAAAGTATTATATATCTATGTCCATCCCTGATGTAAGATCCAGAAGACTGGAGCTTTTCAGAAGCTATGATAGGTCCTGCTGGAATATGTTTGTTGTGAATTTAAGCTTTGGTAATGATGTGCTCCTAGGGAAGAATATTTTGAAATAACAATATTTTATATTCATGTATTTTGGTAAGTCCTTATCTCGTCGGGAGGGTTGTGTTCCGCTGATCCCTTCATTCAGTTTTTTCACGAGTTGACTCTTTGCTATTTGTGACAATTCTTCTCTCTATTGTTTCAAGTGAATGTGATTTTTCTTGTGTGAAATTGTGTACCTATCCCAAATGAAGCTCACTTGTTTCTCATATTAGCATGGTTCTCCGAGGATATCGGTTCCTAATTTGCTGCAGGTAACCGTTAATTTCCTGCCATTGATTAATCATCTGGCACAAATGAGAAGATTGAAGCATGAAAAGATGAAGAGTCGTGTAAATGTGGTATCAGCTACCAAAACATGTGAGAACACAAAAGGTAAAACCTTCAACTTGTAGTTTTACAATAAATGAATATCGTTTGCTCTCTAAACTCTTGGCAATCCTCGTTTTTGGTCAAACAAGCGCTTCAAAAGATAGACTTGGAGGAAACTAGCCGCGATGAGGAAAAATGATTCCTTGGTTCACTGCGGCGGTGAAGTTAAATCCATTGATCAATGAACTTTTTCCAGATTATATCAGGATTGATTAGTAAACTTTCCCAGAAAAAATGAGTGCAATGTTTACCTATCAGTTGGCGTTCGGTCTGAGCATCCAACCAGTGCTGTTCAAACTGAATGTTATAAAGTGCTTCCTCCAGTTTTGCTATCTGACCCAATACGGGATTAATATGCTCTGGAAACGTTCACCAAAAAAATCATCTGAGTCATTCTCTAATGAGCAATGCTAATTTACCTCAAAATGGTAAACATTAGTTTTGGGGGAAAATTAATAATATTTGATAACTAACTCCGGTGTTTTAGAAATTGTAATATGCGTGTTCATTAGGATTCAGTTTCAGTTATGAGTTTTGACTTAGGCAAATTTCGAGTTGGAACTCTAAACGATGTCGCTTTTAATTTAATAATCAGTCTTGCATGGACATTAGTAGAGAGTTTTTGGAGATCATCCATTAAATAAGTCACGTGTTGAGATTCTTTTATTGATCAATTTAGAAATAAATATTCGGTGTGATAAAATTTCAGTATATGAGCACTCAACAATGATATATGGACGCCCTTCTCTAAATAAAATCATAAAAAATAAAAATACTTGACTACAAAATAAAACGAAGATTCATCTTGATAAAAATATTTTTTAGTCATTTTTATAAGGTTCATGCTAACAGAGTGTCCTTACGACACTCATTAAAAATTCATTCTATGAATTAATATTTGATAACTAAATCCAGTGTTTTTGAAATTGTAATGTGTGTGTTCATTAGGATTAAGTTTCACTTATGAGTTTTGACAGAGGCAAATTTCAAGTTGGAACTCTAAACGATGTCGCTTTTAATTTAATAATTAATCTTGCATGGACATTAGTAGAGAGTTTTTGTGGATCATCCATTAAATAAGTCACGTGTTGAAATTCTTTTATTGATCAATTTAGAAATAAATATTCGGTGTGACAAAATTTCAGTATATGAGCACTCAACAATGATATATGGACACCCTTTTCTAAATAAAATCATAAAAAATAAAAAAAATTGCTTTTAAGCGAAAGCGAAATGAGACTTTATAAAATAGGAATCGAGTGTCTTTTTCACTACAAAATAAAACGAAGATTCATCTTGATAAAAATATTTTTTAGTCCTTTTTATAAGGTTCATGCTAATAGAGTATCCTTACGGCACTCATTAAAAATTCATTCTATGAATTAATATTTGATAACTAACTCCGGTGTTTTAGAAATTGTAATGTGTGTGTTCATTAGGATTCAATTTCAGTTATGAGTTTTGACTGAGGCAAACTTCATGTTGGAACTCTAAACGATGTCGCTTTTAATTTAATAATCAGTCTTGCATGGACATTAGTAGAGAGTTTTTGGAGATCATCCATTAAATAAGTCACGTGTTGAAATTCTTTTATTGATCAATTTAGAAATAAATATTCGGTGTGACAAAATTTCAGTATATAAGCACTCAACAATGATATATGGACGCCCTTCTCTAAATAAAATCATAAAAAATAAAAATACTTGACTACAAAATAAAACGAAGATTCATCTTGATAAAAATATTTTTTAGTCATTTTTATAAGGTTCATGCTAACAAAGTGTCCTTACGGCACTCATTAAAAATTCATTCTAGGAATTAATATTTGATAACTAAATCCAGTGTTTTTGAAATTGTAATGTGTGTGTTCATTAGGATTAAGTTTCACTTATGAGTTTTGACGGAGGCAAATTTCAAGTTGGAACTCTAAACGATGTAGCTTTTAATTTAATAATTAATCTTGCATGGACATTAGTAGAGAGTTTTTGTGGATCATCCATTAAATAAGTCACGTGTTGAAATTCTTTTATTGATCAATTTAGAAATAAATATTCGGTGTGACAAAATTTCAGTATATGAGCACTCAACAATGATATATGGACGCCCTTTTCTAAATAAAATCATAAAAAAATAAAAAATTGCTTTTAAGCGAAAGCGAAATGAGACTTTATAAAAAAAAATCCACCGTATTTTGCATCCAGTTATCTCTCAAGGCCCAACCATTGTTAGATGTCTTTCCCCTGTTTTCTCCTGAATCAGTACCACCTCTCACTTCAAATGACTATCAACATTCCATGCCCTTGTGTTTAGGGGTGGTAAAACGAATCAACAAATCGAATTTGTATCGAATCCTAAACGAATCGAATCGAAATATGATGAATTTGCATTTGATTCGTTTATTAAACGAATCATAATATCAGGATTCATATTCGATTCGTTTATTAAACGAATCGAATACGAATATTTGTTTAGTAATGATATTATTTAATATCATAATTTACCATAATTGATTTGCATTAATTTTTTATAAATATATACATATAAAATATGTAATTAATATATTTATTAAAAATACTTCACCAAATATCGAAAATATTATTTTTCTATGTTAATTAGTCATAATTTCTCGAATCTTAATTGAAAAATAACAATAACTAGTACAAGAAAATAATAAAACGAATCATAAACGAATAAACGAATCCATGAGCTTAAATTCGTATTCGATTCATTTAATAAACGAATCGAACCGAATTGACTCATTTATTAAACGAATCCATTTTTTCAAACTTGTATTCACTTTAAAGCGAATCGAATCGAACGAATAAACGATTCTTGATCCAAATTGCCACCCCTACTTGTGTTGGAAAAATGCATTACATTCAAATTTTACTGAAAAAAACATTATGGAATGATATGGTGTCACAATTAAAGTATGTGACACATGCCATGTCACGAAAATACATTTATCTTATAAGCACCCACCTGTGTATTTAAAACTACTTATGTGGCTTGCCGGCTGGTTTTTGTTTTCATTTATGAAAGTTGGTTATGAAAGATGACCACATTAAGTAACATTATCGGTCTTTTTATTTATTTGTAGAGTCCGATCCAGGAGAAAATTATTGGATAGCAGTCAAGGCAATCCTTAAGTACTTAAGAAGAACTAAGGATATGATACTGACTTACGGATCACTAGAACTGAAAGTGGAAGGGTTTACGGACTCGGACTTTCAGACAGACACTGATGATTATAAGTCAACCTCTGGATTCATGTTCTTATGTAATGGAGGAGCATTCAGTTGGAAGAGCGCCAAGCAATCCACTATTGCGGACTCCACTACTGAGGCAGAATACATAGCATCTTCAAAAGCAGTGAAATAAGCAGTTTGGATAAAGAAGTTCGTTACAGAACTAGGTGTGGTTCCAACCATTGAAGGAGCGTTCCCTTTAAACTGCGACAACAATGGGGCTATAGCACAGGCTAAGGAACCAAGGTCGCACCAGAAATCCAAACACATTCAAAGAAAATATCACATACTAAAAGAATATGTTGGACATGGGCAGATAGCCATTCAGAAAACACCTTCAGCTGATAATGTGGCTGATCCACTCACAAAGCCAATGAGCCAAGAACAAATGGAGCGTCATCTTAAGAAGATGGGCATTGGGTATCATAACAACTGGTTTTAGTGCAAGTGGGAGTTTGTTAGAGTGTATGCCCTAAAACCAGCTATGGATGTAATGGTTTAAGACATAATATTTGTAATATAGTTTATTATTTATTAATAAAATGCATTTGTTAACTACACATTATTACATTCATATTTTATGTGTATGTCCTGAGACATTATGTCAAGTGAATATTGTTAATCCAAAAGACGTTTGTGATTATGAGAGTCAATAATATTTATATATGTCTCAAATTAAGTTCTTGGTAAAATGTGATTGTTATACAGGACTATAATAAATCACTTAACCAATATTGTTGTGTGTCGCCTAAATTGACATATGATGTTAATAGAATGAATGATGAGTCTCATATCATAAGGACACATACAATAGATGTTCTTAGTAGAATGAAATATTGAACACGACCACAGAAACGTAAGATCACATGGTAATATTATCTAAGGTCATTGATCTTCGTAATAATACATTAGTGTCATCATATCATTTGACCTGGGATTATATGATGACTTGTGCGATAGTACTATTGGTTCACTAGTATATCCTCATTCGACTATCCACGTCCTTTGAATAAATACTAGATGACATTAAGCAATTGACGTACAAAGTCACATATGCTTCAAGATGGGATCCGATAGCTTTGATAATAAAAGAGATGTTTCAAGTAAACTCAAAGTTGTGGATATAAGTCTTTGGCCAAAACAGTCGATATTTTAGAGATATCAAATCCACAAGATAAAATTTAAAGATATGTCGAGTATAAGGATTTTACCTTACCATAATCTAGACTCGATAAGAAACATAAATATCTGAAGGAATGAGATGACATGTTTGAAGTGTATTCTAACATATGTTTTCTCACTTCATTCATCGACTAGGGGTCATGGCTTGCTGCTAGGCGATTACCCATGTCCCATGGTCTGTGGAATATCATAGAGATGAAATATTAAAAAGTTATTATTATTTCACTGCTACTCGATAATGAACCTAGGACGGTCGCACAATATAGTTCTTGTCTATGTTACAAATTCGAGGATGTTTATTAAAAGTTAATAAATGATTATTTTGGCATTTCCTAATTGGATTAGGATATTCGGGATATTTCGAAAATATTAATTTGATTAATAAATTCGAAATATAAAATAAGATTTAATTGTTTAATTAAATATTTGATATTTATATTAAATAAATTAAATGTATTTTTAATTAATTATTAATTAAAATTAAGTAAGTTAAATTAATTAAATAATAGTTAATTAATTATTATGCCAAAATAATATTTAATCTATTGGGCTTTAATTTAGTGGGCTAACACCCAAATTAATTAGAGTTCTATTTAAGATTAAATAGGGAAGTCTTTATTTAATTAGGATTCATAATTTGATTAAGTATCATAACTTTATTTTTTTGAAAGAATCTTTAAGATACCAAATTTGATTTGGAGAGATATTTGACTGACATTATTGTATTGGGATACAATTAAAACAAATATAATGCTTATATATATGTGTGTGTCTTCACGTTAATATAATATATATATACACAAACTTTGGAGGCCAAACTTCTTATTCAAGTTGAAAGGCAAAACTTCTTGTTCAAGTTGAAGGCAATGGCGGAGCCAGGAATTCAATACATGAGGGGCTAAGTTAAAAAGTTCAACAAAAAACAAGTATCAAAATTTTGAACTTCATTAATATATTTTCATTCAATACATTTATAATTGTTCTTGACGAGTTTTCATATGTTGAAAACGTTGAATGATTACCTCATTATCAATACTACAAAAAATATCATTTTCTATGTATACAACTAAACTATCATTCAACCATTGATCTCTCATCCGATTTTTTAATCGATTTTTCACAAATTGCATAGTTGAAAATTCCAATATGCTGCTCGATATTCATTTTGAGTTTTGTCTGAATGTCTTGAGAAATCTATTTTAATATGCTGCTTCTGATTCATCAACGCTTCACAGTTATGTCTAGTTTTGTTGTGAGCACTATTCATATCTCCCTCATGTTCAATAAATTTTTTTTTCTTCTTCCAATTCTTAAATCATTTACCAACAAATATATCACCACCACTTTGTTTACCATTCTCTTCTTTAAAAAGATAACAAAAAAGACAAAATGCAACATCTTTTTTCTACCCTATATTCCAACCATGATCCAAAATTTTCAAATCAAGTTAAGACAAACCGCTGTTTTTTATTTTCAAAATTTGATAATTTAAAGTTGTGGTTTTTAGGTTGAATTGTACCTTTTTCTTTGGAGAATAATTTCAAAATTTGATAATTTCAAAATTTAATAATTTAATTTTCTTTGGAGAAGGTTGTAATGTTGATTTTTTTTAAAAATATTACTCCATTACTATATCAAATAAACAAAATAATAATTTAGTTTCTTGTAAAAAAATTTATTGAAAAAACCTAAAGGAATCAACAAATCATTATTAGGTTTCAAAATTAATGTCATATTGTTCAATTTTTTCAAAAAAACAAATTTGACTATGTTAAATTAATAAAAAAAAATTGACTATGTTAAATTACAACAAATATAATTGGCTGCAAAAAGGGTAACTGTAAGTCTAGCATCCTCACCATCAAGCTAAATTAATAAAAGATTCACTATGTTAAATTAATAACAAATTAACTACGTCAAAGTAATTTGTAACTGTAAAACTAAATAGCTAATAATGAGCATAGAAAAAAAATTGAACAATACGATATGTCGATAATATTAATTTCCAAACCCATTTTTATTTTGCATAAAAATATATAGAGAGTGTTATCCTGAATTGTTGGAATAAAAGTATAACCGCCCTGGACTCTCCTTTGCTTTGTGCAGTTGCTCACTCACCTTTGAATTTCGTTGTTGATGACTTGTATCTTTTGTATTTGTTTCTTAAGAAGTTTCCGAATTTATGAGAAAATGGGAACAAAAAATAAGGATTTAATATAAAATAATTTTTTTTAAAAAAAAAAATTAATTTATAAAATTTTGTTGGGCCCAGCAGGGGCTGCAGCCCCTGCTGGGCCCAACGTGGAGCCGCCCTTGGGCAAGACTTCTTGTTCACGTTGAAGGCAAAAAGAAAAATAATGACAAGAAGGTCTTGTTGAAGGCAAAAAGAAGAAGTAATAACAAGAAGGTCTTGTTGTTCACGTTGCTTTGTATATATGCATGCACAAATACATTAGTATATATATAAATTAAGCGAAAATAGTTTAGAAGCAATTTTTTTTCTCTCTATTGGAATAGTTCCAATTTATTTCTAAAGACTTCAAACATCCTAGAAAAAAAAAAGTTTCTTTTGTTCTCAAGAGTGTGAACGATTTGTTCGTAGAGAATAGCTAGTGTGCCAACTAGGTATGTTTTATTATCAGAAAATATTATTTATGTTGATAAATAAAATATGTGTTGCATGATGTTAAATTAATATATAGATTAATTTAAATAGTATATTGTTTACGTCAACAACGACATAACCACGATCCTTAAAGTGGTTTTGAAAGAAAATTTTTAAATTCCAATCACATTGATGCTTCCGCACTAACCCCGAAACCTTACATAATCGTGTAAATGTGGTATCAGCTACCAAAACATGTAAGAACACAAAAGGTAAAACCTTCAACTTGTAGAATTACAATAAATGAATATCCTTTGCTCTCTAAACTCTTGACAATCCTCGTTTTTGGTCAAACAATCGCTTCAAAAGATAGACTTGGAGGAAACTAGCCGCGATGAGGAAAAATGATTCGATCATAGCTTTGTGAATTGCTCTCCGGCTCATTCCTTGGTTCACTGCGGCGTGAAGTTAACTCCATTGATCAATGGATTTTTTCCAGATTATATCAGGATTGATTAGTAAACTTTCCCAGAAAAAAATGAGTGCAATGTTTACCTATCAGTTGGCGTTCGGTCTGAGCATCCAACCAGTGCTGTTCAAACTGAATGTTATAAAGTGCTTCCTCCAGTTTTGCTATCTGATCCAATATGGGATTAATATGCTCTGCAAACATTCACCAAAAAATCATCTGAGTCATCGAAATTATGTTTGAATTCATGTTCGAAAAGGCAAATCCAAAACGATGCCGTTTTGGTTTACTCTTTCCGAGCGTAGTGTCTTTCTTCATTCTCACCATCTTTGGCATGTTGATCAAAGTATGCAAAGTGAGCAACATGTATATCAAAATCAATAGTTTCATGATAAGGTGACTTGTTGGTGAAGCAAAACTTGTAAGCCCCTTTCTTGTGAGCCACAAATTCAAACATTGCTGTGCTTCTGTGGTCAAAATCTTGAATATGCTCGCCGGAAGGTCCTGTTACCTGATAATCTCAACAAACATTTAACGTGATCGTTGATCCATGGAAGATAATTAACAATAATCAAACAAAACATTTTCCCACCAAGTGGGGTTGGTTACATGAATCTTTTAACGTCATTGTGTTCTATTATGTATCATTCTTTTATTAAACTCGCTAACACGTCATTTTTAATTATTCATTCTCGTTTTCTCACCCCGGACATTTAGGAGATTACATTGCAGGTAGATAAACAAACAATGATACAATAAAATACAGAACAAAGCCAAAGGAAAACAAATAGAAAGGATACATACAGTGAGATCAACACTATCATCAGAGAAATGCCATGGAGAATCAGCCTTAATGACAACAAAAGAACAATGAAGAGTGTCACCTTCATATTCAACATTATGATACACACATTCTTCTCTGTCCACTTCAAATCTTATGCCTTGTGTAATTCTCACAATACCCACCACCATTATCATTCGCACTATTACATGTTTCAAGCAACAAAATGTTTCCATTTCAATCTCTGTGATTAATTTTTCTCAATGATTCATACATGAACATGAGAGAAAATGGAGTAATTGATTTGTTAAAAATGGAAAACATTAGTTTTTGGGGGAAAAATTTAATAATATTTGATAACTAACTCCGGTGTTTTAGAAATTGTAATGTGTGTGTTCATTAGGATTCAGTTTCAGTTATGAGTTTTGACTGAGTCAAACTTCAAGTTGGAACTCTAAACGATGTCGCTTTTAATTTAATAATCAGTCTTGCATGGACATTAGTATAGAGTTTTTGGAGATCAACCATTAAATAAGTCACGTGTTGAAATTCTTTTATTGATCAATTTAGAAATAAATATTCGGTGTGACAAAATTTCAGTATATGAGCACTCAACAATGATATATGGACGCCCTTCTCTAAATAAAATCATAAAATATAAAAATACTTTACTACAAAAAAAAAAAAAAGATTCGTCTTAATAAAAATATATTTTAGTCTTTTTTATAATGTTCATGTTAATAGTGCCCTTACGACACTCATTAAGAATTCATTTTAAGAAAATTTTGACATCATTTTTATGAAAAATAAAAAAAAACTGTCAAAATATTAATTAATTTTTCTCTTTTTCCCAAAATATATTATTAACGAGTGCCCTTATCACACTCGTTAGCATTTCTCTTTTTATAATTATGTGCATAATAGTGTGAACAAAGCTTGCATTCATTATTTATCATGCGCACCTGACTTGATAGCTTACACTAACGGATACTCGCTATTTTGAGAGTCATCATCGTCTTACATGTGATGAACTGACCCATTAATTAGATATTATCTTCTTTACATTGCTGATGCGATGTAATGACTCGCCCACTAATAAAATTTTGTCCACGACTCGTCCCACTAGTAAGATATTATCCTCTCTAAACAATCGGTGACTTAACTCCGAAACCCTATACCCTCGAGATTTTATTAAACACAAGCCCATCCAAAATAACTTATAGTTAAAAGAAAGCTAATCCCAGCCATATGAGATGTCACATTACATATTTCACATCCTTCCCCACTAACAAGAAAGTCTAGAATATGATTATACCTTGGTGATAATACAAGAACTGCCAAAGCAATCAAAGATGCAACTTTACATTTTACTAATATCATCGACATTATTTACTTTCTAACCCAATAAAAAGTGATCCCGCCTTTGTTTTTCTTCTTCAATGGGTCATCCCAGTTGAGTTTCGATGTGGTAGATTGTGTAGACCAAAAAGTCGGGGACTAATTCCTCCCTCCTCTACAACAATTGTATCTGTACAACACACTGGCATTAGATTTTACCATTGTTAGCAGCTACGCGGCAGCACGGGATGGCTGTAAGATCTTCTTCTCCTCAATTGCTAGCCTTTTGTGTAGTCGCTCGAGATGAAAGCAAAACTCCATGATTAAATCCCTCAATTCCTTTGCTTTTTCATACTCCTCGGTTCCAGAATAAGCAAGCTTCAAATCATGGCTAATCCCAGTGTTGCCCTTCTGCAGTGTCATCTCCAAAAGGTAATCCATCAAAATCAAGATTAATGAATAAAGTAAACTTAAGCATCATAATTGATGATGAATAAAAAAAAAGGTAAAAACTAACCTGAGATTTAAGCATAGAAGTCCCAGTTGGCGCTAACATATTATTCCTAGACAAGTTTCTAGCCACCACCCAAGGCCTGTAGGCAATGCATGCAGTGAAGAGAGCTGAAATATAGAATCCGAAAATCCAAATACAGCAGGTTGTTGATGGCTCTCAAAATTTACTTAAATATGTCAAGTATCTTACACGGAACCATTTAACTTAAATGGAAGCTATCAGACAAAGAGAAAGTTAGCATTATCCTTCCATTACATCACTTACCTCCCTCTAGAGGATATGATGATATGGTCTGGGTTGTTCAAAAATTCCCATAAAACTTGAAGATCCACCTGAGTATTCAATACAACCGCTCCTCGAGCATATAACTCCGTTGACAAACTAGGGAAAACATATGATGTAGATACTATTGCTGTCTGTTGGTGAATGAACTCGGTGATTGTTGAAGGAGATAAATCTTTCTCTAGATTCTCAAGTAATATCGAGCAATTGTCTGCTCCTCCAAAATCAGCATCTTCTCTGTCGAATTCATTGATATTGTCAATCCAACCTGCCTTAAATGGAAAATGGAAAGAAGGAAAGTGGTTAATGGGATGTCATTACATAAAAAGTCTTAAATTGAAAGTTGCTACCAGGAGCGCAAGATCTTGATAAATGAGTTGGGTCCTTAAAGAACAAGGTCAAACCTTCAGATGGATGAATTTGACTGACAGGCCGATTGGCACACTTTTTACCCTACACATAAGTAGAAATAACATCAATTATACAGATTGTACTTGTGCAATTATAAACCATAATATACAAAATAACTGCTCAGCTGCCTGCATTAAACATTTGGGCAAAAATTGACTTCTTTATGTAAGCTTTAACTCTAAAAGAGGAAATATAGCAATTAGCAGTTCAACAAACTCTAGCAGTGACACTTACGACTTTCTCCTTTGCTATCTCCAGAAACGAAGCAACATTTCGATCAAGTTTCACATTAGACTGGACGAGGCATATGTTTTCGACCTTCTTCTCTGCCATCTTGTCGACAAGGGGGCCATGCCGCCAAACAACTATGAAGGAGCACAAACACTCTTCTTCCCCCTCAGCAAACGAATGCCTTTGAGGTATCACCTACAAGAAACATATTTTCCGCAAAATGGGGAGGAAATGGAAATCTATCATTTCATTCCCACCAAAAGGAAAGAATCATCTAAACATTAATCTTCTCTAAATGCAACAACATTCACATAATTTCTAAACATCGCTCGATTAGCTCCCCTGAACTCACTCTCAAATCACTAGTTCATCACATTACCATAATCTGCTTCAAAATTCAACACTTCAACCACATAACAACAACCGTTTAAGAAGATCACACAAACAACTTTTCAATACTAGAAACTATAGCCACCTTTGCCAAACAAAGCCATAACAATTAATACAAAAAAAAAAAAAAAAAAAAAAATTTCATAAAAATCAAATTTTTATCATCCAAGGCTTGAATCTTTTAAAAAAAGAAAGGGAGTATACTCACATGTTCCAAAACGGCGTCGTAGAAGCGATTATCGACGTCGCTGAAAGCGTGCGAGACGCAAATGTGGAGGCCCTTGACAACCTTAGAGCATCCAGAGTCCTGTAACTGTACGGACGCCGGACGAAACCTGGCTTGAAATTCCATCAACTCGGACAAGCTCTGAAACGAGGTCGCCTGGAAAACGTCGTCTTGGTTATCCGGAAAGTGGAGGTACTTCACTGTCAGTTTTTCGTCGTGAAAGATCACCGTGACGCTGTACCACGCGTCGTCCGATAACGACCGGAACTCCAAATCAACCTCCGGCGCCGACATCGAGTCAACGGAGGTCAATGATAGAGGAATCTAAAACTGAACCTTTTTCTTAAACCCACGATGCTTGTGCAGGAAGCCTCTGCTTTTGATGAACATCCAAATGAATGATTACAAATACAAAAAAAAAAAATGAAAATGGTATTGTTTTTTACACGTGGCAGCATATGGTGATGCTGATGCTAAGGAACGTTTCGTATTAATTAATTAATTAATTAATTAATGAGAGATTATAATAGATGATATTTGAATATGTACACTCATAATTATTAAAATTGAATATTTCATACCTAAAATTATGTATTTTATTTGAAAATCAAATAAATTTCAGGTGTATTGATGATAAAATCTCTGAAAAAGTTATTAAATTTTAGATGGGTTATTTACGTTTTAATACTAAAGTTATGATCAAATAACAATTGGGTACTATGAATATTAACATATTACATTTTACTACTAAACTTATAAAAAATTAACATTTTACTACTTTTCCATCCAAACCATTAGTTGACCGTCAGTTGACCTTTAAAAGGACTGTTTTATCCTCCAAATAAAATAAAAGTGAAAATTATAATTATACCCTTTAAAAAACATATTTAAATCTTATATATAACAATAAAAGAAATACAATCAACAATCACATTTATAAAAATACTTCAATCTCTAAATTATCCATATAACCCAATAAAATAAAGAATTTAATTTACCAAATAATTTAATAATTTAATAATTAAAATTCTCATAATAATCAAAATACTTTAAAGTATAACAATAAAAGAGATATACTCAAGAATCATTATTTCCAATATTCTCCGTATAATCAAAGTTTCTGAAATATGCAACATTGTGCAAGTGAATCTCAGGTTGTTTCCCGCATTATCCATGTAATCAAAATTTCCAAAATAAGCAAGTTAACACCATGCAAGTGATCTTCATGGTTGTGAAAGTGATCCTCATGGTTGTGATTGAGTGACCCATGCATGATACAATAATATTGATTAAAATTTACAATATTAATCAAATAACCTCCAAAAGTAAGAAAACAATAGAATAACACAAAGCTATTTAACCTATAGCACTGGGTTCTACCTCTTTGTATATGATTCCCTGCATTTGTTGGTGTTTGTTGTGCAAATGATTGGCCGCGCAATCCTGACTGACTATAATAAACCCTCTGAGTGATCTGATTCCTTTGACTATTTTCGCCCCATTGACTGCTCTCACAATTTGTACTCTAATAAAAATGTATAGACAAAAGTTTAAATATAAAAATTTCACATATAAGAAAAATCAATAAAGTCTTTAAATACCATACTTGATTGCTTCTTGTCATTTTTGCCGAGCTTTGAGATGGTTGATCTGATTGTTGTTGAACTCTTTTTCCACATCTTTGCTAAAATATTAATAAAAATAGTTAGAGAATAATAAATTGTAAAAAACAAACAACATAAAGTAATCACAACTACCTTCACTTCATCTGAACTAAAATACATGTTTTCCTCATCCTCAAACATTGACAAAATATCATCTCTCTCATAATCACCACTAATATCATCACAACTACCTTCACCATCTGCTTCAACCTCTCCGTCATCAGAATAACCCCCATCTGAACATTCAGACCAACCATCATTACTTGTTTCTATTGTTGGGGAAGGTTCATTTTGGGGTTGCGAGTGCCTTGTAGATGCACTATTAACCAGTTCAAGAGGTAGCATGATATCTGTAATATGAAAATAAACACAAGAGTAACCCATAAATAAATCACCATTATTTTCATCATTTAACCATAATAAAACATGAAAATAATACAAGAGTAACCCATAAATAAACAAAAAAACATATACAGGAGTAACCTAACAACAAATAAAAGAAATCAACCAAAAGAAAAAAAAAACATTAACAATGATGCTGATAAGAAGGAAATTGAGAGTAAATATTAACCTCAGAAATTTTTAGCCAGCTTATCCTAGTAATGGGGAAGTGAAGGTTAAACTTGGAAACGTAATACTTACTCTACAAGTGCAACTTGCCAGCAAGCAACCACAAGGTTAAAATTTGAACAAACAAACAACACAAACAAATTCCAAAACCACACGAGACAGATTCTAAATTCTCACCAATATACCAACCCCATTTCCGGCCATCCACACTTCAGAACAGACATTGGAAAATTTGAATCAACACAACTCAAACATAAAGCAATCTATGTTCTTTCAAGTTCAAGCAAGCAGTAGACAAGATACAGTAACAAAACACTGAAAAAAATACAAGTTTCACAAGCTCTGTGGACTTAAATATTTAAGCAACTAGACCAGTAAGAACCTATAAAAGAGCTCCCAAATTACACCAACTTGAGTTTACAAAAAATCTAGATATTGAAACACTAAAGCATAGCAACAAGTAGCATTAGCATGAACTTAACAACTTTATAACAAACTAACCAACTAAACAAGAATTTTTAACCAAACCCCGAGACAAAATAGCCAAAAACAAAGAACAAACAATAACCCACAAAGAAGGCACTCAAAGGCACGTGAAAAATGAAGTTTTTGAACCAAACCCAAATATATCAACAGCCAAAACAAGGAAAATAAATGGACAAAAAGTAAAAACCAAATCCAACAAAACCCTAGAAGCCACCGGAGTCATAAAATCAACAAATTAACAACAAAAAATTAAAATTCAACAAAAGCAGGAAATACAAAGATAGAGAGAAACTCACTCCGATTGAGGCAGAACGAGAGAGAGGCAGAGAGGAAGCAGACGCGTGAGAGACAGAGAGATAGAGAAGAGGGCAGCGTGGTTTTGAAGAGACAGAGAGATAGAGAAGATGGCAGAGATAGGGGGAAATATTTTTTGTTGTTGTTGATTTTAGTCTAATTATTATTAATTTATAATAATGTGTGTGTTAAGACTCTTTTATCCTTAGGATGTCAATATGATGTCATAGTCAACTAACGGTCAACTAACGGTGTGGATGGAAAAGTAGTAAAATGTTAATTTTTTATAAGTTTAGTAGTAAAATGTAATATGTTAATATTCATAGTACCCAATTGTTATTTGATCATAACTTTAGTAGTAAAACGTAAATAACCCATTTTAGATGGTAAAAAATTATTTGTAATAAATTTGGGTGAACATATGAAAATTAAGATTGAGTATTTTTTTTCCAATATTAATTAATTTTCTGGTAAACGTAAATAACCCATGTAGTTTATCCGAGACCATTCATATATTCACTTAACAATGACCGTTACATACTAAGAGAATTGGGAATTTAACAATGTGCAATACCACAGGTTGAATCGAGAACAGATCGTGGGTCTGGTCCGGTTAATGGATATAAATCGGTCTGTAAAAAGTGTCAAACTGATGAACCAAACCAATTTAATTTTTTTTTAAAAAATTAAAATTTAATATTTTTTAAAAATTTTTAATTAAATAAATTAATTATAACACAAATCAATTTTATCAATTTCTTCGAAACTGTTCAATCGATCGAATCATTAACATATTAAAATTTTTAAATCATCGACTCGATTCTAAAAACACAGTGGAAATCTTATTTTGAAGTTTGGACGAGCAAGCTTAGATTCAAAAGGAGCCCTTGGCTAGACCCGGACGGCGGTTCGGTTCCGGTTCAGAACCGAACCGAACCGACCGATTTCCGGTTCCACACTTAAGTGGAACCGGAACTTTGAACCGAACCGGAACCGACCGGTTCGGTTCCGGTTCCTAACCTTTTTTTTAAAAAAAAAAAATTGAAAATTAATTAAAATAAATTAGATTAATTTTATAAATAAAAAATTTATTACATTGAAGAGCTTGAGCTTAAATTTTTAAAAATTTAAGTTGCATACGTATCCTCCAAGGGTGAGAGGAATCAAAGCTCACGTAGTTCCATTACAATTTTAAGACATATCCCCTTTTTAAATTACAATTTTACAATTATCAATCATCATTATCAGTTGATCATTCGGCTTCGGTTCCGCTTGCACTTGTTGTTGCACTTGCAGAAGCATTATCGAACAAATCTTCAAAATCATCGGGGGCATCTTCTTGTTGTCTCAGATCAGCTCCAGTCCAATCATCCACACAAGCTGTTGCTTCTAGAGTGCTTGGATGTAATGAAGATCGCCTAGCTTCCAATATATTACCTCTCAAGCTGAATGTTTGCTCAACCGTAACGGTGGAAATAGGTGCTGCCAATATCTCTTTAGCAATAATTGATAAAACATGATATATATTTTGATGCCGGTTCCACCATTCAAGGATTTTAAAATTTTTAATGCATAAATTTTCATTAAGAAAACTCAAAATTTATAGATAAATAATTATTTAATTCATGGTTATTAGTTGTCGTATCCATAGCTTTTTTATTTCGTTGCAATAACCAACGATCCATTGCGCTAAGTCTTGTTTGAATTACCGGTTCGCTACTTCTAGATTCACCTAATGTTCCTAAGTTATATCTTACAATATAATCATTAAATAAAATAATTAAATCATTTCTTAATTTCATCATTAATCTTGTAATATCAATTTCATCTAATATTCCTAAATAACCATAATAAGCTTGTAAAGCACCATTCAAACCTTCTAATCTAAATCTAGGATCAAAAACAGCAGCAATAATATAAAGTAAATGAATTTCTCTAAAATAATTCAACTATTTTACCTTCATAATAGTAATGGCTTCTAACAAAATAATATCATTAGGATCGCTACTGTCAACATGCTCATCGAGAGTGCTAACAATATTTAAACTCTCAAGAAGAAATAAATGTGCTGTAGGATAATAAACACTGCTAAAAACTAAAGTAGCATCATTAAAAACTCTTAAAATATCTAAAAAAATTTCACAAATATCTCATTGACTAGGATAAAGTGTGACATTTTGAACATGTTGAGAAAAAAACTACATAATGCATCTTTGTATTGAAATGCTTGACATAAAAGAAAATAAGTTGAATTCCAACGTGTTGGAACATCTCTTGAAAATTTAATCGGTTTAATACCATTTATTTTACAAAACTTCGTCTATTCTCTCCTAACTTGAGAATATGACCAAATACAGTTAAGTGCTGTTTTAACTGGATCAAGGAAAGGTGATAATAATTTTAGACCGTCTTGCACACATAAATTAAGGACATGACATGTACAACGAATATGAAAAAACCGACCCCCTAAATTTGGTTGACATATTTCTTTTAAATCATTGATGGATGCAGTATTTGCAGATGCATTATCAAATTCAATTGTTAAAAATTTTTCTACTAAACCATATTCATCAAAAATTACATTCATCATTCTATAAATATTATGTGCAGTATGTTGGTCATCAAAAACTCTAAATGCAATAAGTCATTTTTGCATGGTAAATGATGCATCAATCCAATGACAAGTCACACCCATGTATGAGTGTGTTTGCCAATGGTCACTCCAAATATCAGAACATATAGAAATACGACCTTTCATCTCTTTAAATATTTCATTTAAAATAATTTTACTATCTTTGTATAATTTAAAAATATGACGTTTTGTTGTGTTTCGAGTCATTCTACATGCAGCAGGATTTAAAGCATTATGCACGTAATTAGTAAAATGAAGTTTTTCACCAAAACTTAAAGAAAGATGTGTCATACAAGTTAATTTCGCAAATTCTTCTATAT
>SKCR01024871.1:0-182500 GCA_019454045.1 Zanthoxylum bungeanum | reverse complement strand
TTGAATTCGATGGCTTCCTAAGCAAGTAATAAAATATCATCCAGATTACCATCAGTGGGCTCCACCAATCCAATTCATTACAAACACATATACAACACATTTATATTAATATCCGATACGAATATGGTCGGCTCAACGGATTAAATATGAATATTGATATATTTATAATAAAAAAGATAAAAATTATATATATAAATATGAGTCCAATATATTAAGATCGACTACATATAAAATTTTACCACACATTACTTGAACAAACCGAACATAATTATTTCACATTTTCATATTATACTCACTATTATCCCAAATATTTGTACATGTAAATGCTATAAACTCAAATGGTCAACAAACACACGAAATAAAATTTAAGTGAAATATGCAAAATTTCTAATTATTTTAAATTCTTATAAAAAATATATTTCTAAATTCGAATTCAAGATATCACAACCAAATCTAAACATTTTTAATCACATCATATGGGGACCATAAAAACAAAACAAATGTTTTTATATTTTGTAAAGGAAAACCTAAAAAGTTGTAATTATTTGAAATTTTACTGTCAAATTATTATTTTTGGACTTAAATAAAATAAATAAAATTCTCAATTATCTCAAACTCTTATAATAAACGTATCTCTGAATTCGAATCAACAAATTCAATATTAGATCATGAATCATACACTAACGAGTTATGCCAGTGGGACCATATTGACACCTCTCTTGATCATCAACTCAAAAGCTAATTTTAACCTCTTTTTACTCATCTTCTCTTTCATTTACACTCCAATTTTTTCTTTCATTTTTCTATTCTTCACTTATATAATTCAACAACATACTCATCACAAATAACGAACAAAAAGAGGTACGAGACACAAACAAATAGTGTTTTGAATAATTCAAGAGAGAAAGGAGAAAAAAAGGGTTTTTAAATTTTTGTTTTTGGGCTTCAGTTTTGTGGGTTTGTGAGCGGAGTGAGTGAGGATGAGCGGAAGTGGGTCGTCGTCGAGGGTTTCGATTCCGAGCAACATGAAGAAGATGATCCAAAACATAAAGGAGATCACGGGCAATCACAGTGAAGATGAGATTTATGCAATGCTTAAAGAGTGTAATATGGATCCTAATGAAACCGCTCAAAAACTCCTCTTTCAGGGTATTTTTAGCTTCCCTGTTCCTTTTTTCTATCTGGGTCATCTTGATTTGTTGATTTTTTGTTGTTCTTTTCTGTGATCCATGCTTTCAGGTTTTTGCTTGCTCATCTGGTGTTTCTGTTAATTTTAGTTAGCTTTTGCTGAAGTGGGGATTTAGTGCCTTGTTTGTTGATTTTGATTTCACTGGTTTTTGCTTCTGATGTACTTATTCTTTCTAGAGTTATGTTAGATTTTTCATGGGATTATGTTTATGCTCTCTAAATTTTATTTTATTTTTTAACTTCGTTTTGATCAGAAGAATTTTTGGTTTTTGGATATCGGTTTCTAGATTTTACACACAGTTATTTCAAATGGATCACCACGGTCTTTGTGTTGAGATTCTTGTTTTTTGTTTTTGCTCTTTCTATTCTATAGCTCTCTCTTGTTTTAGGAAGGCGGTCAATTATTGTTTTGTGTTCAATGTGGGCCACATTGGCTATGATTAAATGGGTTTCTGATTGTGAAAAGAAAGGACAATTTTAAGGTCTGCATTGTATGCTATTTATATGGTGGAAAATTGGTATGGGTCATTGCAAGAGTTGGTGAAATTTGCGCTGGTTGGACAATAAGCTGATTATTGTGTTTAAGGTGATATGCCTGTTGTTACTTTGTAATGAGGGGAATTTTTGCTTACTTCGTGGTTCTTTGCTTGCTGATTGCTGAATTCTGATGGCTGTTCATTATGTGTGCTGTCTATCTAGTATAATGCATGGAAGTCGGAGAAGATCGAATGCCACTTAAGTTTGCCCGCATGCAAAGTTTTTTTCTTTTACCAAACCACTTTGTGTGTTGGGAAAATAAGATCTATCTTGTAGCTCAGAGATGTTAGATTGGGCATTGGTCTAATGATTTCACCGCACTTTGTTAAGTTTTGGTGTAGTTTCTATGACATAATACTCATAGATATTAGTCATTGCCAGAAACCAGATGTGAACTGGTGACACGAGGGTTTTCAGTCCTCTGCTTTACCAGCTGAGCTATCCCGACCATTTTTGACACAGCATCGTCATCTTACTAGATGACTTGGTTCTATGTCGATTAAAAAAAAGAATTAAAAGCCTTGGGAGGGAATTTCGTTTCTTGAATCTTCAAAAAGAATACTTTATATGATGAATTTGAAATGATTGGTTATCAGACTTCGTTAAAAAGGCTTAACATGGTATCGCATACAGAATTGATATCACATTATGATAAATTTACATAGTGATAATTTACTAAAGATGCCGTGCTGCAGCTTTAAAGATTTGCCGCTCTTCTTATCAGTCGTTGTTTGGTGGCTATGAAATTGTTTCATTATAATATTCTCTGATTGACAGTTTGACACTTGGCATTTCTGTTTATCTTATTTCCTCTCACATGCCTTGTTTATGTTAGAGTTATTGACTTTGTTATTTGTACAATTGTACTCCACTTCCTCTGTCTTCTCATATGTTTTTCTTATTTCTCCCTTCTAGAACCAAGATCACTAGTTAATATGTACGGTTTTACAGATCCATTTCATGAGGTGAAAAGGAAACGCGGTAGGAGGAAAGAGGTAAGTCTTTTTTTGTCATAAGTTGATGTTTTTTTAAGTTTGCGTATTTAGCAATTTGTTTTCAGGTAGCTGATATATTTCATGTGATCAAGTGTGTATTATTGTTTGAAACATTTGTGTTTTTTTTCCCTTATCTTTATGTGCCTGGTCTTCATCATGATAGAATACATTTGGTTAAGAACACTTTGGTGCTAAAATTAGATGAGGTGCTGGTTGTAAAATTATATTCTTTAAATAACTTTGAAGTTCTGCGTGCTGTAAATTTATATATGAATGATATATGTATATATATTCTTTGTTCGTCCCAACGTCTCATCATTTTCTGATTTTGATTTACTAACTAATGAATAGATAATATGACGACTATTTGTTGTTTCCTTCTTCAGATGCAGATTTCATATATATATATTTTTTACTTATATTTATTGTTGCAGAATGTGAACAACAGAGAGCACACAGAGTCTCCATGGAGGCCTGTCTCACAGGGACGGGGAAGTAGGGGTGGGCGGGGGAATTTCTCCCCTCGTTACCCATCACATGGTAAACAAAGCCTCAACCTTTTCACAATTATCAACTTTGGTTCTGTTTTCTCCTCCCTATGCTGTGGCTTTTTTTCATTTGTCCCGATGTTTTCTAATTTGTTTATACACACATCCCTCTTAGGTGAGTTAGTTTTAGGATTTTCTTTTGGGGGCCTTGTGGCATCCTTATCCACATTTAATTATCTATTTTAATTCAATACAATACTCTTCTCTATCATAAAACTTTTCATGGACTATATCCTGCCATCTGAAATTTAAAGTGTTTATTGGGCAGCATTTGTTTGCATGCTATGTCCACATAATCAGCTTTGATTAGGTGCTTCTTTGAGAAAGGGGTGAAACAGTGCTTGTGTGCTCATTTTTGTTTTAAACATATATACGGTTCACAGAAGATGCTGGTGAGTTTTGTTTTGAGCATGTTCTCTACCAGTAGCTTTGGGCAGTGCTGTGGTGGTGGTGTTGCGATTATGCTTTCTTGGCAACTATTTCAGTTTAGATTTTTCATGATACAAAAAGTTTGTCTTGGTTACATACTGAACGGAAGTTTAATAGGACATAATTTATTGCTCGTCAGGAAAAAGAAATTATGGCATTCTAAGGTCCATTTTATTTGCTTACTAATTTTCTTCTATGTACTGCTTCCCAGACGCTGGCAGTGGCAAGCATTCTGTTACTGGAAGGGACAGTGGAACCAGTCAAGTGGCAGAAAAGGGCGCTGGTCCATCCTTGCCAACCTTTCAGGAAAAAGAAAATAAAAAAACAACTCCAGCAGAAAGGTGACTACTGTCACCAATTTGGATGTTGTTTGCAATTCTAGGGTCTTTTAATCTCCTTTTAAGTCCAGGACGGTACAGTTGGTGTAATTATTTTTTTATTGTCTCGCAGCTCTGTCACTGTCTTGGCCAATGGTCCTAGTGGTGTTGCTTCTGGAAGCACTAGTGTTGTGAATACCTCTGATTTGTCTGCTGGATGTGGTGTAAGTCAACCTGAATTGAGTTCGTCTGCTGTTGGCATTGGTAGGTTGGGGAGTGCTCCTCCTAATATTTATGCAACCAAAAACCCCACCCTTGCATTTGTCACTGGACCAACCCAGGGACAGCTTGCAGCAAGTTCCATCATTTCATCTTCATCATCAGTCTGTTTCTCATCTTCAGATCCTGTTCTGATGCCATCTAATGATTCAATTCTCCTTGGGACGGTGGGTACAATTAAACGAGAAGTGGGGAGCCATCAAACTCCTAGTGAGCCAACTGGTGAGGATTTTGAAATTCTTATTTGGTGAGTTGTGACTAATCTTTCCTCAAGTGATGTAATAAACTCTGATTAACTTTGTCCATGGCTGACAGCAGCTTCTGAGATTGGTAGCTCATTTATTCATGGAAAGATGCCAAGCAAATCCCAAGCTGTTGTGAAAACTCAGCTTACTGAGTCCTCCCAACCTTCTTCTGTACCGATCCACAATGTCTCTTCAGTTAGTCGACCTCCATCTAATTATAATAGCCGTTCACAAGAAATAGTTAGTTCGCAGAAAGGTATTTTCTTGGAACTTGGATGAACATTATATGACTTAATAGTTAGTTAGAATATGAGATTGTATAGACATTCTTGCTTGATATCATACAATTACATCTTCTTACTAAGGTTTGATTGATAGCTAGATGACTTTCGCTTGATAAACTCATAAAAGTAATAATCACCCCTCTCTGTGTAACAGTTGGTTCTAATAAGGAGTGGAAACCAAAGCCCTCAAACTTGAATGCCGCTCAAGGGTCTGGAACGGCTGCTACATGTGAGATTCCTACAGTTGTAGATGAAGCCACTGCCCGATCACATTCTGTATCCAGTTCTCTTGATACAGAGGAAGAAGCTTCAAAATTGCAGAAGCAGCTTGGGGAGTTACATCTTCCACAACGTCAACATGTTATTATTCCAAACCATATCCATGTCCCTGAATCTGAAAAAACCAAGTTGAGTTTTGGAAGTTTCGATGCTAGTTTTGTAGTCACTTCAAATTATGTTGGTGGTCAAGAAATTGAAAAGAGCTCTACGCCTGTCTCTGAGACTTCACAGGTCATTGAAGAAACCGTGGAGGAGCAAGCTGCCAGGTTTGTATCAATGAGTTTTTCTTTAGGTTTCAATCTGAAAAGGGATTTTTTTATTCATCCCCCCTTCCCCTAGGAAAAATAAATTATGCCTAGGCAACATTATGTGTCTATTTCTGGATTTATGGCAAAGCGCCAATGGCTAATTTTTTTCAGGATTTTTTTTTGTAGTTTAATAGGCAACCTTAGGCAGCTATGAGCAGATCGCTGCTACCCTTTTGTTTATTCGTTCATTCTATTGTTGGTTGTTTTTAGCTATTAGAGTTGTACTGTTTAAAATTTGAGAACAAGCTGGTATCTGGTCCTTCCTTTTCATCCATGTTGTGGAATTGAAATTATATTGTTTGATCCAGCAACCAGAACATGTTGGTGTCTGCTGAGGTTGGTGATTATCCTGATCATCCACAATCACCTACTCATGTGCCAGAAAATTTGTCTGGGGAGGGTGATGTCTCAGCCAGTGCTGTTCCAGAGTATATTGAATCCAGGCAAGAGACTGTATTGCTGTCTGGAGACCAACAATATTCGATGGTTCATACTTCTCCAAACTACAGTTTTGGTTTTGTGTCTCCCATGCTAGGGAGTCAGTTTGCATTTGAGAAATCCGACTCTCAAACGCATGATGTTTCTCGGCTTCCGGGCTTTGTGGTAGGACTTGAAATTTCTGCTCTGTGCCTTGTGTTCATCTAGCAAGATTATTTACTCCAATTTTTTTATGACTCCATTGTTTACTACCAAGATAATTGCTTCACATTTCAAATGAGGTGTAAGATATATATTTAAATTTGAATTTGACTTGAACTCTTGAAGTTTGAACCATGTAGCTATGTGTTTTTCAGTTTTGATCATCATTTGAAGCAAGGTTGCATTATCATTGATTTCATTTGAATGTTCCTTTATCTAGGTCCAACAACCATTTGATCCAGCCAGTTATTATGCCCAATTCTACCGATCAGGTGCTGATGGTGACGGTCGACTTTCTCCGTTTACTTCACCAGGAGTTGCTGCCAAATACAATGGGAATATTGCAGTGTTGCCTCCACAGACTTCTCAGTCTCCTCAAGAGGTTTGCACAATCTAAGAACCTTTTGATAATTTTTCACTTCTCATTTGAAAAACTTCTAGATAATTTTCTTTAGTTAAAGAGTTTATTATAAGTGTTGCTTGTTGGCCAAGTCTTTTTAAGATTTCTGGGGCATGGTTTTTATCTTGCATTAACATACGTGATTGTGAGCTTATATTGGAGTCTACTCTTAGCTTGTTCGAGCCCTTTTGGGGTAGAGTATATTTAACTAGAGTTTTGGTGAGGTTTCTGGTGATAACCGTAGACTAATAAAGGTTTTAGTTCATGGCAGTAGTCCTCTTCAGTGTAACAGCAATCACTTTGGTTCATTATTCGCTAATCTTAATGTTGACTGCTTAGGATTTAGGTTATCTTTCCTCTAAATAATGTACTCATCATAAATGAAATGCCTCTGCTTTTGGATGGCCTAAATAGATGATTGTGTACGCTGCATCCTTTGATCGGGATTATGACATGGGCAAGTGTCTCACATCTGAATGATCGTTATAGGTAACTCGCTGTACTTGATATGGGATGTACATGCTTTGTAGTTATGAGTTTCTAGGGAGTGGTTAGCTGGCAAAAACTTGGTATGTTCTAATTTTGTTTTGGTGCTGGGGATGGTTGAATGAGCATCTTATTCCTCTGTATGAACAAATAACAATATGTTTCCTCCTAGAAAGATTCATAATGTTTGTTCCTGGTTTTCTGCTACACAATGGTTTTGAGTGCACTTTTATTCTAATGAATTATAGGGCTTTCTTTTTTACTACCTTGGGATTTTGGAAGTTCATTCCACTTCCAAATCAAATGGTTGTGTTAGATATTGAATGTCTGAACATCAATTTGACATACATAAATGCATGCAAAACATGGACTCGTGTTGATATTTTACGTATTTAAGTTCTGATGCTCGTGTGTCTGCATATAGGGTGGGAACTCTTTAGTGCTGTCTACAGCAGGTTCAACTCCACCGGTGACTCAAGCTGCTGGGCTCATGCAAAGTTCCATATCTCTGACTCAGCAACCAGTTCCTGTTTTCCGTCCTCCGACCGGAATGCACGTATCTCATTATCCTCCAAACTACATTCCATATGGCCCCTATTTCTCCCCCTTTTATCTGCAACATCCAGCCATCCACCAATTTTTGAGCAATGGTGCATTTCCTCAGCAAGCACAAGCTGGCAGTGTGTATCCATCTCCACAGGCAGCAGCTGCTGGTGGTGCAAAATTTTCACTTCCACAGTACAAACCTGGAACAAATACAGGAAACTCAACTAATATTGGAATGCCAAGCGGGTATGCATCATATGGTTCTTCCCCTGCTGGTTATACTCCCAGTTCTGCTGGAGCAGCTGGAAACTCAACTGCTAATGAAGATCTTCGTGCCCCCCAGTTTACAGAAAGTAATGTCTACATGACTGGACCGCAGGTTAGCTTAATTTTCTGGGCCTTCGTCTATTCTTCTTTATTGATTAACTGATCAAATTTGAATGATTTTTCCCTCCTTATTTCCTGTTTAATGTACATCATATGAAAATTGATGGATTTATTGCTTTTCTATAGAGTGAAGGTTCTGGTATGTGGATAGCTGCTCCTGGCCGAGAGATATCCAACTTGCCAGCTAGTTCATTTTACAATCTTCCGCGCCAAGGTCAGCATGTGACTTTTGCTCCAACACAGACTGGTCATGGCACCTTTGCTGGTATATATCACCCTGCACAAACAGTTACAGCAACTGTACACCCACTTCTACAACAATCTCAAACAGTGGCTGGAGCTGTTGAAATGGGGGGACCTGCAGCCAGTGTTTATCAGCAGCAGCCTCAACATGCACAGATCAACTGGCCCCGTAACTACTGAAACAGAGATAAGACTTTTCTTTTTTGTAAACCTTTTAAAAAAGAGAAATTCAAGCCAATCTTGGAATATTTTTGGGAACTCCAATGAGTTTGGATGGTGGGAAACATCAAGAAGATATGATCATATGACACTGGATGGATTTGAGAGTTTAAATCTGTGGAAAGATGCGGGAGAAATTTGCCTGTACCATCTTCTTGTTGCTTTGGTCGAGAACATAAAAGGTGAAGTTCACCTGTAACTGACGTTGACCATTTTAAGTTAGTCAAGGTAGCATGTGCAGGTTTATTGCAGCCGCTAAATGGTGTTACCTATTTTCGATTTCGTAGTTTCAATCTCTTTCCTCGTCTTAAAACTCATGGAAGTCTACTAGAATTCCCTGTTGAGCAGTGAGAATCTTTTACATTCTTCTTTCCTTCTTATTTGAGGTTTTATATGGCTCAGGAAGGTAAGATACAGGTCGATGGAGAAAAAATTAATTACTTTTTCTTGTCATTCTGCAATCTTACCTGTAAAGTGAATTTTGATAGCAAGAAAAAGATTTACTGAATTGTTGTAATTGGTTAAGTTAAAGAAGAAACGAACATTTCAGTTCTAGTTGACTGATGCATAATAAATGCTTTTCGTCCATATAGGTATATAGGATTTTGTGGGAAATGTAGTAGGCTAGTAGATAAGGTTTAATCCTTTTTGGCTTTCAAGAACTTGTATTGATATCAAGTTGATGGAGTTCCCAGTTGTTTTTCAATTAATAGTTTAGTCTAATTTGTTTGTTCCTTGATTTCCTGTGCATGTTTATTTCCATTAGAATTCCTTACAAAGCAGAAGACGAGAAGGCGGTGATTGGGGATAACGGAGTCTTCTCCCCGTATGAGATCTTTAAAACTCATACAACCGAGGATGGCTCCAAACGGTAAGACAAGTGCTCCTCAAGTAAGGTGAGTTTGCTTTCCTGAATAGGAGTTGGCCTAATTCTCAACCGGTATCCCAGATCTCATTAGGTAGGTCTAGCGCTAAGCAAATTTCTGCTAAATTGGAATAGCTTCCATTGATGACTTCTTTCGGTGAACATGAGTTAATTGTTCCCCCAAGCTAGCTGCAACCAGAGAGCTCCTCAGCCTGGAAAATCGTTCATGCAGGTGGGTTTGTTGGGTGCTTATTTAATGGTAATACTGCTGTTAGAAGTTTTGAGAAGTGTCCTTCTTTACTAGCTACTAGGCCGGAAGTTTTCATCTGCGGCGAAGGATTAGAGAGCCTGATAGAGAAGTTTCTAGAAATTCCTTTGTTGCAAGGTCTTCCATTGATGTTTCAGTTGACAATGTTTCTTGCAAAAAAGATGATTTTTTCAAGCAAGTCATTTTACAAAAGTGGTTCCTTCAGCAGTGCTGTTAAGAAACATATGAGATTCGTCGCCATTGAAGAGGAAGAAGAATATTAAAATGGAGGAAATTCTCCCTCTTATGGAGTGGAGATGAGATATAGTAATTCCCCAGCTGCATGGCATTGGCAACTATCACCTGTACATCTCACATATGTGAGTGGACAGACGTTTTCGCTCGATCTGAAAATTTTATTAAATTTTTATATAAATTAATACAAAGTTTGGTTTATTCATAAATTAATTTTATTTTGCCATCGATATAGAATATTTATTATTTCTCGAGAAAATTAAATTTTATCCCACTAAATAAATTTTTTAAAGACTTGTTCACTCACATGTTCTTTTACTTCAATCCATGAAACACTCAATGCGTTGATGATGTCTTAAATCTTGTAGTTAAAAGGACTTTTTCTTTTTATTTGTTGAAAGTTAAGATATAACATTGAAGAAATAAGAGATTCCTCTAAAAAAAAAAAAAAAAAACCAGTTACAAGTTATCTTAACTAACCTACTCTCAGCCTAAAATTAAATTGAATTTTAAAAGAAATTAAATCTTGAACTCCATTTTGCATTTAAGGAATAGGCTCCGGTTGATATTGTGGTGAGACGATAAAATTGTATTTTGATTCAAATATAATTTTTTAGTGTTTGGTTAATGATAAAAAAATTATAATTATTAATCATGATTTTTATAAAAAAAATCAAATTTTGCAAAAACTAATTAAAAAAACACCGGAATTAAATTTTAATATAAAAAAATTACGACCATATTTTCTTAACGGCAACACCAAACAAAACCATAATTCAAAAGATCTCCTTGTAGTTGTAGTTGGATGACTTGATATGTTGAAAGAATTCGTTGCTAACTCACCAAACTTGTGTGTCAAAAGCATATACCTACTTCAAATTCTTGTGTCTCGGTATTATCTCCTAATCAAATAAATCTCTCTAATGACCCTAATGTCAATTCTTTGTCCACCGATTGATATATATTTCACATCAAATGTTAGCATCAATAAGACCAAATTCTAAACAAAAGATGCGTTTTACTATGATATTAATCATTAAATTATCATACTCATTTAAAAATCGTATTAGGTTTAAAGCGAGCTTTGATATAAAGCTAAGATTACTTAATTATACTTGGAGGTCAAGTCGTAAAAACGGACTTTTTATAAAAAAAATAAAGATAAAATTACGTACATATTAGATCAAAGTATTCTTTATTAAATCTGCATTTGGACAAATCTCAAAAGATTAACTGTCAATCCTGTTCAGTGGATGTGGTGGGGGCATTTTTAACAAGGATATGTTAATGTTAATGGTAAAAGAAATTTCATATGAATGAATTTTGTATTGATTTTTCTGTTAAAAACTTTCTGGGTTTTTGGTGTGTTTTTGTTTTCTAGTGCTTGTTTGGGCTTTCAGACAGAACCCAAACTCAAAAAACATAATCATCAAAAGATAAAAAAGGAAGGAAGCAAGCAAGCAAAACCCTTCACATACAGAGATTTGAGGGGAAAAAAACAAGATGGGACATGAAGAGACCACTTGCACAGCAGCAACATACCAAGAAGAAGAAGCATGGAACCAAAGGAAGGAAGCCCTTGTTGAGGAATTGTCAGAGAAGTTAATGAATGGAGATCTTGAGACCAAAATAGAAGCAGCTAGAGATATAAGAAAAGTTGTAAAAAATTCATCTTTGAAAACAAGAACAAAGTTTGCTGCTGCTGGTGTGGTTCAACCTTTGGTGTTGATGCTTGTGTCTCCTAATCTTGATGCCATTGAAACCTCTCTCCTTGCTCTCCTCAATCTTGCTGTTAGAAATGAAAGGTTTGTTTCCTTGAAGGCTCCTCTTTTACTTGTATAATATTATATGTTTTATGATTCAAGTTGGCTGCTTTGATTTTGTTTTCATTTAATTGATAAGATAGTGGAAGTTTTGTTTATGGTTTCATTAAGAGAAGCAACAGAAATGACAAAATAGGCAAAAGGAAAGTGTGGGAAGAGTAAAGCTGTAGATTATGGGCTGTTGGGTTTCTGGCATAAATAAATTAATGGTAAGGCAAAACCTGGCTTGCTATATTAGCTTTGGTGGATGGAAAAGATGTGCACTTTTTTTTTAAAATCCAAAATAGAGTGAGTTGTCAGAATTCACTGCTTAACTGTTATGGATGCTTTTCTTTATTAGCAATCACTAGGAGGTGTTGAGGTTTCCATGAAGACTTGTTTCGTGGGTACTATGCATGGAGATTGAATGTCATGGGGCTTCTATGGCGATTGTCAAAATTAAGCAGTTGATTGCCATAAAGTAGAAAATTTTAGTCTTGATGATGTTAATACTGATCAGGACACAAATATTTTAAGTTACAGATAGAGGTTAAGGGTTTGCTAGGATATATCCACTTTAGTCTGTGTGCCTCGGTTTTTTTTCTATGTTGCCCCTCGAATAGGATAAGCGTTGTGATCTCTATAGAGCTTTTTTTCTGTTTCATACCATTCTAAGTTCTAAATGGGGATATTTTCAGGTTGAAGAAAATTAGAGTTGATTATGTGATGATGGCATGCCTTGAATGCATTTCTTATCTATGTTTTTGCTTAATTGTTTTTGTTTCCAATGATTGTTTTCCAATTACCATTGTGTTGTTGTCCTTGTTCCTTTTCTCTTTGCTTGATAGAACTCGGCACACTTTTGAGTATGCAATTAGTTGTCTCATTCTGTTCGTTCCCCTGTTTATCAGAAACAAAGTCAAGATAGCAACAGCCGGCGCCATCCCCCCACTTGTGGAGCTTCTTAAGTTCCAAAATGGTACTCTAAGAGAATTAGCTGCTGCAGCAATCTTAACTCTCTCAGCTGCTGCACCCAATAAGCCAGCCATTGCCGCTTCAGGAGCTGCACCTCTTCTGGTACAGATTCTCCACTCTGGAAGTGTTCAGGGAAGAGTTGATGCTGTTACGGCTCTACACTATCTTTCTACCTGTAAAGAGAATTCAAGTCCGATTGTAGACGCTACAGCAGTTCCCCCTCTAATGAATCTTCTCAAAGAGTGCAAGAAATATTCAAAGTTTGCCGAGAAGGCTACAGCATTACTTGAAATCCTTTCAAACTCCGAAGAGGGGCGAATTGCAATTACAAATTCAGAGGGTGGGATTTTAACCCTTGTAGTGACTGTTGAAGATGGATCACTTCTCAGCACACAACATGCAGTTGGAGCGCTTCTTTCTCTATGCCAGAGCTGCAGGGATAAGTACAGGCCGCTCATTCTCAAAGAAGGTGCAATCCCAGGGCTTCTGCGACTGACTGTAGAGGGCACCTATGAAGCTCGAGAAAGAGCTCGGACACTATTAGACCTGCTGAGAGATACTCCTCAGGAAAAGTGTCCAAGTTCCTCAGTGTTGGAAAAAATTGTTTATGACATAGCTGCACGGGTCGATGGAACAGAAAAAGCTGCTGAAACTGCCAAGAGATTACTGCAAGACATGGTCCAAAGAAGTATGGAGCTCAGTATGACACGTATACAGCAAAGGGCTGCATCTTCGACACCCTCCAAGATTTCCTCTACGTGATGTCGCTCTTCCTCTCCAAGGAAGTAAACAAGAAAAAGGGTGCAACTTTTCATCCATATATATCTTGTTGCAGCAGTTAAACCTCTTGTATTTTTTCCGGATCACCATCCAAGAGAGTTGTTGAAGTAGATTTCATTAGAATGTCTACCCATTTGAGGTAATATTGTATCCTCATGGTGGTCTTGTATAGCTTAACCTTGATCATGTTTTGTATAAAAATTACTTCCAAGTTTTATACAAGTACATTTCTCTGATCACTAATTTTGTAGGCAAAGGCAAATAAATGAGTAGGAAATTGGAAAATGTTCTTCAGTTACCTGAATTTCCTGTTACAAAGTAAAATTGTTGTGATATTAACCTTTTGTGTTTGTGCCTCTATGGATATCATCAACTAACTCAAAGAAGCGGACCCGAGTTATCCAAAATTTTAAGCTAAATTTTGGGATCTCGACCAGTTACTTGTGTCGACTGTCCCATGACCAAGCTAATGCGGAACACAGAGAGAAGAGCTGGGGTTCCTCATCCACTGTTTTCATATTATTTCTTGATGGCCATTCTTTATTTTTGATCCTAAAAGAAAGTCATTTTTGTACTATTCACTTTACATAACCTTATTAAATTGAAGTAACAAGAAACTTCCATAATGGAAAGGTTACATGGACAAGGGTTTCCACTTCCTTTGCATTGAAAAACTGTTTGTTTATCACTTGTAAAACATGTAATGATGATTGAGACGTCACCAAAAACCAAGGTTATGTTTCTTAAAAATCAAGGCCACATTTGTCATAACACACTCATTATTCTTTAATATTTATAACATTTTCGTTACATATCTGTTGACGGCTGATTTTGGTCTCAGGGGCAATATGGGAATATTACTCCCGAGACAATCCTCCCTCAATAGTGAATTTGTTTGGTTATGGGGGACCAAAAGCAAACTTAGCAAAAGACAGATAAATATGCCAATCGACAATGAGATTTAACGTGGTTCGGCGGATCTTGGTCCGACCTACGTCCACGGGCACAAAAATGATGATACTTTTATTACTCAAACACGCTTCTCAGCTCTGCTTCTTCTTTTTTACAAGTCTGATGATAATGATTCTGATATTGATTCTCATCTCAACTTTCAACTTGTTCCCCTTATGCACACTCTACCCTTCTATTTATAATAGTGTAGAAATCAGATTCCTTCTCCTACAATAATTTCCTAGTTGAAACTATTCCCTTTTCCCATAAGGATTCCTAGTCAAAACTATTTCATTTTCCCATAAGGATTCCTAATCAAATATTCCTTTACTTCTTTTATCCTTTTAGGATACTGACTCATCAGTTCTCTTTATGAAAATATGATAACTTATTATCTTATCTTGTATGGATAGAATACCTTATCTTCCCGAACATGTCTTGCCCTATGCTCGGTTTTCACGAGATCGGTCTTCATGTGGTCGGTCATAATAATCATTTGAACTGAGAATGCTGCTATCGATCTGATAATGCCCGGTCATCCGATCTCAAGTGGTCGGGTTACCGCTCATAAGTGCTCGGACCCAAACTCGTGTGGTCGGGTCGGTATTAGTGGTCTCGATCGAGAAAGGAATTACATTTTTACCCCATGTCGTGCTGCTTAAATATCATAGTGCTTAAAAACACCATCAACATATATCCCCTAGTTCTCGGTAACAACGAGTTTGCGAGTTGATGCCGGGAACTATAAAAAAAAATGGTGTGCCGATGAATCCGTCGGTGGTCACTCCAGGAACCGCAGAGAAAAATGCATTGGCTGCAAATCTGGTCCTTCCTGCCACTTTCATGTGCTCAGTCAACGAGGATCCCGATATCTACCCGTGGAGAAAATGCTTTGCCCTTATGCTGATGATGATCGACTCAGTGGGACGTAACCCGACCTCGAGCTGAGAAGAACATTTGGCTCTGGGGGAATGTCCCCTCCCCAGACCAATAGAGGGTCGACCATGAGGGAGATGCTCCGATCCCATGCCGATGATAAGTCTCTCGATGGGACGTATCCCGACCCCGAGCTGAAGAAAGACTTGGCTCTGGGGGAATATTACATCCCTAGTCCAAAGAAGCCGACTCGGTGGGACGTAACCCGACCCCGAGCTAAAAGAAAGACTTGGCTCTGGGGGAATGTTACATCCCTAGTCCAAAGAATCCGACTCGGTGGGACGTAACCCGACCCCGAGCTGAAAGAACATTTGGTTCTGGGGGAATGTCACCTCCCTAAACCAATAGAGCCGACTCGATGTGACGTAACCCGACCCCGAGCTGAAAGAACATTTGGCTCTGGGGGAATGTCACCTCCCCAGACCAATAGAGCCGACTCGGTGGGACGTAACCCGACCCCGAGCTGAAAGAAAGACTTGGCTCTGGGGGAATGTTACATCCTCAGTCCAAAGAAGCCGACTCGGTGAGACGTAACCCGACCCCGAGCTAAAAGAAAGACTTGGCTCTGGAGGAATGTTACATCCCCAGTCCAAAGAAGCCGACTCGGTGGGACGTAACCCGACCCCGAGCTGAATAAACAAGTGGCCTCGACGGAACGAAGTCCAGCCCCGAGCCGAATAAAAAAGCGGCCTCGGCGGAACGAAATCCAGCCCGGAGCCGAAAAGAGACATCGGTCTCGGCGGTACAAGAGAAGACCCGAGCTGGAAAAAGACATCGATCTCGGCGGTACAAGAGCAGACCCGAGCCAGAAAAAGACATCGGTCTCGGCGGTACAAGAGCAGACCCGAGCCGGAAAGAAACATCGGTCTCGGCGGTACAATAGCAGACCTGAGCCTGAAAGAGACATCGGTCTCGCGCGGTACAAGAGCAGACCTAAGCCGGAAAGAAATATCGGTCTCGGCGGTACAAGAGCAGACCCTAGTCGGAAAGAGACATCGGTCTCGGTGGTACAAGAGCAGACCCGAGCCGGAAAGAGACATCGGTCTCGGCGGTACAAGAGCAGACCCGAGCCGGAAAGAAACACCGGTCTCGGCGGTACAAGAGCAGACCCGAGCCGGAAAAAGACATCGGTCTCGGCGATACAAGAGCAGACCCGAGCCGTAAAACAAATATCAAAATCATTGTGTGGGCCATAACAAACAAGCATAATCAAATGTCAACCTAAGACAGAAGAGGTCTTACTCGCCTTTTTGGGATCTGTTGCCTTTCTTGCAACTCTACAAGGGTCACTACAAGTAAGGCTCTTCTTAATACATCCTCTATGCATCTCAGCATTCCACGCATCCGACCGGATGACTTCCGCTATCAACTTGGTCAACCTCAAAAACCGAATGGTCTATGTACACACTGAGATAGCCTTCTTTCACCAAGTCTTCCACCTGCTCCCGCAGGTCTCTGCACCCATTTGTGGCATGTCCCCTTACGTTATGGTAAATACAGTATGCCTTACTATTTCCCTCCTCAATCGGGAACCTCCTCAAATTAGGCTCGGCCAACAGACCTTCATCCTGGATTCCCGAACTATCTGGTTAAATCCCTGACGATCGGTGATTTCCATCTTCTGCCATCGTCTTACTACGCGAGCTGCTTTTTGTTGAGTTCCCCATAGACGGCGCCAACTGTTGACGGCTGATTTTGGTCTCAGGGGCAATATGGGAATATTACTCCCGAGACAATCCTCCCTCAATAGTGAATTTGTTTGGTTATGGGGGACCAAAAGCAAACTTAGCAAAAGACAGATAAATATGCCAATCGACAATGAGATTTAACGTGGTTCGGCGGATCTTGGTCCGACCTACGTCCACGGGCACAAAAAGGATGATACTTTTATTACTCAAACACGCTTCTCAGCTCTGCTTCTTCTTTTTTACAAGTCTGATGATAATGATTCTGATATTGATTCTCATCTCAACTTTCAACTTGTTCCCCTTATGCACACTCTACCCTTCTATTTATAATAGTGTAGAAATCAGATTCCTTCTCCTACAAGAATTTCCTAGTTGAAACTATTCCCTTTTCCCATAAGGATTCCTAGTCAAAACTATTCCATTTTCCCATAAGGATTCCTAATCAAATATTCTTTTACTTCTTTTATCCTTTTAGGATACTGACTCATCAGTTCTCTTTATGAAAATATGATAACTTATTATCTTATCTTGTATGGATAGAATACATTATCTTCCCGAACATGTCTTGCCATATGCTCGGTTTTCACGAGATCGGTCTTCATGTGGTCGGTCATAATAATCCTTTGAACTGAGAATGCTGCTATCGATCTGATAATGCCCGGTCATCCGATCTCAAGTGGTCGGGTTACCGCTCATAAGTGCTCGGACCCAAACTCGTGTGGTCGGGTCGGTATTAGTGGTCTCGATCGAGAAAGGAATTACATTTTTACCTCCTGTCGTGCTGCTTAAATATCATAGTGCTTAAAAACATCATCAACAATATCTCAAGTTGGAAACACTATTTTTTTTTTCTGAAACGTTATAAATTTCGTCATCAAACCATCCGATTTGAGTTTAAACAAAGCAGGTAAAATCTCTGACTGTCTTAGATTCTTAAAAAAAATACATCTCTGGACTCGAACTCAAGAACTAACAATCAAATCCTAAATATTTTGCCACCAAATTACACTTTTTTGGGGCAACATTATGCAAGCTCTTTAAAATTAAAGGCAAAAAAGTTTGAGCTTAAACGACGACGTTTATGTCCTTTGTTTTTCTTGACCCTTCATCGAAAAAAAAGGTCTTAATGATTGACAATTAATGAAGAAAAGTGAGATCTGCTTGCTGTAATAAGCTCATTAATTACAACTTTGCCACTGTCGGTGTGTGTCAGATCAACGGCCACCAATTACATGACACCATGACTTTCATCGCCCCTACGGCCTAATCTGGACCTTCCACGTAGCATCAATGTCCACCTGTCAACATCATAACCCATGTGCGCAGTACACCCCTCGTTCATTTTATCAAAAGACCTTATAGTTTAATAACAATATTATTACCAAATCACTTCACTCTTCTCTCTTGAGTTTTGACTATCCATCAATCGCACATTGAGTCAAAAATTCAACTAACCCATAGAGAAACTGAGAGATATGTTCATCTCTGTTGCTTCTTTGGTCTGATTCATCTTGAAGGTAAGTAAAGTTCGTTCCTTTATTACTTCAAAGATCTATGAACCCAGATCTAAAATCCTAGAAAGTTTCTTCCTTTTTTTAGTTTTTTGTTCAGTTTTTGCAATTTTGGTTATCTGGGTATTCTTATTTTTAGTTGTAATCACTAGATTTAGTTCAAAGTTGGATTTTTGTTTAATTTAGAAACAATGTTGGGTCGGTCTACATTTTCAAGAACTGCAAGTTTTAGGCCAGAAAACCTAGGGCAAAATGCACTAGCAATGATAGGCAATCTTTGCTTCACTATGTTTGTGGTAGGAGTGTTAATCTTCACTATTATTGCTGCCACGTATGAACCTGAGGATCCACTCTTTCACCCATCAACAAAGATCACCTCATTTCTTACTTCAAAATCGAATGCCACTTTTAAATCTGATGAGACTGTTGTTAAAACCGGTGAGGATTTCATGGCCCCAAATCAAACTGTAGTTGCTACCTTTATTAATGCAACTGATGTGGAGTATAAAGAGGAGAGTTTAGCAGTATCAGAAGTGGTGCCTAGTTGTGAGGGAAATGTGGATAGTCCTATTGATTGTACTGACCCAGAAGTGTTTCATTTATTGATGAGTAAGGCGATAGATCATTTTAACGACATACACTTCTACCGGTTTGGGAAGGCGGTTCGTGGGGATGGTGATAATACTTGTGATATGGCATGGCGGTTTAGGCCCAAGGAAGGGAAGACAGCTGCCTTTTATAAGGATTATCGACGGTTTACAATTACTAGGTCGGAGAATTGTACACTTAGTGTGATCAGTATTGGGGATTATCATTCGGGTGTGAATGCAAGGAAAAAGAAGAAGAGGAATCAGAAGCCTGGATTTGAGAAGATGCCGGTGAAGGATAATGCAGGTTTGCTGGTTGTTGGGGAAACTGTTAATGATACTCTTCCTGTGGTCGAATCAGAGAATTCATTTAGCCATGGGAAGTACTTGATTTATACAGGTGGCGGAGACAGGTGTAAGAGCATGAATCATTTTTTGTGGAGCTTCTTGTGCGCTTTGGGTGAAGCACAGTACTTGAACCGAACATTGGTTATGGATTTGACGATCTGTTTGAATTCGATGTATACTTCATCAAATCAAGATGAGGAAGGGAAAGATTTTAGGTTTTACTTTGATTTTGAGCATTTGAAGGAGGCAGCATCAGTTTTGGACAAGGATCAGTTTTGGTCAGATTGGAATAAGTGGCAGAAGAAAGATGGGCTGAGTCTTAATCTTGTGGAGGATTTTCGTGTCACACCAATGAAGCTTTCTGATGTGAAGGATTCTTTGATTATGAGGAAGTTTGGATCTGTTGAGCCAGATAATTACTGGTACAGGGTGTGTGAAGGAGAGACGGAATCTATTGTTCAAAGGCCATGGCATCTGCTCTGGAAGTCGAGAAGATTGTTGGATATAGTGTCCGCAATCGCATCAAAGTTGAATTGGGATTATGACGCAGTCCACATTGAGAGAGGAGAGAAGGCTAGGAACAAAGAACTCTGGCCAAATCTTGACGCAGATACTTCCCCTGGTGCTCTTATCTCAACCTTGGCAGACAAGATTGAAAACGGAAGGAACGTCTATATTGCAACTAATGAACCTGACACATCCTTCTTTGAGCCTTTGAAAGACAAGTATTCCACCCATTTTCTCGATGAGTACAAGGATCTTTGGGATGAGAACAGCGAGTGGTATTCTGAAACAATGAAGCTTAACAATGGTGTTGCAGTCGAGTTTGACGGCTACATGAGAGCATCAGTTGATACAGAAGTATTCTTGAGAGGGAAAAAGCAGATTGAAACTTTCAACGATCTCACTAACGACTGTAAGGATGGTATTAATACGTGCAACGCAGCTTCTGGTTAGTCCTTATACACAGATGTTTGAAACTCCGATGTTGCTTCATTGGGGTATATCCCTTTGTACTTTAATTTGTTGTGTTTGTTGTTTTCTTAAAACTGCAAGTTATTTTTCACAGTTTTTGAAATTTAGTAGTAATATTAGTGAGTTTTTTTTTTTTTTTTGTTGCTTGTAAGAATATCAACAATCAATATTTCATAACTTGGGATCGTTTCAAGTTTCTAAATGATATTGAGTTTGTGTTCTACTCACTTTTCAATGCATCCAGACTTGCTTGCACAATCAGAATCAAAATGATAATGCTGCCCACTACAAAAACTAGACGAATCATAAATGGTAGGCAACTCAATTTTTACTTCCAGGATGATGCTACAAAAGTTTAGGAGGGCTTCAGATATTAACCCTTAAGACTGAACAAGCCATTATTTTAGCTAGCTCTCAGTAACAAAATTGCCTCTCCCACCACACGACCAACCCTGAAGGTTCAGAGGAACTATATAGGCCTATCAAGTGAAATTTACAATCTCTGGTCTAGTCTTGCTGTGTGATAAATGGCTTCCATCCATATTATGCCTATTCCACTTCTTGGCCACTTGCATGTCCTTGGAGACTCTTGCAAGGATTGAATGACTTCCCCTGAAAGTTGATCAATCGGCTCTGTAAAATAGATAATGAGGAAGCTGACAATTATTCGTATTCCTCCTCAATAGAAATTAATAAATATCGATTTTCTTCTCCAACAACGGGCTCAATGTTGTACCATTCCCCTTTGTAACAATATGGTAAGCCAATCCGTCCTCTCAGTTGTCCATGCGGGTGCCTTTGTCAAGGAAATATAGAAAATCTGTTTGACTCTTCATGTTTGTCACTTTCATTTCCGTCATGATTTTAGCTTTTTGACAGGAACAAAAGTCATTTTTTTGCCAGAGTTGTGTTAGCTCTGGCCTCTGCTGACTGAACAATGAAATGGCAACTTGATGCTGGTTTTCACTTGCCTTGTCATCAGTAAATTGTTTCACGTCTGAGGTGATTTAGTTTCAAAAAATCAGCATAGCAAAGACTAAAGAGATGAATCATGAAACTAATTATAAGTTGGCACATTGTATTAAACACATGAAACACATGTATATTATTTTTAAGTTGGCAAATTTATGAGTTGGTAAATTTATGAGGACATGAAACACATGTTCAAGGGATAAATCGAGATGGACGTCAGCTGGATCAGACATCCCAATTAAAAAAAAAAAACCGAAATAAGATCCATGTATATTAGTCAAACCCCTCTCTTTTACTCTTATTTTTAAGTTGTTTGTATCCATTTTATTTCCATTTTTTTGGTCTTTCAACAAGCAAGTTAAATTAGGTAGTTAAGAAATTAGTGTTCTCCTACATACAGGGACCAGGCTAGTGAATCATAGGAGTAGCAAGCATTGCTAATAGGAGACAAAAAAATGTGTCAAGTGTTTTGCACCAAATTCACAGTACTTTCTACAGCAGCTTATATTTCTCTCAAAGCATATAATAAGCTACATAGTACATACAAGACCCTTTTTACAAAATAGAATCCCATTTGCAATGGACTGCTTAAATTGTTTCATCAGTTTCTGACTCATGAGTTGCGAAAATTATATTATGTGCTGGGTGTATATGTCTTCTCTCTCACAGCAGGCGGGCTCCACACAGTGAGTTGATGCATTCAGAACAGAAGCTACACAACACAACCTATTAGTTGGTTCCAAATATCAATCAAGCTAGGATACCCTTGCAATTTTTTTATTTTTTTTTTGGAAACGTTGGAAACTCTGTCGTCAAATCACCCGACTCGAGCTTAAACGGAACAGGTAAAACCCCGATTGTCTCAGGCTCTTACAAGAAATGCAACCTCTATATTCGAACTCACAACCTGACAACCAATTCCTAAATCTTTTACTACGCACACTCATTAGGGACCTACTTTTCCTTTATTTAGGCAATAATGGCCTTATAATGAACTTGATATTCAACCAAATGAAATCAAGACAAAATTTTCTCCTCCAAAAAATTATAGCTGTGAAATAAAAGTTAAATATATATAATAAATTTGATTTTTAAATAAATTTTATTATATAATATCTATTATCAAGTGGCTCATTTCCTATCAGAAAAGTCCATGTATAAATAAGGATTAATTTTACTTTCCCCACATAGTTATTCTAGGCTGGGGAAATTATAGACACCACCTTTCCTTATTTTGTATTTGGAGTATTTCACTTAATTTCCACTGCTGTATTGGATTTTAGTGGTGCCTAAGGGATGTGATTTAATGGTGTATGGTTCAGGATCTGACCTTCAGGTTCTGGATTCAAATCGAATGGATGTATTTCTTATAAGAGCCTAAGATAACCGAAAATTTTACCTGCTCCACTTGAGTTCGAGTTAGATGATTTGACGGCGGAATTTCCAAGGTTTCAAAAAATAATATTATACTTTGACGGTATTTATCATGTTCTTCTAGGATATGAGACTCGAAATATCTTTTCATTCTTCGGTTACGTATGGAAAGATAAAAATAAAATGACTGGAATGAGTATTCACATATAAGCTTGAAAAAAAGGCTCCAAGATTAAAAAAAAAAAAAAAAAAATTCAGATTATATGCCATAAAACAACCAGAAACCTCACAATATATATACAACAGAATTCTGGTTTCTCAACAACCCATCAAAGGACTGGATTCAAGCTTAAACTTGCACATAAAAGACATGTAACTCTCTATATATACACTCCAGCTGATACATAATTAGATACCTAAACAGTTCATACTGTACATGGAAGTTCCCTTTAACTCACCAGAAGCAAGAGGGATCATCTTCAAACTCTGGAAGTAGAGGTGTCCTGCAAAGAGGGCATGTAACATTGAAATAATCCAACCACTTCTCCAGGCACAGTTTATGAAACATATGACCACAGGACAAGTTATTTATCTCTGATTTGGGTTCAAACTCTGTCAAACAAACTGAACAATCGTGCTCAGCGTCTTCGCAATGGATCAATGATTCGAATTTGATTGCAGGGTTCTTGTTCCGGAACTCCTCGACATATACAAGGGGGGAACTTGCATTTACATCATATATTGGTTCTGTGGATGTAACTTGAGGTGAAGTGAAATATGAATACGGAGGGTGTGATGATTCAGCAAGGTGGATACCAATAACTTTGAGGATTGATCGAAATAGGCCTTTGACGATTGAAATTGACATAGCAGTGTTCATTATGATTAAGCATAGCATTCCTTCTGATGCAGATGGCAAACTCGCGAGGCCCATTTTGAGATTTCTGGAGATATTGAATCAGAATTGAAGATTTGAAGCAAATCTTGTGACTGCTTTGCTTGATATCTGAAAGGCAATGAAAGGATCAGTAAGTAAATAAGAAACTAAATAAATTCTCAAAAATTGAACACAATAAACAGAGAAAATTCATCAGAGAAACTATTAAAATTACCTGAACAGAAAAAATGATGACAGCAGAATCCTGAAAAAGAGCCAAAGAAGATGGCAAATCCAACCTGCAACAAACCAACATCAAGCAATAAGCTACCTTTCAAGAAATAAGATTGAGCATATAAAATTTCTAGAACCTCAATTGAGAAATCATCTTATCAGAAATCAGAAGAATCCAAAGCATCAAAACAACAACACAGCTAATAAAAGAAATTAAAGTACTCACTCTGACAATAAAATCATAATCAAGATCTGTTTTTTCTAAGATCATATCAAAAATGGTAAAAAAATAAAAGTGCCCACATGACCAAAACAGAAAAGAACATCATCATCACCACATGGAATAAACTCTTAAACATAATATTAAACATCAAGATACCAATATTTTTAATCACAAATTGTAACAAGAGATCTATCTATCAATTAACAACAAACAACAAACACCACTTTTCATCAAGCAAGTGAATGAAAAATACAAATGAGCATTTCAAAACAAACCCAGAAAAGAACATAAACAAATTAAGCAAGGAGACTTACACAAAGTTGAGTTGATGATGAAATATGAAGGAGTGTTTAATCAGATATCCATAAGATTAAAAAAACTGAATTTTTTTTTCTGTCTATCTAAAAGACTAAGAGCACTATCTCATAAGCAAGTAGTTTAATGTCACAAGTTGACAATGGCTTGCTTGCTTGCTTGTAAGTCTCTCTCCCTATGGTTCCTACTTTATATATGTAGCAAGAAGTATGGACCCACATCAAGCTCCTCTGGCTATTATTGAGTTAGTTAACTTAACCATGGTTAATATTCCGTGTTTTCCGGATTCTATTGACAAACCAACCATGATTACTTTATATCATCACCCCTTTTTTCTTCTTTTTAGGAGGCTTATGCTTCTTTTTATGTGTTTTCTTTTAGTTCCTATGTTCCTTGAACTTTGCTTAATTTTTCATCAAGAGATTTTGTGTTTTGTAATCTCCTTTTTAATAGGAATAAGTTTTTAGATTTAATTTTGATAGACATTTGAGATGCATTCTAAATTTATGTATTTAGAATCGAAACTAAAATAGTTAACATGTCTTTCTAGAATCAAAATAGTTATCATGTCTTCTATAGTTAAAACTAAAAAGACAATTATGAACAGATTTCATGATTTAGTTTTGGCTCTAGAAAGCCATGATAATTATAAGGGGAAAAGAGTAATGCTACTCTTTTCGAAACACACGTTCGATTTCGTTCTCAAATAAATAAAAAATTTACGCTGTCATTAGGGGTGGGCATCGGATCCGATCCGATCCGATTATCAAATCTGATCGAATTGAGTTGGTCTGGTTCGACTGATTTCGGATCGGATAGGATTTATCTGATCCGATCCGCTCGAATTTTTTTTTATTTAATATGCAAAACGACGTCGTTACATATAAAATAAAATAAAAAATTCGAATTATTTCGGATCGGATCCGATCCGCTCAATTTTTTTGACTCAAAACCAGATTATGCTTGCAGTTTGTGTACCGAATTCGGATCGAACCAATCCGATCCAATAATTATCGGATCGGATCGGATCGAGTTCGATAAGATGATCCGGTCCGAACGAATCAAACATCTCAGAGCATTTCGGATCGAATCGGATTCGGTTCGATCCGATCCGAATCTGATAATGCCCAGGGCTAGCTGTCACATAATTTTTATCTATTTGAAAATGAAATCGGACGTGTACATCGGGAGAAATAACATTATTGGGAGGAAAATAATTATAATATCTTTCTATAGTCAAAACTAAATCATGGGGTGAAAGAAATAAATCTTTAAGCTTAGTGGGTTAAATGGCTTCAACTATTAATCAAAAAATTTGTCCTCTTCACAATAGCATTCAATGGGATGGTAACCCTAAAAAATGACTAAGCAAAATTAATTTTGGCACCTATATGTGCATGCCATTGTGAAATGAAATCACTTAATCATAATCAAGTTGCATCACATCTTACTTGTAAATCGACAAGTGTCATTTTTTCTATGATTAACATTTGTCACATTCACACACAAGATACCCACGTGTCACTCTTTGGTTCCCCACATGTGTGCCCATATGTGCATGTTGGCTCATTATCATACTTTTGCCTTGATGTACAATTGGGGACCTCAATTTTGATAAAAAAAACCCCCCATTATTATGAGACAGTACCCTGGGCCTTTAGGGCACTCCTAATCACCAACATTATTGTCCAGGTGGCAAATGGTGGCATGTGTCTTGAGATGTGACAATGCATTGAGCCAATGTAACACAAGAAGAGCTTTAGTGATAGCACTGGCTGATGTCCCATCAATTTTTTTTTTTATTTGTTAATTATTACAAACTACATATATTACAATATGCTATCAATTGAGATTATATATACATACAATTATAGCACTGTTCAGAAATCAACGAGACGTAGCTCGGAACTTACAAATTCTAAATCAACTAAGACACAGTTTGGAAATCAACTCCCATATAGGAGAACTTATTACTCCTAAAAAGGAAGGTTTGAGTCATCACTACTTTTGTAGAGACTCGAACTCATGTCTCTCATGAGTTACCAATGAGGCCACTACCTCATTGGCTATGTCCCATCAATTTTGGATGAAATGAAATGCCTCTTTCCTTGGATTTGGACATCTATAGACTCATTTTTTACTTATTTTTCTTCAAGATAATGTTTTTTTTTTTTTTTTTTTTTTTTTTTTTATAGTATATGGTTGCAGGGAGTTGATTGAATAGCTTTTGCTCAATAAGGTGAGAAAAAAATATATTTGGTTGGTGTCGAGTTGCTATGTAGGCAACTCCAGAAAGACCAACCAAGTAAGGTTATCCAATTCATCATCAGAGTTTTTTTTTTGTCCACGTGTAACATTCAATATTCTAAAACTCACCCGGCATTAGTTTTTCGGGTGATAGAGAATTCGAAAACTATAATTTTAGGTTAATTTGGGGATTTTATGATTTGATGAAATTTCGACAAATTGATCATAAGAAAATATTGTTTGAGTGTTGGCAAGTGTTTTGGATGGAATAATTTAGATAAAATTGATGAATAATTAAGTGATTTTGGTGTTTTTAAACGAGAAAAAGAATTTGATATTTTTTATTTTGTGAAAAATGGAAATAGAAGAGAAGAATTTTTATTTTTTTTAAAAAAAAATACTTATAAAACAAGTGAAATAGTGTTGTTTTAGGGTTCTTAAGAAACCCAAAACGTGCCTATTACATCTTTTTTAAAATTTTTAACATTGAATCATTAGTTGTCTGGGGGAGTTTCAGTTCATTTTGTACTAGAGCCCATTCCGATACGATTTGAATCGTTGGATTTTGATTCAACGGTCTAAATTTAAAGAGAGAAAATAATCTTCTCTCTCTAATTTTTGTTGTTACTTAGCACATAGATCGTTGAATTTTACCTGCTACATGAGGGAGCTCCAGTTCATTAGGGCTAATTTTTAAAATAGAGCAATTAGGGTTATTAGATTTTTTTTTTTTTAGAAAAAAAAAAAAAACCCAAAAGGCGCCATTATTGGGTTATTTGAAAATCCCAAAACATAATTATAGGGGAAAAATAAAACAACTCTAGGTGGTTATGCTAGACGCCATCTGAATGTTCAACCCGAACTAATTTATGGCCGATAAAAAATACGATACCTAAATAATTTTAAGTGTCACTTTTTTCGAACACTAGTAATATTTCACTTTGTTAGCGAAAGAATATTTATTAATTCAAATATTAAGCATTTACTTGCCTCATTTGTAAATCACTTAATTAAATTAGTGTGGTTTTGACTGTTAAAAGTGATTCCAACCTAGATTAGCAAAAAAGATTATCTTAAATTATCTTTTTAAGCCATGCATTCTAACTTGCCACAACATATATATCCCTTGTTTGGTGAAAAATTGACTTCTGAATTTAAGCACTTCCATGGGGCAAGTGATTCCAAAAAAGTTTTCAACACTGATATTGGAATTAAGCAAGCAAATCTGATTTTCTATATTGAGTTGTAAAACGTAGGTCAGATTATGAGCTTGAAAAGATAAATAATGTCAAATTTCCAAACTTTATTTTTTATAAAGAAATTATTTTTATGATTTAAACCTATGATCTTCAAGTAAAAATAGAGTAAACTTACCATTACATCAAAACTAATTTTCAAGAGGAAAAAATAACTTTAATAAATATATACATGCTTGACATGATTAGGTATTGAATTTTTGGTTATGAATGTTGCTTATCTTTGCAATATGACAATGAGTATTCTTTCAAACTTATAATAATTAAATTCCAAAACTTATCAGATTTTTTAATCATCTATTTGAATTTGAATGCTTTCAAAGAACTCTTATAGTGTGTTTGGTAGAGAGTATTGTCAGAGACTATAAACTAGTTTATAAATTATAGAACAAACTTTAAAGTATAAATTAGCGTAAAAAATAAGTTCATGTTGTGAGATTATGATTTTGTGAGCGTTAACTTGCCTGTTTGGTGAAGTGTTAAAACGTTAGCGTTAACGTTCCACTAGATGAATTATTGCTACGATAATGAAACATATAATATATAATATCTTGAATTAATATTATAAATAAATATACAATATGTGACAACCAATTTTAACTAATAATAAATTATGGATCATGTCCAACCAACTCTATTCAAGATCTTTTTCAATTTCTTTAATTATCAGAAGTCCCTAGCACATAAATTAATTCTCCTATTGCGTGTTCAATGAATTTATTCAAAGTTTGATCACTTTCATTTTCATTTTATTCAATACTATATTAAATAGATGACGAAATTGATCGATTTGTAATTTAACAAGTTGTTAAAAAAAAAAGTTGTTTCTGAACCAGAAAGAAGTACGATTTATAAATTTCCCTCGGCATAATATCGTGTGTAGATGGTGAATTTCACATTCAGTCTATAATTGAGGGCACCAACAATCATGCAAAACAAAGATAAAGAGAGCGCATTGTAATTATCCATCAGTGTAGTGAATGTCGTATCTATTATCACGCTCAAATCAGCAAAGGTGATAAGCGGAAAAGAGGAAGAACAAGATAAAAGAATACCTCGATCTTCATGGTTTGTTGCCGTGAAACATAATTGGTATATACTCTTAATAATACGACCCCGTTTGGAAAATAAACAAATATACTGTTATATGTTATACGGCATCGTTTACGTTTTACTACTACCAGTTCATGGGCCGGGCTTCGACTGACCCTCGCTCTTCGAAGCCCATTATGAGACGGGCTTTTTAGGAAATATTAAGGGGGCAATTATAAGATACACGTTCCCTCGTCATGAACGTAGCTGCTGCCAGCATTATCAAGTTAAACCATAAACCCTAATTTTGCATTTTTCGCATTCAATAAAATACCAAGGAATAAATTCCCTTGCAAAACAGTACCACTGCCGACTCCAGCTTCGTCCGTCGCGGCCGCCGACACCGTTCGGTGATTGAGGTATTGAATGCATTTACCACTTTTCAATTAATTGATAGAATTTTTTTTTTTTTTTTTAAAAGTGATTTTTTATGTGATTGTTTGTGGAAACTACAAGTTGTTAAATGGGGGTTGTTTTATTTTAATGGGTATGTGCTTATTTTAGATTATGTACCCTGTTTCGATAGAAAGTTTGACGCTTTTGGCTTTAGCATTTGACATGAAAATTTTGTTTTATTTCAGTTTGGATTTTTAATTTTGTGTATTTTTGGATGATTTAATTGTTTGATTAAATCACAAAAATTATGGCGAAAAAGAAAAAAAAATTGAGATGACAAATTTATTATTTGCTCATTAAATTATGCTATGAAATAAGCATTCTGGAGGATTAATACTATTTGATTACTTTGTGATGGATTAGATTCTACTGGGTTAAGGAAAAGCACACTATGGCTGAGGAAGCACATATGCCAGTTGCGGAAAGTGGTCTGAGGAAGAGGAAGTCAAGTAAAAAGAAGGGAAGTAAGGGAAATAAGAAATTGAAGGTGATGCCTGGATCTGGAAGGAAGGTTAAGATAAATGATAAAATGAGAAAGCTGTTTCGCAAGAGGGCAAGAGAATACAATTCAGATGATGAGGAGGACGAGTCAGCCCATGATTCTGTGAAAAAACAGGAAGCGGAAGGTGGGGATTTTTCTGACGCTGAAGGGGAAGATGGGATGGATCTAGATGAGGAAAATGAAGAATTTTCCGATGATGAAGAAAATGGTGAAATTCAGCCCGGGATTGCTAATTTTACTGAAGGTTCTAGGGCGTTCAAGATGGCATTCAAGAGCATAGTGAAGAATAGTGTAGCTGATGATGCTCTTGTAAGCTGGCTTCTAGATTGAGTTGTGATTTTCTTTTTGCCTTTTGAGAGTCATGGAACTTTTGTGAAGCTTGTTGGCTTTTTCAGGGTCCAGTATTATCAGCCCATAAGAAGCTTGTTGCTGAGAAGCTTGCTGAAGAGGATGCTGAACGGAAGGTCAAGGGAGAGGCCAAGAAGGAAAAGCACATGGTAAGACCAAATTTAGGTTCAACAATACCCTTTTACAATTTACGATGTGAATCTTTGACTTTTGCTTTCTATTGAATTTGGATTGATGCTTTAAACTTTCAAATGTTATAGGCTGCAGAGAAGGGGCATGTGAAGCCTGCTAATTACTTGGACTCACACGAAAAGTTTCTAATTGGTGTTGCCACAAAAGGAGGTACCAAAATTTTATCTTTCCTGGATTTGATTGCGATAACTATATTGTTTCTTTGATAAAATTGCATTCCTTATCTTATACTAACTTGTTTACATGTACCGTGCTTCGTACTTGGGGTCTCAGTTGTCAAGTTATTTAATGCTGTAAGTAGCTCTGTGACAAATCACTAGCTTTCAGTGCCTTTAGATATTGTTATTTCTCTTATTAATTTTTTAATTGGATTTTTATTGTGATCGTCAAGTTAAGGATAGAACTTTGTTATTTGATCTTATCCAGGTAAACAAGGCACAAAATTCTCAAAAAGGACTCGATCCTTCAAGGTCTAAAGATGCAAAAAGTATGCTGAAAGACTACATGTTTTTATTTGTACTTGTTCTTAACCTTTGTTTTGTCCCTTGTAAGTTCTAAGTGAATGTTGTCTGAATATGCCAGTGCTAAACAAGCGAAGGAAACAAACATTTTTTTCCGAGTTGGGCAAGACATCGGTTTCCACAGCTGACGCTTCCTCTAAGGTTTGCTTTCTGTTCTTATGGTATGTTCAAGGGAAGTATAAGACATACCCCTTGATAAAGGGCTTTCTCTGAATGTCAACGAGGGCTAAAAAGAAAATTTGATGAAGGAAAAAGCAAATAGAAATTGTCATCTATAAAGCTAATTAGGGTTTCAAGAATGCCCCTAGTAACTGTATCTCATTGCAATATATCATCATTGCAAAATTGCTTATTGTGTCAAAGTATGTAATCTATAATCATTTTCTCATTGCAAAATTGCTTATATGGCATTCAATTTCACCTTATATTCAGTTTGGCTTCAGATCTCCAATGCATTTTTGGTTCTGTGGATTCTGCCACGCAACTGCAATAATTTCACGGTTTTATGATATGCAGGGTGCTACAGATTGCGAAGGCCCTGCGTGGGCTCCATTACGTGATAACTACATGCTAACAAGTTCCAAGTTGAAGGACTGGGATAAGATGCCTGTAATAATACTTTCCGTGCTTGCTTAAATTTTAAATACGCGACATTTGCTAGTTGCTACTATGCACATGTGCTCATTGCTTATTTTTTCTTTCTTTCTGCAATGTGCAAGCAGGATAGTGCAGTAGCAGATGAAACTGGAAAGTTGTCGTCGGAGGACGGTAGTTCTGATGATGATTGATTGATATTGTGACTGTCGACGAGAGCTGTTCCTGATTGTATCATCAACGTTCTTATTTTTTTAATAGAAAATGGAATCAGTGTACTTGACATACAATTTTTATTTTCTTCCTTCAATATTCACTTTATCATCGGCAAATTTTGTGTTCAACGGTTAGAATTTGAATCCTAAAATTCGGAATGATTTATTGTCTCGAATTCATGATCGGGACAAGACCGAAATCGGCGAATCCTACTCCATAGCAAGAGATCATTTCTGGTTATCTTTAAATCATATGCCTGTCGACAAAATTCCATAAAAATAGACAGGAACGAGTCTATCAAAAATCAAAATCAAGCAACTTTTAAATGATTTGATGAATATGCATTGTTCTAAGAACAGCTTCGCTGCGGTTATACCCGGTTCCGGTTCCGGAACCAAACCGGTTCGGTTATGGTTCCTCCCCTAGCCGAACCGGTAGGAACCGTTCGGTTCCAACCGGAACCGTAACCGTAAGGTTCCGGTTGGAACCGGTTTGAATTTTGCAATAATATGATTTTTTTATAATTTTTTAGATAAGAATTTTATTTGAAATTTAATGTAAGTGAGTTATATAAATTCAAATTCATAATTTAAATTATATTAGTTTATCAATCTCAATTTTTTATTTTCAAAAATGTAAAAAAAAAAAAAAAAACCGAATGGAACCGGAACCGGAACCGAACGGTTCGGTTCGGTTTCGGTTCCGGTTCCGATTCCACTATAGTGTGGAACCGGAACCGGACGGTTCGGTTCCGGTTCGGAATCGATCTGAACCGCCGGCCCGGTCTAGCTGCGGTTATAGGTCAAGTAACAAATGAAAAATTCTTTCAGTCACTGCAAGCAAAAACAGGAAAAATAAAAAACAATATGGTACAAAGTCTATATACTACTTCCTCTTAACAAGCATATACAATTATCCTGTGTTATACACATCATGAAACAAAAATAGGAGAGAATATCGCGTCTGCAAGTTTTTTTTTGGTCCGACCTCAGTGCTCTCCGTCCAGACACTGCATATATAGATGTCGTATGCTATACATGTTGAATGAAAAAACAAAGTCAAAACTACAACAATGAAGCTTTCCGCAGAGACCTGGTAACTGTGAGGTCGGCAGTCCCTTTTTGCGTAGATATGGCTGAAATAGAAATGTGCATCTCCTTTTCCTAGAAAAGAATCGACAGGTGAACTTTTTCTCAAGAAATAGGAGGAGATAATAACCCACAGTTTGAAGCACTTCGGTCATGAAGATGTCATGGGTCATGGAGAATCAGCCGGCCGCTCCTGAATCTTGTTGAAGCATTTGAAACTGGATGTGTTTCAAATCCACGGCTTTCTCCTGGAGAGAAACTAGGACCCTGAGATATAATCATGCAGCTTGTCATTACACAAGTAAAAAAAGAAAAGCATCAGTTAATCCCTTTTTTAGGTAACAACCAAGTCTTTTCAACTAAATATTGAGTTTTTCTTTCCTTTTAAAGCATGGTTAAAAAAGTGTACTCTCAGAAGCTTCTTGTTTGGTTCATGGGGTCATAATCAAAAGCTTCACCAGCTTTGACAAAGCGTCCCTTCACACGCTTTCTGACATCAGCCCTTGCTTTGCGAGAGGCATACCTCACTCGTTTGTCAAACCTATCACAAATTTAAGAGAACAATTAAGCAATTATGTCTAAAGCTGAATCCAACAATCATCACACAACCTTTTTATCATACATGTATAGATATATTTTTCAATCCGGTACTTACTTGCGTGCCTTCTTCTTTTCCTTGTATCGCATGACAGCTTTGCTACGGCTTGCCGATGTAAAAGAAGTCTCAGGACACGGAGAACACCAGGGAGGTTCACCCATAAGAAGCATTGAAGAAGCATCGCATTCTTGATAATCACCAGCATTACTCTCACCAGTAAGGCCAGAAAATGAGAGGCTTGTGTGCGCTTGCCTTGCCGTAAAACAAATGACTGGTTCAGTTTTAGTACTCATCATAGAATCAGCTGATGCAGCATTGCTGCATGCTGGCCGTTTTGCATTGACCAGTCCAACTGACGAACCCTGCATGTGAACATATAATTCTAATCATAAGACATTTTCACGAGTGCGATTTCAAAAATCTTTAGCTAATGGAGATGAATTGCTTCTACTATTAGTAACATGAGAGAAAGAAAATACATGGATGTACAGCCACATCAAATTGGCTGACAGTCATAAATGAGGTATGACATAAGAAAACTCCTTGGGCAAATTTGCTAACTACTGAGAAACAGTCAAGTGACAACTTGATGGCTACTCCTTGAATTTATACCAATTTGAGAAATACATATGCTGATATTTTATGACATCATACTTTCTTTGACAGTACTAATGGCAAAGTGTAAATTCGAACATTTACTGTAGTTAATAGTGGACCGCTGAACTTGTTCAAAGTTTGAAGGTAGTTTCGAATTAAGGCAAAACTTCAGATGGAAAAAGTGACTTTTACTTATTTTATAACTTATAAGAAAGAGGCCTCCAACTAGACCTGGCCACGGTTCGGTTCCAGAACCGAACTGTCTGGTTCTACGATTCCAGCCTTTTGGAACCGTAGAACCGGACCGAACCGGAATTCCTTTATTTTTTGGGGGAAAAAAAAGAAAAAAAGTGGTTTGGTTCTAGTTCCGAACCGAACCGAACCCAAACCGGATTGAACCTTTAAGGTTACGGTTCTAAATTATGTGGAACCGTAACCAAACCAAAATGAGTTTCAGTTCGGTTCCGGTTTTGGAACCGGAACTGGATGGACGGTTACGGTTCCGGTTCTGAACCGGAACAGTGGCCGGATCTACCTCCAACTAAAACAACATTGAATTTATTTTATAGATTCTATTGAAGGATAATGGCTAGCGTGCAGGAAAATATATATGCAGTGGGCACAACTAGGGCTAACATGAAATGCACTTCTGCGCCTGAGTAGAAACATTGCAGAGTGCAGACTCCAAGAAAAAGAACAAAAACATGATCAAAATTACTTAAGAAATTCATAAACCAAAAATTAACAGTTATCAGAGTAAAATGAAAGACATTTTAAATTAATTCATTTTTATTTTTGTAAATTGTGGTTGAGAGATAATGAGATTCACTATTTACACTGCTTAAAGAAGAAGCCTCAAAAGTATTTGGAACAGCACAGACCAGGAACCAAAAGTTCATATATATATATATATATATATATAAGGAACAGTGATGCCGACTATGATATGAGCACAGTATACAGCAAGATAAAGTAAGATGGGAAAACCTCAGCAGCAACTGCACTCTGACAGTTTGAATCAGCAGCAGACATGTCCTTTGTCCCAAATAAGCTTTCAATTCCACCATTCTCAAGGAGCTCTTCTGAATGATTGAGAGTCATGCCAAAGAGTTCTTCATAGTTCTCAAAATTCAAATCCATTTCATCCATATTGAAATCCTCATAGAGATCATCACCTTCACAGAACGCAAGATCTTTGGTTCCAGAACAGCATAACTGCATATTAATGAAGTGAAAATTTGCGAATGTCCTTGATAAATCAATAGTGAACTAGCTCTATGAGTAAAAACTTACACAATACAAGTTAATAATCAAACAAGCAAAATGAAACTTCAAAGCCGAGTTCTAGATAATAATTCAAACTAGGCAAATTCCAATATTTGAAATAATACTAGTTTTAAAATGAATAATACAAATATATCATCTTGTTTTGAACAAGATTGCAGCCATGGATGAAATAAAATTACTAATGACCAATTTAGTTCACCTATCCCTCTCTTATAAACCACAAGTTCCCATTTAATAAAAATCTTCCTCTTCTTCATTCTTCTTTTTCTCTCCACTTTTCAAAGGCTTTACCTCTATCCCTCTCTTGAGGTTTTCCCCTCCTTTTGTCCTCCCTCCCTAATTCTCTACCTCGGATACTATATCCCATAGGTTCCCTAGTCTGAGAATCGATGCTAACTGCTAAGATTCAATCAACTTAACACATTTGGAACAGTGGAGCAGAACCCAACAAAACACTCATCATCAAACATTTAACCTATTGCTCCAATCTAGACACAGAAATTGGAATTATTAAACCAAAAACCCACTTCATTGCATGTTACATGTTTACGACAGTGCTATAGGGTTGACTGTCAAGGGAAAAACATGTTGGATACTGGAAATTTTTGTGAAACACAGAAATTGGAATTATTAAACAAAAAACTCACTTCATTGCATGTTAAATGTTTAAGACAGTGCTATAGGGTTGACTGTCAAGGGAAAAACATGTTGGATACTGGAAATTTTTGTGAAACTTCTGAACAACCAAAGCAAACAAGTCCAAATTAGCATTTACCTTTGGGAAAGTTGGATTATTGGCTGATCCAGGGGTTTGTTCAAGATTCTGTGTTGTAGAGCTAAATCCAGGCACAGACGAAGGCCCAACCCAAACATTTGACTTATCTGCATCACGCATATCGTTGGCCTTAACACCACCACCACCAGACATGCTGTTATCAGTGATGCTCATCAAACCCAGTTCCTGCTCACAAGCAGATTCACCTACTGATGGAAAATCCAACACAAATGACCAGATTGATGACAATTCGGAAGCTGATGGGCAACCAGAATAACAATTGATTGTTTGCCTCTTATGGCTTGAGGCTAACGTAGACGTTCCATGACCAATCCAATCACAATTCTGACAAAGAGAAACCCTCTCTTCAATACATCTAACTAACGCCGGTTGTGAATTACATCTCTCACATAAAAGTGTCCTTGAATGGCGTTTGGACAGGGCATTGGCTGAATGAACATTTCGGTCACACGATAAACACAAGCATGCTGCATCAGAACGGCAATACACGATGGACCTCTGATCCGCACAGAAATCACATATGTAACCCATTTTCCCAAATCAAGATTTCTCTAGATCGAAACTCCTAATAAAACTATATCAATCAACCTACAGATAGTAGCTCCGTGATGCGATGTCAATCCTTAATTGTACTTGGAACCTCCAACTATATATACAAAAACAATAATTAGTACAAATTCACATAAATTTATCATAAAGTAAACACACACCAGATTAAACAACCCAGCTGGTGTATGCACACAAACAAATTAATTATTAAATCCAGCAAATGAATTAACACCAAAAAAAAGAAAATTTTACTCTTTCATCGGTTATAAAAGCTGATCCATGAAAAGAAAAACTTGCTTCTTGAAATTCAATCTACTTGACAACATCTAAATTCAGAGACTCTACAAACAAAAAACTAACTTTTTCAAAAATTTGTTTTCTTCAGTCAGAATTAAGAGCTAGTAAAGTAAAAGCTGAGAATCTTATCCCTACATGTAATATCCAACAAATGAATCAAACCCAGAAAAAAAAAGTATTTCCACTCACAAATATATATATACATATACATAAAGGCTTACGAAAACAAACATAAAAAAAAAAAAAAAAAATATCATCGAATCCGATGAAAGCTTCGGCAATCCAACCTCTATAAAGGACTAAACTGAACATATCAAACAACCAAAAAAAAAAATATATATGATTACAAAATAAAAACTTTTACTCAATCAACAACACCCAGATAAGAAAATTAACAAAAAAAAGACAAGGAAATGTTAGGAAATTACCTTGAGTAAAAGAAAAAAACAAGATCGGTAAAGACGGCTTTGAATTAAAATAATCCAAAATCAACAATTTGCAAAATTATAATATAATTCGAGAAGCAAAAACCATCAAAGAAGATTGAGCTTTCCGGAATCCGTGTCTGAAAACAAACAGAGAGAGAGAGAGAGAGAGAGTGGATCGTGTGTATGGGAAATGTGACATAAGCTGATAAAAACTAAAAAGTGCAAAGAGAGAGAGAGAGAAAAAGTGCAATAAATAAATATTAAAATATTAAAACATTTACAATTAAAAAGGGACAAAAAAAACTTAATGTGGGTGGAGAAAGTGGGGCCCTGTCGTTTTCATATAGTGAAAGAAAAGTTAGGCCTTCTCTTTTTCTTTGGTCCCTCCTATCAAAAAAAAAAAAAAATTGCTCATTGTTAAATGTATAATAAATCTTTTATGTAATAATTTAAGATGATTTTTTTTTTGAAATTGTTGGAAATCTCACCGTCAAATTATCTTTTTCGGACTTAAGTGGAGTAGGTAAAATCTCCGACTGTTCTAGACTCTTACAAAAAACATATTTCATAGATTCGAAATTAGGACCTGGAGGTTAAATAATAAGTCCTACACCACCAAGACACACTTCTTGGAGATATTTAAGAGGACATGATAGTTTTAAAAGACATTTTTAGAGGATATTTTATAGTGACATTTTTGCTTCAAGCAGTTGTACATTTTGGAGAGAGAATAGAATATACAATTGTTTGAAACATGAATGTCACGAAAATATCCCATTAGCATTATTGGTTTTAAAAGGGAAAATATCATTATCCATCGAAAATTGGTTGATATTCAAAAAATACATAATTTTGAGAAAATGACATATGTGCGTCCAAAGTTATCAAAAATGAACATCTACCACCCAAAACTGAGTATTTTTTTAACATCAGCTAAATTTTCAGGTGAATAAATAATAAAACATCTACACAAGTGATTAAATTTAACGTGATAAATGATCATTTTTAATAACTTTGGAAACAAATGTGACATTTTCCTAAAATTATGTGTTTTTTTTTTTTTTGGAATGGACAAATGAAAATTTCATGTTTTAAAAAATAAGAGATTTTTTTAAAAAATATTTTTAAGTGGATGTATGATAATTTTCCTATTAATAATAATGATATGTGTACATCTAAATAATATATTTAAAAAAATAAAAAATTTAAAAAAAAAATCATTTTTTTATGGTTTAGGATGTGCTTTTAATGACAAATACCATTATTGTAATATTTATCTACAATGATAAATTTAATATCCAAAAAATGACACCTCTCCTATGAGTCTATGACTTTTTTAATTTTGTTTATGGAAATAAAACCTAAAAAGTGTCAAAAAAGTATTTTCACATGCTTGCACTTTTTGGCGCACAGTGGGAGATATTTTGCTTCACTTGCTGTCCACGTCACGGGTTTCTGTTTTTTTGATTTTGGATATTTTTTCACTTGGGTTTTAGATACTTGGCGGCCTTGAGGATAATTTTTAATTATTATTATTATTTTTAATTTTTATGATTAATTTATAGACACTATCTTAAATCTATTAGAAATCTATACTTGGGGATGACGCAAATCGAGTGTGTACTCCACAAATCTATTTTAGTGCCTTGAAAGCTAATAAAAAATGCAGAATAAATATTCAAACTTTGGATCATTAGCTATGCGTGCGAAAAGTCAACGACTTACCTAATATGTGTTGGGAAACTTCTGAGGGCACAAGGCACAGGTCCCGGTGATTAGTCGAGGTGCGCGTAAGTTGGCCCGGACATCCCGGTTATCCAAAAAAAAAATAATAAAAAAAATCTAGGTTTTTTTAAAAAAAAAAAAATTAGATTCTCTTTTTTGAGATAAATTTTCAAATAAAACTTCTATAAGTAGAATTTTTAAAAGTAGAATTTTTTATTAAAAAATAGATATTTGATTGTAAATGAAAGTATTTATTAAAAATTATAAAATTATATTAATAGATAAATTATACTCAAAATACAATCAATTACCACCCAAAATTTTGAAACTAAAATCCATGTCATTTTCATTGGTCCAAGTATAATAAATATCTTTTGGGCTCTTATACCATTACCACACGCAGAAGAGGGCTCTTTATTCAGATAATGCAAACACAATAACCCCAGATAAAACCAAATTAAATAAAATATTAATTGAAGTTGGTTATTATGATATTGTGCTATATATGATTTTTTTAAATCATTAGTAATCTTGCGTTAAATTATTCATTTCGGACTTAAATGAAGCATGTAAAATCCTCGGCTGTCCTAAACTTTTACAAGAAACACACTCCTTAGATTCCACATAATCCATACACCACTAAACCACACCCCTTTAAAACACTATATATGATATTATTATATCATTAAATTCAATAAAATTTATATTTTCCCCGAACTCATTTAATATATGTCAATATTATTTTCTTACATTTTTCAAGAACACATAGAGATGTTCTGAATTATTTTAATCATATTTTTTAAATTTTTTCCTCGATCATTACTATACCAACTTTATTAATTAATTAATTTAATATTATATGTTTTAGGCTACCCTCATATCCATTTTTTGATAATACGATAATTAAACCATTTTTCAGGTATAAAATTAAAGCTATAATAAGTTATAAAAATTATCTAAATTCGATTAAAAGACAAAATATAGTTCGGTAAAGAAACAAATAATCACGTGGGCCGTTTAGTTAAGGTAAAAGGGCAGGCAGGAAAAGAAAGGACAGATGGCAGTCAATAAGAAGAGAGTATAAAGAAATGTGTACTCGAGAGAGTAGGAGAATAGTTCAGATAAAGCATTTGTACGTCATGAATGAGCCACTAGACATACAGAGAGAAAAGACGTGTGAGATTCAAAAACCCCACAACTGGGAAAAGCGCATCGCTTTTTTAAATTTATTTAATTCCCGAATTACCCTCTTCTCTCTCTTGAATTATTGACCACCTCATGCCCGTATAATATCAATATGGCCCACGGAAGTCACAATCTTCGTAATTTCAATGGCATTTTAGCAATATATAGTAAAATGTTGACCTTCGGAAATCAGCCTATGTTTGGCTGGAAAGAAAATAAACGAGGAAAAATACTTTTAGGGAGAGAAAATATATTTTGCAAATTTGGGACCCAAGTAAAATTTTTTTCCCTCCCAAAAGTGGAAATAAAATTAGCATAAAAAAGAGTGTTATTGTTTGCACCAAAATATTAAATTTGAAAGATTTATTTTCTCATTAGAAATCCCTTTTTTTAAAATGAGGAGGAAATTATAGATTAAGGAGAAAATTATAAATTAAGAAGGAAATTAAACCTAGATCAGGAAATTGACTTATGAGCTATTTCATCTCTAACTTCCTCTCTATGTACACTTTTTTTTTTTTTTTTTTTTTTGGAAACGATGGAAACCTGCCATCAAACCACTCATTTTGGGCCGCGGCGCAAGTAAAACCACCGGCTGTCCCAGGCTCTTACAAGAAGTGCACCCCCTGGATTCGAACCCACCGGCTGTCCCAATCTCTTACAAGAAGTGCACCACCGGTTGTCTCAGGCTCTCTATGTACACACTTCTTCATTTTCCTCTATCGAAAATACTTTTTCTCAAACTTCCTCTCTTAATAACTATTTTTTCTCCGACTTCTTCTTCAAAAACCTTTTTTTTAATCCGATTTATACTCTATGAGCTATTTCCTCTCCAAAAAATAACTTATTGTCAAAACTGTTCCTTCATAAATACGCTTCCTAAAATAACGAAGTGAAAGTTGAGCAATAGTGGAAGTTAAGCTCAATTAAAATAACCCAGAAGCTCATTTTTTAATTAAACAGGAAATTATTATTTTCAAGAAGGAAAATAATAAATTAAGCAGGAAAATATCAAGTGTCCATACCACTCTTGAAAATATATTAGAACATGTATGAAGTTGAGAAATAATTAGAGGAGGTTATTTCCTGAAAATATAACCTTCTCCAAATCGATAAAAAACACTCAACATGTCAATTTTCAATTACTTTCTCTATAGTTAATTTGCTCCGTAGTTAATTTTCATTTCACGCATTCCTCTATAGTTACAGTCTGTTTTAATTACAGTAAAGTTTCCATTCAATAGTTTGTAACATTTTCTAACAAGATTTTATCATTCTAGTAAAGATTTCTCTCCCGGTAATTTTAATTCCTTTTTATCATTCTAGTAAAGATTTCTCTCCCTGTAATTTTAATTCCTTATCTCTTATTAGTATCATCATAAAATATAATTGTCTATCCTTTGCAGGCTTTAATGAACTCATTAAATTTTACAATCATTCGATTAGAAGTCAGTTTGTAACATTAAGAATGCATTCCTCTGGCATGCCCAACAATACCACTTTTGAGCTAACAATTATGATTTCAATTGTGGAGAAAAAAAAAATTGAACCAAATCAAAATGGTAATTTTTTAAATTTAAAAAATAATTGTTCAATTTTTTAATTAAAAAACCGAACCGTATCAATTAGAATAATTTTTTAATTAAAAATGGAACAAAACCGAATTAACTGAATAATTTGATTTATTGGATTTTTTTATGCCTAACCATATAGTGTTATCATTTATATATATTATATTTGTTACATTATTAAATTTATTTGGTGTTTAGTTATAATTAGTTTCATTAACTGTTTGTAATTCTTTATTTTGATTATAATTTTTTTTATAATTTAAATAATTTAAATGATGATTGCTTCTCATTATAAAAAAACTTTTGTTTATATAGTTGGTGATGATTACATTTTTTTGAATAAATATTATGTTATTAATTTTTTAATTTAAAATTTTTATTATTATTATTGTCAAAAAACTAAAAAATTAAAACCAAACCTAAATAGCAATTGAAATTAATTACAATTTTTATGAGAAAAAAAACCGAATAATTATAATTATAATTTTTTTATAATTATACAGAACCGAATCGAACCGTGCCCACCCTGGTCTTGAGCTATGTTATAACTCATATTTTAATACAATTTTTGATTATGCCATAAAAAAAAAAAACTTGAGATGACAAAAAAATTGGGGCAATAATGAAAATTATAAAACTTTGACCAAAGAGGAACATAATTTCATGGCAAAAAGCCATCTATAATTAGCTTAGTCAAAATTCCAGCAAAAGCAAATTATGAGCTTTGAAATGAAAATGATGTTTTGTAAATCAAATTAAGGACACACTTAAGACTGATGTATTTCAAGTTAATTTTGAAAGTAAAGCAGCTAAAATATAGTTGTCACAAGTGATTTTATCCATAATAACAGTTGTTTTATACTTTGACGGTTAATGATTTTATGATATAACAGCTATTGTTTAAAATATTGATTATTTTCAAAAAATGTTAATTATTTTGTCCTTTCAACTTTCAAGCTGCCCAATCATCTCGCAGGTTTAGACTTCACTCTATCGTGCACACGGTTGCGGTTTTAAATCATAATCGAACTGTAACTAAATTATTAGCCAACCAAATCATAAATCGCAACCGAATTGGATGAGTTTGGTTCGGTTTCGGTCCATCCGGTTCGATTACGGTTGGTGTATTTTTCAACCATAACAAATCCAAATCTACGGTTGAGCCGGATTTTTTTTAATATTTATAATTTTTTTAAAAATAAAAATACAATTCAACCGTAACCGAACCGTGTGCAGACCTACATAACTCTTCAATCATTTAACTAGTTTTAATTGTTATAGTTGTTGGATGTTGAAAAGATTGTAGCAACTGTTGGCATAAAACAATTCTTTACTCATTCCGAATTTAATGTTCAAATTTCACTATATTCTTTTAGAGCAACACCCCTTGGATAAAAAGTAAGCAATTTACCTTTACAATGGTGGAAGAAAAGCCCGGGCCCGGTCCGGCCCGTTCGGAATTTGGCCCGGCCCGGGCCCTAGACTCAAAAGCCCGGCTCGGGCCCTTAGAGTTTTTGGCCTGAGCCCGACCCTGACTAAATATATATATATATTTTAATATATTTTTAGCATTTTTATTTATTTGTAGTATTTAAATTATTAATTTATCGATGAAACTTTTGATTTATTTGTGAATTGTCTTTGCATATAGTGTGAGTTGGGCCGGGCCCAGGTTTTTTTTCCTTTGCCGGGCTCGAGTCAGATTTATCAAATCCCAGATCCGGCCCACTGCCACCCTTATACTCTCATCCTCAATTACCAAAAAAAAAAAAAAAAAAAAAAAACTGTTGGCATAAAACTCTTCACTGGTACTCTTTAATCTATCATTTTGAAAGTGAATTATCAAATTTTTTTTTTTTTTTGGCTGAATGTAAAATTCATTAAAAGCTTGTCATATTTTGAAAGCGATTTGTTATTTTATCTCAAAGCAATCTCATCCGAGAGGGGACATATAATGCTATAAAGAAAGCGTAATTATGTACAAATCTCCTAATCCGTAATCAACATGAACTCTAATGAATTTGTTAATAAAGAGTTTAAAAAGAAAAAGCTTACCGTACCAAATGATGGAAAAGGAAAAGGGTCGATCCTGGAAAAAATCTAAGGCATATCAGTGACATATGCTACTTTTCAATGAGGATATTAATTATTTCTATAGCTTTTAAACCAAAAGTCGAATATACCTGAACACGTGGCACTTCATCAGTTGTCCACTTGCACAAGTAGCAAGACAGATTGCAAATGCCAAAGAAGAATTCGTCCTCATCTAAAAATATGAAGAATCTGAATTCAATACAGTTCAATTTTCAGTAAACATATTACCATCATCATATTCATCAATTATGGTCCATATACATTCAGGCATCCGGTGGTCCTAATAAGATTTACAAATCAATGACTGTGATGTAGACATTTTTTTTTTTAAATCGTTGGAAATTTCGCCGTCAAATCATCTCTTTCGGGATTAAACGGAACATGTAAAATTCTCGGCTATCCCAGGCTTTAACAAGAAACGCACTCTCTGAATTCGAACTCATGATCTTAATGTGAGATCCTGAACCCTACATCACCAAGCCACGGCATTCGGGGACCTATGATGTAGACACTTTAACTACCTAATCTCATTTCTTTTTTGCTTTAAAAAAAAAAAAAAAGACTTGGATATTTTCCGAAATAGACTCATCATCACTCACCTCCCATTTAGAAGATAACAAGCTGACCTCACATAAAAAGCAAAATGTAATTTCTTTTGTGCCCAAAAATACCCAACTCATATGCTGATTGGGCTGAAAATATCCCAATACGATAACTACTACTGGCATTGACTATTCTACGTAGAGAGCAATTGTTGAAAAATTGCTCCAGAGTTTGGTGAGAGGGCGAGTCTTACTCTCCAATCCAAATGATCTTCAAAAAAGGATGCGAGACAGTGAATGGTTACCCTGTATATGCAATTTCAAGAAAGAAATAAACATCATGCCTAAACAAACAAGCAAATCATGTTAAATCCGCTCTTCTCTGGGTTTTAAAACAGTCAATCTACGCAGATACTAATAATGTAACATTTAGTAGAGAGTTTGATGAGTTTATAAGTTAGTTTATACTCTCGTTATAAGTTAACTTATACTCTCAATCAATACTCTTTACCAAACAGTGCATAACTCTCGAGCATCCAGTCGCAAGATTACTAATAGTAGATTTTATTTCAGTTGGAAGCACTTCAGGCAAGGATTTTTGCATCCTTGCATCGAAAACTTCTAACTAGTAAGGAAGAATCTCTGAAGGATTAACCCCACTGTTTCACAAAATCAAGTGATTAGACAAGCCAATATGACTATCCGACGAACCAAAATGTATATATCAATGTTCATTAGAATAAAAATGAAAATAGCACGCAACTGTGAGATGTGGCCCAATGGGGGTTAGAAGACATACATAATAATTTGAAGTTTCAATCCCACTTACGTAAAGCCTGATTTATTGAATGATTCGGGATTCGAGATTCGGGATTGGGTACGTCCCGTCGAGACCTTATTATTGTGCGATTGGCACGAGAAATCATTCTCTTGTTGTCAGGTTTATTGAATGGTATGGGGTTGGAGTTTCTCCTTCATGGCCTTACTAGAATGACATCAAAGGCCAAGTCCCTCGGGGCCATCTTGTTATGAAAGACATGGGGTCAGAATTTCTCCCTCATGACTTTAATATGCTGAAATAGTATTGAGGGCCAGGTTCCCTCGGGTTAATGGAAGAAAATGGCATGAGGTCAGAGTTTCTTCCCCATAGCCTTGCTGGGGCATGCCACAGCAAGAGATCTGGGATCCCTCGGGGTCAGCATATTAGACGACACATGTATAGATATGGCTGTTGTCAGTATAGCTATTTGAGAAGTTCATCAGTTGGAGCATCGAGATGATCATGGTCAGGTCAGTTTTGAGGAACCCACTAGGGATATGGCTATAATAGCCATTAGAGGAAGTCCCTTATCAAAATTTTTCTAAGTACTGAAAGATGCCGCAAGTTTAGATGATTAGCCTCATCAGGGCCTTGTAATGGTGGAGATCAATAGATTATTGGTCTAGTCGGTGATAAAATTTTCAAAATGACTCAGTCCATTGGTGTGCTCGGGCACTGGTATTTTGATCAATTGGAGGGATTATGTCAGCTATATTGTCGAGTTATCATTAAGATTATTTTTTCGAGATTTTGTTAAGTGTTAAACAGAGAAAAAGTACCATAGATCGAGTCTTTGATCGGTGTTTGCTTCAGTGCAAGTAAAAAGAGAAAGTACAAAATAAAAGTATTTTTATTTATTTAAGGGATTACATTATAGACCCCATCGGAATTTTCCTCGAGGGGGAATCAGTTACAATAATTGGTAAGCCGAGAACGTCTTGGGCATACTGGATGAGGAGCTTCAACATTAGCAAGAGGCAGAAGAAGAAGTAGAGGCATCATCAAGAGTTTCAGCCGTTAAGGGGCAATAAACATCAACAACAGAAGGGGAAAGAGAGACCGACGGAGCGGGAATAGAAACTGCTTCGGTCTACTCGTGTGGCCCAACCCCATAGGCTTCGTCAAAAGAAATTTCCCATTTGAAACCCTTATAACCTAGTGAAGCATACTCAAGTCCAAGTCGGGGTAGGTCTTGACGACGAGTTCGAGGGATTACTCTAGCCCTTCAATAATGATGTCATTCTTGGCCTCCTTAATACGGTTGATAAGGTGGCTTGCAGGTCGACCAACTTCTTGTTCTGGGTTAGCTCGTCATTTGTTTTGTTCAGCTCAGCTCTAGTCTTGTCGTGCTCCACCACAACCATAGCTCTGAATTCTTGGAGGCTGTCTGACATGATTATTGTAGTATAAGAAACACTCAGCTCAGAAATAAATTCCTGATTGCGGCAACGGCACAATTTAAGCATTTTGGCGAAATTGGCCCAATTTAAGTCCTGATTAAATTCGGCCAGAATTAAAGTTTAAAGCCTTTTTGAAGACATAGACATATATAGAGAATTTGGCCTAACTTTGACACTTTTGTAATTCGGCCAAACCATGTATTTTTAGATTTTTTTTGGTAATTTTACTTTTAAGGGCGTTTTAGTCATTTGCCTTTTTAGTTTTTCCTTAAGTTGTAATATATAAAAGATTCATTCCTTTTGTAATGAAAAAGAGGAAAAAACGGAACCTTTTTTTCACGTGGAAACTCTTTCTTCTTCATGGAAACATAAATGACAGAGTCTTGTAAGGGAGAGATTCCTCTTATTCAAGTGCATATTTGACTTATTTAGGCTTTGGCAAGCTTAAGGGTTGACTTCCTTAGTGGCATCTTATCATAATTAACAAAACTATTTGTAAAGTTCGTCATAGGGATTCTCAAGGGCAAGTTCCTTGTGGGTTCCGCATGTGATCTTGGAATGATTTTATTCCTACAAAATCATTGATTCAAATTTCTTGATGCTTGTACAAATCAAAGAGTTCTGCTTGTTTTAGAACTGAACAAGCGGGTATTCTTCTACTTTCTCGTCATTTGTCTTATAGGCTCGTTGATGTGCTCGAGCATCTATGTTCATGTTTGGAGTAAGGTTCCTTAGGGAATGAGTTAAAAGAATTGATTTGATTGCATTTACCAAGTTATAATTAAGTTTGATTGTGCCAGTTCAGCGTATTGCTAAGTGAAAAATGAAAGTTGCTCTAGAACGTATCTCTGCTCAGTGTGTGCTTTGGTGTGGAAATAAAATACGTAAGTATGCAAAGTTTTCTCATTAAGTTCAAAATGTATACAAATGGTCTCCCTCAAGATTACCCAAAAAAAAAAACAAAAAAGAAAAATTACAATGAAGAGGGGCCAAAGGCACTTTCAAAAGGGGCGGGAGGAGCAGTAGTGGAAGACGATGGGCTAAGATTATTTTCTTGAGCATAAGGCATCGTGGAGAGGGGAACTGGGTCGACAGTCATTTCAGCTTCCTTTTGAGCAGTGCCAAAGGCTTGTTCATGAGACATTTCCCCTTTGGCAACTTGTAAAATTTTCTGAAGCACCCACAAGTCTAGGTCAGGGTATATCATCTCGATCAGCTCAATGGACTCTTCCAGTCCCTCAATTTTAGCGTCCACCTTGGTACTCTCAAGACGGTCAATAAGGTCGGCCTGTAAATTTTTCAGCTTTTTCTGGGACTTGTCCAGCTCGTCCTTAGTCCGGTTCAGGTCATTTATGACCTTTTCGAGATGGGCCATTTTTTCCTGAAGCTTACTCTCAGCTGTGACTGCTCTGGTCTGCTGCCGTATAAACTCCCTCGTCTTTGAAACAACCTCGGTCCGAGCCTCGTCCCTCTCATTTTTCGTGATATCTAAAGCTTGGTGGAGGGACCTAATCTCATCTTTGGCCTCATTCAACTTCTTGTTTAGCTCTAGCTCTCTCTCGGTCATTTGGCTTTGGAGCCTCTGGGCCTGACCGCCCTCTGAAAGGATGCTTGCTAGCACTTCCATATTCGTAGCCAAAAGGTAGGCCAACTGGGCATTCAAAGATTACTTCAACTTGTCAGTAAGTAGCAATTATAATTAAAATAACATGAAGAGAAAAGCAAGTTTTCAGCAATTACCTTCGCCTGAAAGCGGCCAGCTTTGCTAAGAATATCCTCGGGAGAGAGGCTTTCGTAGGCCATAGCTTGATTGATATTTACATGCTCAACCAAGAAGTTGATTGTGGGCAGGAGATGAGCTATGCATCCCCTCACATTCTCTGGAAAGTCCTCCACCCCCAAAGTTGGAACTGTCTCCTTTTCCGAGGCAGAAGCAACTGAAGCCTTATTTTTCCCGGCCTCGACCTTTTTCCAAGGGGCCCTCTCGGCGCTTTCTTCAGATGCCTCACCTCCGACCTGGTGAAAGAGTCTTTTAGAGGACCGGGGCGCAGGTGTTTGAGATTGGCTTGGTGGTGGTATGTTTGTTGTTTGGGAAGTAGGGGCCGATGAGTGCATCAACACCTTTTGTTTGGCGGATGGGGGGATAAGAGTGGTGACTCGGGGGCAGTCGCTGCTTGACCCACCTAGGGTAGAACGCAGAGCCTCCATGGCAACTTGCAGAGGAGTTTGTTTCTTTCCATACATGCCTGCAACAAAAAAAAAAGTGTTAGTCGAAAGAAGTAAATGAACAGGTCGAAAAAATGAAGTAAGCATGACAAAACAATGGTAGACAACAAACCAAGAAGCATATCAATGGATTAGTATTTACCAATTTTTCTGGACTGTGGTGGTGGAGCAATGTTTAAAAATACAGATAGTACCTCGAGGAGCGAGGCAGACCGTCTCGAGGCGGCGAGGTGGGCGCCTCGATTCGAAAATCAGAAAAAAAGTAAAATCATAATATCAACATAATAAAAACATCAACAATACAAAACATTCATTTATTCATCATTCATAGTATGTTACAAAAAATAATTGATAACTAATCACTAAATATGCTATCATTTGTGTCTAGCAGCATGAAACTTGGGTCAAAACCCTCATCATCCAATTCAGTTCTCACATGCAAAAAATTAAAAAAAAAACTTTTAAATATATTCCCTTAACAATAACATAGCAACTACAACACATCAAATAATTCATACACATCAAATTGCTTGATCAATTTCTTTTTTTTTGTTAAGTTTTTTTCTCCAATTCATATCTTCTCTGCCTCGGCTGTCTCAGAGAGAAACTAGAGCATAGTTGTCAAATGTGCACCTCAGGCGCGCCTCATGCTCAGGCTCAGACCACTGCGCCTCGTGAAGGGTCAGGCTAGACAACCTTCATCAGACAAACGCCTAGGAAGAAAAGCTCGCACCTTTTAGATGTGCCTAGGCACATCTCATAAAATGTGTGAAAAACCCCAACCCGAATTGACTTACCCAAGCTGAAATCAAATTGTATAACATGTATTCAATAAATTAAGATATGTTTTAGGGTTGACTTCAAATTTTGACAAACAAATTAATTTGTATTATCAGTATTTGTATTTGTTTTATATTTTCAATGATTTCTCTTTATTTTAATTGACTAGATACTTATATTTTTTTTTAACAATTTGTGCCTCACTTTCATCAGGCACACGTCTTGCGCCTTGAGGCATGTGCCTAGGGTCTAAGACCCTTTGCGCCTTAGTGTGACTTGCGCTTTTAACAACACTGAACCAGAGAGAGAGATAGACACGCATGGAAAAAGAAAAATTGGAATTAGATGGACAAAGATAGAAACAAGGAAAGATAGTTACCTTCATGACAAGGGAGAGAAAGTTTTGAGATAGGCGATGTGAGGGAGAGGCGACAAGAGAGAGCTTATTTTTACCCTTTTTAATATTGAACCCAAACGACGATACTTTAGAGCCCCAAAAACATCATCATTTTGAAGGCAAAAATAAAAAATAGGCGTTGTGAGTGAGGCGGCCGCCTCACGTCAATTCAGCATGAGGCGGCTGCTTTACGCACAACACGTGTTTTTTATTTTTGCCTTCAAACGACTGTGTTTTTTGGGCTCTAAAGTGTCGTCATTTTGGTGAGGCGGCTGCCTTACGCAGCCTGACGCGGCCAAACTGGAAAAACCGCAAGATGCGACTGCCTCGACACGCCGTCGCCGAGAGGCGGCGATTCTCAATGTTTTCTTAAACAATGTGATGGAGTGCTCAAGGTGAGACCTAAGTCGTGAAAAAAGAAGGGTCGATGAGGTTTCTATAATGACCAGCAAATTGGAATGTCTGATTCACCCCAGCTCATACCTCATGACAGACTTTGGGGGGATCGCCCCAGCAAGCTACAAGGGGTTCAAGATTGTTAGTAAATAAGCTGAGAATTCGAGAGGAACAAAAAAGATGAGAGAAGCACGAGTCATTACCTCAAACCCTGAAGACATTGGGCACTATAATATCCTCGTCCGAGATTTGCCAAAGTCTGTCATATGGCCCCCGAGCCCAAAACCGTGTCTTTAAAATTTTTACTGGTGGCCGGGAGGTTGGAGATTATTTGCAGGGCCCCGGCGTATGTAGAGAGGTAATACTAACCCTTATATTCTTTGGGATTGGTATTCATTCGGTAAAGTCTCTTCAACTTAGGGACCGATGGTTCTCCTAGTCCAGCTTGACTCCAAATCACGTAGAGCCCCGCTAGCACTCTCCATTCGTTCAAGTTGAGTTGGCACGAGGCCAAGTTTATCGCTGTCAGCATCCTTGCAAAGTACCCTTGCATGGGCAGGCATAGGCCCATGTAAAAAAAAAAACCATGCAAAGCACCACCTGGTTGTCACTAGGTCGATTAGCCTGATCCCCATCCCCTGGAACGCTCAAAGAGATTCCTTTAGAGATGTTGAACCTCACTCGAAGTTGGTCTAGTTCAGCCTTGGTTATAGTGGAAGCTTGGTCCATGTCCAGGTTTAGAAAGTCTAGAGTGGGAGAGGTTAGCTCAGGTCGAAGTACCCGTCTGCTGTACAATTGGTTCTCTTCCTTAGAAGGGGTTGGTGTTGTATCGTAATCTTCAGACTCTTCCGACGCCTAGCTGTGTATATTGATTGGCTCGGCCTAGTGCGAGGCTGGTGCGAGAGGTGGAAGGACGTTGAGGGGAGTTGGGGAAGAAGACTCGAAATCTGACATTCATGCTAATGAGCGATCCGATGAGGAAGGTTAGTTCAAAGTAACTTAGTTTAAATCTACTCCTATGGTTAGTAGAACTCAATATGCATATTTAGGGTTCTCTATGTTATTATCCTCACTAAATGACTAACCCTAAAAGGCTCTAAACAACATAACATTGGTAAAATAATAAATTTACAGACAATACTAGAGCAAACATGTCAAAAAAATTAAAAACACATGTTTTCTACATCTAAACACAAACCCAGAAAAACACACCCACACACCCACAATACAACCTGAAGCATGTATACATAGCATGAAGATAACAACCCACAAGAAACCCAGAAAACATCACAATCAAATCATCAAAGTTCATCACCATCATCACAGACCTTGGCATAAACAAAAATAAAGAGAGAGATCAGAGAATAACTTACTTTTTGTGTTAGAAGTTAATGATAAGGAGAATTGCTCGAAGTTGTTGAAGAACAAGAGTTGCAGAAGGTTACTTGAAGATTTGGATAGTGCTTAGAGAAGATGAAGTTGTAAAGTGGAGGAGTGAATAAGAATGACTTTTAAATAGGCTACTCAGGCTGATTTTGACTGTCAAACTGAAGCAAGAGTAAGGGATCGATGACACATGTGAGAGATATCACTACCGTTAAATTCAAATGAAAGGCTTAAATTGGATCCATAAGCTCGGTTGATCACAACTGTCTAAGTTTTTGGTGGGCAAGACACATATGCGCGACACCTGGTATCTTGGGGAGATGAAGCAAAAAGAAGGTTTGATGGATGTGACAGACATTTAAGAAATACCATTATACCATCACATTTTCTTAGGGACAATTCAGAAACCTTAGGAAAATTTTCAATTTGCGATTAAAGGAAAACAATCATTATGAAAATGGAATCTTTGGTAATATACGAAGCAACCTGACTCGAGGAGTATAGCTCCGAGAGCATATGCAGGAAGCCACGATCCGAGAACATTGGCTCAGTCTGTATCACCAACTTTTTTTAAAGTTCCTGACATCAATCATCAACTCGTTGATACCGAAAACTAAGTGACAGATGTTGATGGTGGTTTTTCACCCCGATGAAGTTCAAATACCGATGATGGGTAGAATGAGGTATGTATTTGGCCAAAAGATTATGAAGATCCAATGGCCTAGAGAGGCTGAATTTATTTTAGGTAGAGAGGCCCGACCCCACTATACGAAGGAGTTCTCCCGAGGACATGACCCCTTGATGTTGAAGTAAGTAGGGACACCGACCGAACCTAGAGAGGAAGTGTTATATTTGATAGTATTTAAGTGTGTGGAAGCCAACCCGAGGTAGTCTATGCAATCGATCCGACCCAGTTGAGGAAGTTGGAGGAAGTCTGACCAAACATCATTCACCTCAGTACGTCGACTCGAGGAACAGAGCTGAGGTCGTTGGGTATTTTGTACTTGAAGGCACATGTCGTATTCCCTACTTCGAAGTTTGAGCTTCTAGAAGACTGATATGACGAAAGTAAGTCAACAACTCTCATTGGAAGAGGCACTGCTAGACAAAACAATACCGGAGTAGTTGAACTGCAGGTTGTCATGTCAAGTCAACAAAGTGTGCAGAGGTGGATAAAAGATTGAAGTGATGGGTTTGTGCTGACAAGAGGTAGTTAAGTCAGGTGCCAGTACGACTGTCTGTTAAGTGGTTGGGGAAAATGAGCATGGGGGAAAGATGGCCTGATGGTGACGGCTAGCATCATAGGTTGGTGGAATAGCAGATTTGGAAGCTTATATAAAGGGGGTGGAGATTCAAATTCAAAGGTTAGCATTTTTCGCGTCTCACTACTTGTAAAAGAGCAAAAAACTTTTAAATGGGTGATAAAGAGAGAAAGCCGGTCAGTTCGCGATCAATTGAGAGAATTTGTACCGGACTTATCATAAGACCCGAGGTGTTCTATTTGTAATCTTGATTTCCTTCCCCGTTTGTAGCTCGGGTTGGCCCCAACCCTGAGCAAGCAATAAGAAAAACCATTCTTTTACTCTCGTGGATGTAAGTTGGGGTCACTCTCCGCCGAACCACGTAAATCTCTACTAACCAAATAAATTCAGTTTATTCGAAGAGTCGATTCCCAAGTTATTATTGGAATGAAAAACAACTGTCACATGCCATTCGAACGGAAAACAGACATAAACACTTTATCAGAAAGAAAACAACAATAATTTCCCTATTATAGACACTCCATTCAGGTAACAATAATCACCAATATACAAACACCTGGTCATGGCTATCTCAGTATTACATAATCAAAACATTTATAGTATAAGCACAAAAAGAATTAGCCATTCAAAACATTAAGCTTAGCATTTAATTCTCAAACAATGAAGCCAATTTCAGTAAAATGATCAACCAAAATAGCAAAATGTACTGTTTATATGCAATTAATAACATTACTGGCACATAATCTCCATCTCATATCTAACACTTGTCACAAATGAATCCACGAATTAACCAAACACACTGTTTTACGAGCATAAAATAACTTGCAAAACAAAACCAAACACTGACCATCAGTAGAAGTAGCAGAGGCAATTACACTACTCCCAGGCGAAGGCGACTCAATTGGCCGGAAAAACGACTTCCTCGAAATAACCTCATCTTCATCCGCCGGCGGCATCTGCTTGAATAACCCGAGTTCTTCGCGCTCATCCTCCTCCGAGCTCCGCTTCCGGCCGGGATCTTCCGGAGGCGTCTCATTATCCTCGTCTCGGTTGAATATGTGCACCGACGTGACCTCTTGATCGGCGAAACTCACGCGCCGCAAACGTTTCTTCTTTAAAGCGACAGTTTCTTCGTCGGTCTCGGTATTGAAGTGTTCTTCGGGATTTTTCGAAGCCATGAGGATTGATTTTGGAGGATAATCGTTAAGGATTTTGAATCTTAGGGTTTTTGAAATGCAATTTTTGTTAGGTTTTTTATGCGGGAAAGTTTCTTTTTAGTGGGAATTTGAATTGAACGCAACGGAATGTTTTCAACTTCACCCGCTTAGCAAAGCCCACCGACTCTTTTTTTGGCAACCTATTTATTAAAATTAAAATTAAAATTAAAATCCACAAATATCTGAGATAAATATTGAATGTTTATGATACATTGCGTATATAAAAATCTTAGAATTTGGTATAAGTTATTTTATATCCATAGAAATAGAATTATAAGTTTTTAAAATATCTTTAAGGTGTGTTTAACACACTATATTATGGTGTATTAGAATTCTATATATTATCAAATTAGTGCAATCATATATATTTCACTCTAATTTTTTTTTTTTTTTAAACGTTGAAAATATCACCACCAAACCATCCATTTTGGGCCACGACACAGGTAAAATCTCCGACTGTCCCAAACTCTTACAGGTATAAGAGTGCACTCCCTGGATTCGAACCCAGAATCTCAAGGTGAGATCATGAATCCTACTCCGAAATATGCCCACGTAATATTGTAGTATTTCAATGGATGACAAATATCCAATTTAGACATAGATAATTGATATCCATATCCAAATTCATAATTATCTAAGATATTCATATCCATGTCGATTGAAATTACTGAACTCTTCAATAGTAAGCATGTTTTTCCAGTTTTTCCATGCATAAAAAAAGACAATCTTGGAAGATCCTATCAATCCCATGCACCAAGAAAACAAATAAGATTTAGCCGTACAATGCTTGCCATGGCTCTTGAGCATCTTTAGAAGCCTTTGTCGGATTCCACGTGATTTTTTCACTCGAGAAAAGCAAGCCAGTGTTACTCGCTAATAGCTCTCCCATCTCCTGAAGTATCTGCAGAATCAATCATCACAATTAATCAGATGGAAGGGAAAGATTACCCGTTACTGAATGAGTTGCGATATCTATCAATAGACGTATTAGCGAATACCTCAAGCTCTCCTCCTGAAGTTTGATTAGAATGGCTTCTAGTTCTTTGGCCAATAAGAATAAAAGTTGGCAACTCTAAGATGCGGACCAGCTGCAAGAAGCAAGCTAGAGGTTCATAATGAATCTGCAATGACAATGGTGGCTTCTGGGTTCTGGCAGCCATGGCTTTAGTTATGTCCGTCTCCTGACCTATCTGCAAGCCGTAAAGTGAAACGTTGCTTCCACTTGCTGCTGAGGTTCTCTCTTGCCCCTTGAGCTTTGATGACTCCACTACAAAAGGGGCCAAAAGCATAGGCACTGAGGATGTTTCACAAGTTAATTGTGCCATAACCTCATTTATGGCACACACCAGTGTTGGTGGTTCATAGTTTTGCATGAGCAACACTGAAACCTGGCAGAAAATATTAATCAACAGTCTGAAATCTGCCTGTCTATGCAGTCAAAGCAGGAATTTTTAAATATTACAGCACACATTTAAAAAAAAAAAAAAAAAGAGATCAAGGAGCAGTAGAAGAGGCTAAATGCCAATAATGAACTAGCAAGGAAGTTTTCCACTTTCTATTTCTTTTTATAAGAAAAACCATCAATCAGACAATGGGGAGAAAGAACACCTAACAAGTAGGTTTGGTAGTGAATATATAGATGATTCAATGCAGGAAACCCTTACATTTGATGAGTAGAGATATACTATAATCAATGTCTGCAGACCAAAATAAGCGACACTAGATAGAGACCGTTTTGGTAGTGAGAACATTACTATGAAGAGAACTAGAGTACCCGATAATTTTATTTATTTTTTGATAGGAAACAAGAACTTTATTAAGAAAAATAAGAATTACAAAGCAAGTGGATAAGAAATCTACTAAAGTAAAAAAATGAAAAATAACTTAAAAGGCAATTCTAGACCCTAAAACAACACAGCTAATCACTTAGACAACTACTGCTTTCCAATCTCTAGAAATTGTAGACAAGGAAATTCCTTTGAAATGGTATGAAACTGAAGCCCATAAAAAAGCTAAAAAATGCACTATATCCCAAAGCTTTGAAACTTCTGCCCCTTTGTCATCTTCAACAGTTCTTTTATTTCTTTCTGACCAAATAACCCAAAAAACAGCCATGATATCACATTTCCACAAAAACTTTGCTCTCTTATTCCCCTTAAACGAGTAAAGAAAATGCACCAGAAGATCAGAACAATGTTCCGATAATACCCAACTAATTCCAGCTTCCCAAAAAAGTTTAGACCATAACTGAGAAGAAAAAGGACAATGAATAAATAAATGATCCACACTCCCTCCATTGTTTCTGCATAGGATGCACCGCTGAGGGCATAAAGAAAGAGCAGGCCATCTTCTCTGAATATTGTCAACAATGTTAACTTTGTTCAAAGCCACAAGCCAGACTAAGAATTGAATTTTTGAAAGGACTCTAGACTTCCATATGAATTTAGCTGGAGCAAAATGAGGAGAAGAATCGACCTCCAATAGTTTCTGAAAAAACGATCAACAGGAAAAAAATAATGAAGAATCAAGAGTCCACGTTCTGCTATCTTCAGAATCAATCAAAGAAACACCATCAATCAAGTGAAGAAGAGTAGCAACTTCCTTGGCTTCAACACGTTCAGATTTCTAAAGAAATTAAAGTTCCAAGAAGACTCATCTACTTCTGATAGATACTCCATACTCACTTGAAATCCTATAGTCTAGAAAACATAGTAGAAAATGATTCATAGCCTCTCCAACAATCCTCCCAAAACTGAATATTTCTTCCATCACCTACACTGAAATGCGTATGAACCCTGAACAAAGGCAACACATTAGAAATTGCATTCCAAGGAATCTTAGGGAAGCTTCTAACCATAATTCTAGTATCCCAAATCCCCCATCCCATGACTGCTCCTAACAACATCATGCCAAAGAGATTTTTTCGAACGGAAATCTCCAAAGCCATTTTCCCAAAAAAGCCAAATTTCTCCTTTTCAAGTTACCAAGACCTAAACCCCCCAAGTCCAAACGACTCGACACAATTTTCCAGCTAACCAGATATGACTTTTTCTCTCCCCCAAATCCTTCCCATAAAAACTCTCATCACTCTTTCAATGGTAACATCCACTTTAGAAGGAATTTTAAAGACAGATGAGAAATAAACTGGAAGATTGGATAACACTGATTTAATAAGTGTCAGTTTTCCTCCTTTGGACAGAAAAGCTCCCTTCCACCCTTGCAACCTGAGTTGAATTTTTTCCGCCACCGGATTCCAAAAATTGATGGGCTTTGGATTACCATCAAGGGGAAGACCCAAAAACTTTAAAGGCCAACAACCAACCTCACAACCCAACCTATTTGCTACATTTAAAATCTTTTCCTCATTTGAATGAATGCCCACAATCACACTCTTGGATTTGTCAACACTCAAACCAAAAACTTTACAGAACAGTTGAACGATCCACCATATTTCCTCGACATTCTTCTCCCCCCTGAAGTGAAAAAATGCGTATCATCGGCAAATCGTAAATGGATAATAGAAAAGACTGTTGAATTAGTTAGGTGTTGGAATTAGTTATGTAGTGTGTAGTTGGTAGTTGTGGTTGTTTGTATTAATATGGTAGTTAATATGGTAGTTGTGTATTTAATATGGTAGTTGTATAATGCCTATATAAAGGCCTCTCATTGTAAGTTCTAAATCAAGCAAATGTTTATAGACATTTTCTTCACAAATTCTCACATGGTATCAGTAGGTTGATCTTAGGGTCTTCTTTTCTTTTTTCGGTAATACCACCGCCACTGCCATCACCGACGTTACTGTTCCGGTGCGCGTCCGACGACACCTCCGGCATCCTCCATCTCCTTGTCAGCCGTTGGTCTCACTTTCGTCGTCGGTTTCCTTCTTTGGCGTGTCTATCTCACTTTTTTTTCCTCAACATACCCTCAGAACCCTAATTTTACCCACCACCACTTCCGCACTTTTTTTTCAAAAACAACCACCACCACTACCCTCAGAGGTCACCGATCTACCTTCGCCGAGCGCCGATCTACTCAGTTTTTTCCGCGTTATTATTTATGGATCGCCCGTCAGAAGACGACACTCACCCCCGAGCTCCGATTTTGCCTAAATCAGGTTCCTTCGTCCCAACTCTTTCTGGTTCTCCTGTTATTACAACTGATAAGTTACTTGGTTCTATAAATTATGTTTCTTGGTCGGCTTCAGTTGAATTATGGTTTATGGGGCAAGGGTGTGAAGATCATTTAACCTCCAGTGAGGATTCTATACCTGAGGCCGAGCGCCGATCTTGGAGGAAGCTTGATGCTCAATTATGTAATCTCTTATGGCAGTCTATTGATTCTAAACTTCTTGTCATGTTTCGACCCTATAAGACTTGCCACAAGTTATGGAGTAAGGCTACCGCTTTGTATACTAATGATATACAGAGATTTTATAATGTTGTGTCCAATATGTTTCACTTAAATCAGCGTGATCTGGATATGTCTGAGTATATTGGTCGGATTGAATCATTGCGAGAGGAGTTCAATTCTATCTTGCCAATTACCACTACAATTGCTGAACAGGAACGCCAGCGAGAACAGTTCTTTATGGTGTTAACTTTGATTGGGCTCCGATCTGAGCTTCAGCCCGTTCGTGATCAGATTTTGGCCAGTACTACTATCCCTTCTCTGGAAAATATTTTTGCTCGACTTCTCCGAGTCTCCTCCACTTCCGTCATTGACTCTGAGTCCCACTCCGCAGAGCCTTCTATCTTTGCAGCACAGGGCAGTTCCACGGGCAATCGTGGATCCCATATTCATCGAGGAGTGCGTCCCAAATGTAGTTACTGTCAAAAGGTTGGTCACACCCGAGAGCGTTGCTATCAGCTTCATGGCAAACCCCCTCGTCCCTCTACTGCCAAGGTTGCTCAAGTTGACAGCACTGCCTCTCCTATTTCTTCTGAGCACCCATCTCAACAGGTTACCTTATTCGGCCCGGATTATGCTGCTTTCCTTCAGTATCAGGCCTCTCAGCAACCATCCTCTGCTTCTGTTGCCCACACTGGTAATTCTGTGGCCTTCCTCACTCAGTCCTCTCTCTCGGCCCCTGGGTTATTGATTCTGGAGCCTCCGATCATATTTCTGGTAATCCACACCTTTTCTCATCTTTAACCGGTTCAGATTCTCTCCCTATGGTTACCCTTGCTAATGGCTCTAAAACCGTTGCTAAGGGTATCGGGCGAGCTTCTCCTGTTCCTTCCTTACCATTGACCTCTGTTCTTTATGTACCTGGTTGTCCTTTTAATCTTATTTCTGTTAGTAAACTTACTCATGATCTTAACTGCTCTGTCACTTTTCTTAATAATTCTGTTGTCGTGCAGGACCAGAGTACGGGACGGATGATTGGTACAGGACGTGAGTCACAAGGCCTCTATCACCTTTCAAAGTCACTACCTTCCGTTGCTTGCACTTCTTCTGATTCTGCCCAAGTCATTCATTGTCGGTTGGGTCACCCCAGTCTGTCCAAGCTCCAGAAGCTAGCTCCGCATCTTTCTGCTTTATCTTCCTTTAATTGTGAGTCGTGTCAACTTGGTAAAACAACTCGTACTAAGTTTCCCAAGCGTATCAATAATCGGGCTGCGTCCCTATTTGACTTAGTTCATTCTGATGTTTGGGGTCCCTGTCGTGTCAACTCTGTTTTGGGATTTCGCTATTTTGTTACATTTATTGATGACCATTCTCGAAACACTTGGCTCTTCTTACTTAAAGATCGTTCTGAGTTATTTTCGACCTTTAAAGCCTTTTGTGCTGAGATTCAAACTCAATTCGGTGTTCCTATACGCATATTACGCAGTGATAATGCTCGTGAATATTTTTCTACCCCGTTCAAAAACTTCATGTCCTCCCTCGGTATTCTTCATGAGTCCTCTTGTGCTCACACACCCCAACAAAATGGTGTCGCTGAACGTAAAAACAGACATCTCATTGACACGGCCCGTACCCTTCTACTCCACAATCATCTGCCCTTTTGTTTCTGGGGGGATGCTGTTCTCACAGCTTGCTATTTAATTAATCGTATGCCTTCCTCTGTTTTACAAAATCAACTTCCCCACTCCATTCTATTTCCCACTCAACCTCTCCATCATTTACCCCTTCGCATATTCGGTTGTGTTTGCTTTGTCCATAACCTGACACCAGGCCGGGATAAATTGGGTGCTAAGTCCATCAAATGTATCTTCTTGGGTTATTCTCGACTTCAAAAAGGGTATCGTTGTTATTCTCCCCATTGACCGTTACATCATTTCTGCTGACGTTACCTTCTTTGAGTCATCCCCATTTTTCTCTCCAGATACACCGCCCATTACACTCCATCCAGAGGTTCTTCCTGTTCCATTCTATAGTCCTCCATCAGAGGTTGTCCCATTACCCCGTCCTCTTCAGGTCTACCAACGTCGTCCTCGCCCCCCACCTCTCCAGGCTGACTCACACCCTGCTCCAGCTCCTACCCCTACTGTGGATCTGCCTGTCCTACATGGTCCTATTGCCACTAGCAAAGGTATTCGTTCCACTCGCAATCCTCATCCTATATACACATTTATGAGTTATCATCGTTTATCTGCTCCATATTATGCTTTTATTTCCACCTTGTCTTCCGTTTCTATTCCTAAAAAGCTCAGTGAGGCATTATCCCACCCCGGGTGGAAGCAGGCAATGATTGATGAAATGGACGCCCTACACTCTAGTGGCACATGGGATTTGGTTCCATTACCGTCCGGAAAATCTGTAGTTGGCTGTCGGTGGGTTTATACAGTGAAGGTTGGTCCTGATGGGAACATTGATCGTCTTAAGGCTCGTCTGGTTGCCAAGGGCTATACACAGATATTTGGTCTGGACTATGGTGACACTTTTTCTCCTGTGGCCAAAATTGCCTCTGTCCGATTGTTTCTCTCCATTGCGGCTATGCGTCATTGGCCCCTTTATCAGTTAGACATCAAGAATGCATTTCTCCATGGTGATCTTCAGGAGGAAGTTTATATGGAGCAACCACCTGGTTTTGTTGCTCAGGGGGAGTATGGTTTGGTATGTCGGCTTCGCCGTTCTCTTTATGGTTTAAAACAGTCTCCTCGTGCTTGGTTTGGAGGTTCAGTGCTGTAATTACAGATTTTGGTATGACTCGTAGTGAAGCTGATCACTCTGTTTTCTACCGCCATTCCAATGGCAAATGTATCTACTTAGTAGTTTATGTGGATGATATTGTCATCACTGGAAGTGATCAAGAGGGTATTCGAGAGCTAAAAACACACCTATTTAATCATTTTCAGACCAAGGATTTGGGACGACTCAAGTACTTTCTTGGCATAGAGGTGGCACAATCTAACTCTGGGGTAGCTATTTCCCAGAGGAAGTATGCATTGGATATTCTTCAGGAGACTGGTATGTTAGATTGCAGACCAGTGGACACACCTATGGATCCCAATATTAAACTCCTACCAAAACAGGGGGAGCCGTTGGAGAATCCCGAAGAGTATAGGAAGCTAATCGGAGAACCACTGGATGATCCTGGACAATACAGGAGATTAGTTGGGAAGCTAAACTACCTTACCATCACACGACCAGATATTTCTTTTGCTGTAAGTGTGGTTAGTCAGTTTCTACAAACCCCTTGCCAAAGTCATTGGGATGCTGTTATACGCATTCTTAGATATGTTAAAAGAGCACCAGGTCAAGGTCTACTATATGAAGACAAGGGACATACTCATGGTTATTTGGTTATTCTGATGCAGATTGGGCGGGTTCTCCGTCCGATAGACGCTCTACTACAGGTTACTGTGTTTTGATTGGAGGTAATCTCATATCCTGGAAGAGTAAGAAGCAAGTTGTTGTTGCCAGGTCTAGTGCAGAGGCAGAATATAGAGCTATGGCCTTAGCTACATGTGAGCTGATATGGTTGAAACAGTTACTGCAAGAATTAAAGTTTGGAGGAGGAGCACAAATGAAACTAATCTGTGACAACCAGGCAGCATTACATATCGCCTCCAATCCTGTGTTTCACGAGAGGACCAAACATATAGAAGTGGATTGTCACTTTATCAGAGAGAAAATTTTGTCAGGATATATTGCTACTAGCTTTGTCAACTCAGACGGTCAATTAGCAGATGTCCTTACTAAGTCTCTTCGTGGTCCTCGTATTGATTTCATCTGTAACAAGCTTGGTGCATATAACATGTATGCTCCAGCTTGAGGGGGAGTGTTGGAATTAGTTAGGTGTTGGAATTAGTTATGTAGTGTGTAGTTGGTAGTTGTGGTGTTTTGTATTTAATATGGTAGTTAATATGGTAGTTGTGTATTTAATATGGTAGTTGTATAATGCCTATATAAAGGCCTCTCATTGTAAGTTCTTAATCAAGCAAATGTTTATAGACATTTTCTTCACAAATTCTCACATTTCTACCAACAGATAAACCTTTCACTATTCCAACATCCTCCGCTCTATGAATTAAACGACTAAGCCTGTCCACTACAAGAGTAAAAAGGAAAGGCAACAGTGGATCACCTTGTCTAAGACCCTAAAAGCTTCAAACCTCCCTCCAGGTTTTCTGTTAATGAAAATTGAGAAATTTGAAGAAGTCAAGCAACCACTAATCCACCTCCTCCATTTGTTGCCAAAACCTTTAGCATCAAGAATAAAATCTAAGTCCCACTCAACATGATCATAAGCTTTCTCAAAATCAATTTTAAACACTAAAGCCTCTTTCTTTTTTATTCTACACTCCTCAACTACCTCATTAGCAATTAAAACTGCATCCAGAATCTGCCTGTTCTTCACAAAAGCAAACTGATTTTCAGAAAATGTAAATTCAAGAATTTCCCTTGACCTCAAAGAAAGAACCTTGGCAATCAATCTGTAAAGGCTAGTTACTAAATTAATAGGTCTAAAATCTCTAACTTTACAAGAATATGACTTTTTAAGGATTAGACAAATATAGATCACATTAGTACACTTCCCATTTTCAAAAAATTCCTTAAAGACCTTCAACAAATCATCCTGCACTAAATCCCAGCAAAATTGAAAAAACATAGGGTAAAACCATCAGCCCCTGGAGATGTCTCCCCATTACATTCAAAAACAACCCTTTTTATTTCCCCAAGATCAAAAGGTTTCTCTAAACTCTCAGCCTTACTAATAGGACTCCAATCTAACCCAACAATCCTAGGCCTCTCACATTGCTGAGAAGAATAAAGATTCTTAAAAAAATTAATGATTTTACCCTCAATATCCTCCAGTTTGTCATAGATAACCCACCCTCAGTTTCCAGCCTATCAATAAAATTCTTAGCCCTCCTACCATTCACCATTCTATGAAAAAAATTAGAATTATTGTCCCCTAGCTTAGCCCACTGAGCTTTAGCTTTTTGTCTCCAAACAAATTTCCTCTTTAAACACCAGTTCTTCAAAATTCCTTCTTAACAACATCCTCTCTAGCCTTTGTTGTTCTTATCATCTACCTTCCTCTTCCTCCTTGTCCAATCTTAATAACTGATCTTGAATTTCCTATTTTTGCTTTAATACATTACCAAACACTTCTTTACTCCATAATTTCAACTTATTTTTCACCAATTTAAGCTTTTCCATAAACCTAAAACCTTCCCACCCAGTCCCAACTTCCTCTGTCCACCACAACTTCATATTATCCTTAAAAGAATTCTGATAATTCCACATATTCTTAAACCTAAAAGGAACAGGCCCCCATTTAATACTATTAGTATCCAGAATAATAGGGTAATGATCAGAGGATGTTCTTGGATGTACCATCTGTCTACATGACTGAAAAAATGACTTCCAATCTGCTGAAAAAAGAAACCTGTCTAACCGACATTGAATAACATCTGACCTCAGTCACAACAAGTTTCTTCTGCTTCTATTTTCCTGTGATGCAGGCTTCTGCTAGCCTTGAAATCCCATCTTCCTTTCACCCCCAGGTTTCATGTTCTTAAAATCATCACATACCATGTTCTTCTGAGAAGGGATAAAGATCTCTTACTTCTCTACTCCTTTCTGCATACTTAAATCATCCTCAGTCTCCATTAAGCACTACAGATAACAGACAACTCAAATTTTTCCATCCTTCTGCTCTATTTCCTTTTGGCAGAATATATTTCTCACTCCTTTTACACTCGCGTTTAAAACTCTAATAAAACTCCCTCTAACATTACTATATTTCTCCCACCAAATCTGGAGAATTAACATTTCTGAAAATATTAAACATTTTGTCATTCTTCTCAGCATTCTTCAAACTATCACTCAACCATGCAGCCTCATTTCTTTCAATCTTTAAAATGTAACTTCTCAATCTATTCCTTTCAATAATCTTAATAAATCTACCCTTAGATTCATCATCAACTTCCACAACAAACTCTTTGAATTCTGTTCTAAAAGATCTACCCAGATTCTTAAAGTCTAATTTTTTCTGCAAAGGAAAAACATTGTAAACTTTACTCTCATCTCTATCTCTCTCAATTTGTTAAAAAGATCCTAGGCACTTTACCTAAATGGCCTTTAATCAGCTGTATGACCTCCCAATTTGTTAAAGAACAAATTAAATATCGAAATAAAGCAAAGTAAGATAGTCAAGAAAAACCACAGTAGCCCACACTAACCACAACATCCCAGCATCTTTCTCAAAACAAATGCTACTGAACAACATATATCACCGTTTAATTGCCTTCCGTCATACCCATTGAATGAAATACATCTCTTGTTTTAAATGCATCCAATAATGCTCTTTGCTACACAAATGATACCACAGTCCTCTTTCCTTTTTTAACCCATTGTTTCACCGACATACATAGAAAGATTGAAGTTTGAAGAGTAAACCGCAGTCCCTAATTAGCATTCGACAAGCTAGATTAGATTTGCCCCAATCGTTTGTCTCTCGCTTTTAGTGTTCCTCAAATTAGCTTCCACCATTTCAAGAGTTTGCTAGGCTTCTTAGGGATCAATGTCACTACTCTTTTCCGCATCATTTACTAATATAGTGATCTTATTATTCCCTATTCTAGCAAAAGCACCTATAAAACCCATTGGTCGTTAAAGCGGATTCTTAAAATACCTATATCTACAGGTGTGGCAATATGCGAGTGATTTGATAATATGCCTAGTCATCAATCAACACACCCATGATTCCTAATGCCACAAAAATTCTCAAGAGGCAGCCTCTTAAACCAATTACAGTTTATGCTGGAGAATCGTAAAAAAAAAAAAAAAAAGGCAAAGACAGTAATACCCGATAATCGCTTTCCTTATCGCCAAAGTGAACGAGCTGGCCGCTCGCTTTCTGATCTTTAATTCCATATCGCTCCAGAGACAACTCGAATGAATCTTCTCTGCAAATAACGAATGAAAAGCAAAACTGTATTAATTAATTAATTGAAACAAATTAAAGAAACTCAGTTTGCTGAAAGAAAAAAAGAAACTAACAATCTGTGACGGTAGAGGTAAGGGTTAGAGTCGAGAGCGTCAGCGATGGCAGCAACGAATCCTTCTGAGTCACTCAGTAGGAAGATGAGTATCGGAGAAACCTTCATCGCTTTAGCGTGCTGAATTTTTCAGAGTGATGATTTTGAGCAGCCAAGGATCTGTCATTACGCTATGATTACAGGGAAATGCTAATAGGGCATTTTTGGAAAGTTTTTATAGTAAGAAAGAAAAAATAATTAATATTTTAATAATTTTTTACAATTGTTAAAATTTTTCTTTTGGTAGTTGTTATCATGATTCATGACCATGATTACATTATAAAACCAGGGAGGTAAAAAAAAAATTTTAAATGAAAAAAAGACATCTACGTACTACATGTCTTTAGATTACGTGGACACCAAAGTTTTACGAGGTGTCGGTTGATAAAATGTAAGCATTGGAAAAAAAATCTGCGGCCCGACACAGGAGTAAAAAACCCAGGTCAGACTTCATAATGATAAGTCCGGTTCGGGTCAGAGTTAAAATAAATAAATATATTAATTCATAAAATTTTGATTTTTATGTTGATACATAGGTTTTTTATGTATTGATACAATATTATTCACTTCAAAATATGTTTTACTATATAAGAGTTGAATTATTATTGATTTTGATTATTAAAAAAAATGGTCAGAAAAAAGCCCGAACCTGAGCCCGGCCCGATAACATTTCGGATCAAATTTTTCCCTAACTCAGGCTTTTTTTTGTCGGGCTTTTCAAAATCGGGGACCGATCCAACTCATTGCCACACATAATAAATGGGAAAAAATGACTTTTGGTTCCTATATTTTTTTTAATTATAAGTACCCATAGTCGGCATCGAGTCATGTTGGATTTTTTTTTTAAAAATGATTTCGTTTAATAGGCTGATGAATTCAACTGTTTTCAATTCATTTTATTATTTTCCTTTACTAATTGTTGTTAATTTTCAACTAAGATTCGAGAAATTATTATCAATTACTATTGGAAAATATAATATTAATTATATTTGATGAATTAATTTTAATAAGTCTATTATTTGCTTATTTCATATATGTATATATATGAAGAATTAAAATAAATAAATAATGATAATTAATGTAACAACAAAATGAATATTCGTATTCGATTTGTTTAGTAAAATAATCGAATACGAATCATTATATTATGATTCGTTTAATAAATGATTTGAATATGAATTCATCACATTTTAATTCGATTCATTAAGAATTCAATATAAATTCGATTCGCCAATTCATTTTGTCATATTTAGTCATTGGCCGTATTTTATAACATTTGTAGAGATTGCAATCAAAATGGTCCCACTAGTTGCATTCGCATCCCAATTATAATTTGGAATGAAAAATTATATTGAATCATGATGAAGTTTGTAATCGGAATTAAAAATTATCTGAATCGTGATCAAAATTTCTATTTAGATAGATTTTTTATTCCAATCTCATTCAATATAAAATCTCGAATTCTAATTAAGTTTCGAGAATTTATGTGAATTCTAAAATTTAAACAATAGATCTAATGAATAATTATAGAAAAATGCAATATTTAGTAAACAAATATGAAAAAATATATATTCAGGAACCTAAAGAAAATTATCCCTAAAAAAAAAAATAAAATAAAAACAAACGTCTCATCATCATTAATATGCATTTATAATTATTCAATTCCTTTTTCTCAGGGGAAAAAAACTAAGGCTTCCTAAATAACGGTGGCAAGCAAGGTGGCGCGAAAGCAGCACCGGATCTCGAAACCAAAGGTCGCCGCCGATCACCGACACAAAAAAAAAATGCAGAAGACGGCACAATCATGGTTCACGGGAGGTCCAAGCAGCGGCAAGTTTAACGACCAACAACAGAAACAATCGTCACTACTTGCTGATTGGAACTCTTACGCCGCTTCTCAAGAATCATCATCCGATTCCTCTGCCTTGGATCTTGAAGCCTCCGTCCGTACTACCACCGACAAAGTCACCGGCACTTTCAACTTGTATTATTTCTAAAACCATCTTATCGATTTCCTCTCCTTTTGTTTGTTCACATTGCAATTTTACGTTTTTATTTTTTATTCTCTATATTGATAGTGATTTAAATTGGATCTAGGTTAGGTTTTTTAATTTTAAAAAATTAAAATTTTGGAGAAAGCCTTGGCATTGGAATTGAGTACGAAATAAAATGACTTTCCAATTCCATTTAATTCAATCAAATTGTATGTCATCAACGTTTAGTCGTGCTCAAGTTCTAATTTTAAATGCACTAATGGCTAAAGTTTTTGGTAAATCTTGATTACTCGCTTTACTTGGTAGATGATGTTTACTGCCCACCCACACACATATTTGACGGCTAATAATTTCTTCACATACACAGGCGGTCGGCTGGGCTCCCAAATTTGACCCAAAATTAGAGACCTTAAATTTAGAGAAATTTTATTTTTTTGTGTATAATATGACTTATATTTTTATAAGGGCCCCATCTAGAGCACATAAAATTTAAGACAACTCAAGGTCGCCTGTGATCATAGCTATCAATTGAAAGATATAATACCATAATCCCGAACATACCTTCAGTCCTAGAGTTCATGCTAGATCGGTACAATGATTGATTCATGTGGATTGCATAGTATTATATGGATTTGGAGTTTACTTGATCACTCGAAGATGTTCAAGTTCAGCAATAATCTCACACCATCATTTTTATGCTTGGATTAATTCCCTTTAAACTGCTGAAAGTACATTCCAGCATCTGATACACATTAGTTTGATGTGTCGTCAGCTGTATTCTTTAAAATGATTGTTTTATATTCTTAAAGAGTAAGTGCTTGATTTGGCTGATTCATGTTTAAATAATTAGGTTTTCGAAAGGAGTCAGGGACTTACCAGGGAATTTTCAAGCTTCCACTAGCAACGTCCCTTCAGGGAAATATTTAATGTACTTCAGTTTACTTCTTGCTGCTGGAGTGTTCTTTATCTTCATTGCATTCACCATGTTCCTTCCCCTCATAGTTTTGGTGCCACAGAAATTCGCTATCTGCTTTACAGTGGGTTGTGCCCTCATTGTTGGTTCGTTCTTCGCTTTGAAAGGTCCTAGAAATCAGCTTGCTCACATGTTCTCTAAAGAGGTACCTTATCTAGTTTCAAATTTTTATACAGATTTTGTTTAATCTTCTTCAAAAGCTGTTCTTATCAATGTACTGCCAGAGAGCAACTTTAAAACTGTAGAAGTATATGTCTTTTCTACTAAATGCTTTGTAAATTAATTATTTCTGTTTGATTCTTTACTTTCAGAAACTTCCTTTTACATTGATATCTATCGGCAGCATGGTGGGAACAATTTATGTCTCCATTGTGCTTCACAGTTACATTCTATCCGTCCTCTTCTCTGTGTTACAGGTATCATAAATTTCACAGTCCTTTTGTTTCTTCATAGTCTTCACTCTTCACTCGTGACTTGATCAGGGGCGGCCCTGAGTTACCTTAAATTTTATGGGGCCTTAGATGAGTTTTTAAAACGGGACCATACCGATAAAGGATAAAAAATATACGAGCTATGTTATACATTAAAAAATAAAATTTCTATGGATACGGGGCGCTAATTTTGGATAAAATTTGGGAGTCCCAACCGATTTCCTGTATCGACTCCCCCCATGGCCTCCTCTGGACTTGATCTTACCCTGGGAACTACCTTGATCTAGTTAGGCTCTTGTTCTGAACCTGAGTTAAACCTTGAGACGTTGAATCATTGGTGTCTACTTTGATTATGTATTTATATCAAAAGTAATTTGGTTTTTAGTAGAATCTGAAGTCTTCTTGATTTTGGCAGGTTGTTGCATTATCATACTATGCAATTTCCTACTTCCCAGGTGGATCCTTCGGCGTGAAGTTTCTTTCTTCGTCACTAATCACTTCAATACTGAGATGTTTTGGAAGGTGACAATGATGTTAGCTTTTCCTTTCTCATTTACAAACAGTTATTATCTGTATTGTTTCATTAGATTCAATATGTCAATATATAAACAGTGAAATGACATTCAGAATTACCAATTTCTTCTTTTAGCTTGCTGTGCTTGTTATGCTTGCTTGTGCATTGGGATGACAGAAATACCCACATGGATGACCCTCCCGATTTGAGTTGGGAATCGGAGATGAAAAATTAAAAAATTTAACGGTATAGTTCCGTAATATACATCAATGAAGATCAAGAGATCGAAAACAAATGTTTTACGTTCATATCACTAATTCACATATAACATGTATGAATTCACTTACAAAATCAACTTCAATTCATCATGTTAATAATGGAAAGAAAAATCAAACCTTTAAGCTATAGCCAAGGTTGGTTCAATCTTGAAGCACGGTTCATGCTACAAACACACTCATAAACATACCATAAGCATAAAAAAACTGATTATTTTTCTGATTTTTTTTATTTATTTTAATTTATTTTACACCTAATGTGTCTTTAATTGTGTCGTTTGAGTGTACATATATTATTACTGCTGCCTGTGGAAGGAAAAGCAGAATCGAAAAGCTTGAACGATTTGGTGCCTTCATTAACAGTACTGGTTTAATTTTCCCATGCAACTTTTTAGAATATGGGTTCGATGGCAATAAGCAACTAACTCGAGAATTTTCAATTGGCACCATTAATTTTGAGCATTTGATTAATACAAAATTAATTGCATTGCGTTAAAAAGTTTGAACGTTGAGGACTTGATATTCCATATCCTCGATGTGTGATTCATCTTTTTTGGAACTATAATAATGCACTTAAATCTCACAATCCTTTCAGTTTCCCTTGTTTTTAATTTCTTTGTTGATTAGTATAAATTATTCAATCAAATGATCATCAATCTCTGAAAAGAAAAGAACAACAAATATCAAAATGGCTAGAAAAAAGAGCAAGAAAGTGAAATGGATAGGGAATTACAACAGCAAACAAGAGATACTGCTTGTTGGTGAAGGAGACTTTTCATTTTCTGCTTGTTTAGCTAATGCTTTTGGTTCTGCCACTAACATGGTTGCCACATCTCTTCTCTCCCAACGTACAATACAAAACCATCACCCTAGCTTGCTATATATGATATTTTTTGTTTATGTTTGTTAATTTAATTTACTTATGCTGATATATTCCAACTGTGTCGATGTTTTTCATAGCCGGTCTTAACCCTGAACAAAGGAAAATGGTTGTGTTAGGTCTCCGCAATTAACATAAAATTTTTCGAATTTTTCTAATATGAACCCTAGACAAAATCGTTGAGCGTAATGAAATAATAATTTTGGATAAAGTACAATGACGTTAAAGCTAATAGGAAATGTTTTTTGTTTGGTTCGGTTTGATAATTTAATATGATGCAGTTTAAATTTGGTGTCGATTGTAGGTAATTTGCTTTCAAAGCATTGGACTAGTGAATATTATTTGGAATTGTTAGAGAGCAAAGGGTGCTTGGTGTTGAATGGAGTTGATGTGCATGTTATGGATCGACATCCAACTCTATGTACAATGAAATTCGATAGAATCATTTTTAATTTTCCCCATGCAGGTTTTTTCCCTCCATTACGTGAACATGAAACTCATGTCATCAAGTAAGTATATACATATGGGTAATTTTTACTTTTTGAGACCTTACAACCATGGCATAACATTATAATTAAAAACTTTGGCCCTTGATGATTTGTTATTTGGGGTAGTATGATAATTAAGTCCCCAAGGGGTGTGACTTGGTGGTGTAGGGTCCAGGATCTCACCTTGAGGTTCTGGGTTCGAATCCAGAGGGGTGAACTTCTTGTAAGAGTCTGGGACAGCCGGTGGTTTTACCTGCGCCGCGGCCCAGAATGTGGTGGTTTGATGGCAGGGTTTCCATCGTTTTCAAAAAAAAAAAAATAGTATGATAATCAACTAGTAGACTTTAACCCCAAATTTAGTTCGAAATTAAGGGTTTTAAATTTAAGAAATATTAATATCCATTATAATAAAAATGCCAAAATCCACGGTTGTCTCTTCTTTTATATACAATTCAGAGCCGTCCCTTACTTTAAATCACTTCGTTAAGAAGTACTTTGTAAATAAATAGTAAATTTTCTTTGTTTTTTTGTTTTTTTTTTGTTTAAAAACTAATGAAATAGGAGGCACCAAAAGCTAGTGGAGGCATTTTTTAGAAATGCAAGAGAGATGCTTTATGAAGATGGAGAAGTGCATGTTACACAGAGAGATGATTATCCATATAATGAATGGAATTTGAAGGAGCTTGGAGAAAATAATGGGCTTGTTTTGAAAGAGAAGGTAGAGTTTTGGAAAGGTGATTACCCTGGCTATGTTAATAAGAGAGGCAGTGGAATTAAGAGCAACAAAACATTTGCTCTCAAGGATTGTTACACTTTTAAATTTTGTCTTGCAAATCAAGTTGTTGGCAATGAGAGCTACTAACGTTTTAGAATATGATTTAAGGCTTAAAAGAATTATTTGTCAAATGGGTCGTCAATGTAAGTGATAAAGTTGTTGATAAATGTTTGTCGAAGCAAGTAGTAAATTGTTCTATGAAAAATATATGTATTGACCTAATAAAGATAATTTTGATTAACTTAAGATATGATCAAATAGAAAATAAAAAGATGAGCAAATAAGATAATTTTTTTATTGAAAATTTATTATTTCTCTATCCAATTTTTGTTTAATGTTCAAAAATATCTGTCGACTTTTTATTATTATCAATCTTTCACCTGATTTTTTTATTTTTTTTTATGAAGAGACATTTTATACTCAAATTATTAACATCGTCAATATGAGTTAAAAGATAAAATTGCCTTGGTCCTTCCCCCATCCTTTTCGTTTGCGAATCCAACAAAAATGTTCTTTATGCTTGGTCGCGTAAAGTTATGTTGCCTAACCGAACTTTACAAGAGCTCGCACAAACATCAAACATTTTTTAGAAGAATGAAGCAACTGGTCTAGGACTTCAACGATGGCAATGTGCTTCATTTTAATTATACTCCAGCCGACTCAACCAAGTTGAAACTGCTTGTGACATGAATCCAACAACCCAAGGAACATTAGATCCTTTGCAATTGCCAACAGGTCCAATCACACGCCAAAGAGCTAAGAAGATCAGAGACGCAATGGCGGGGCTAGCGCAGAATGCCATGGTCGAGTGTGACAGACAACTTCGGGGCATATTGGCGTCACATGAGGGCTTTAATGGAGTGGGTCCAAAGCTATTTCACTTGACCCAGGTCATACCAGAGTAACGCACCAGCAATCTTGAAGCCGAGTATATTTTTAACGGATCAAACCGATTCAAGCCCGACACTAAATATTCGGCCAAGACAAGACTTATTGGACTTTATGACACATCATTATGCCTTTATACATAGAAGCCACGAATTTGGAGGACTTTTGGTGCAAGGATATAACTTTAGACAAATTTGGAAAAATTTTCCACATTTGTTGACTTTTATGATTTTGTGTTTTTACTTTAAACTTTTTTGACAAAATTATTTATTAAGTATTTGTTTGTTATTGATTAAGTCTTTGTTTCTTTTGACTTTGTGTTTGTTATTAAATGTCTATTAAGGGCATGGCCGTTTAATAGCCATTAGTTAGCAACTTAGGGTGTTTTGGTGATTTTGCACCCATTAGGGTTTCTTTCATTATACTATTTACACTCATTTCATCTTAATGAGAAGATAATGACCAATTTCGAATTTCATCTTCATTTTGAAGTCTTGGCTATTGCCTAATTTGCTTAAGGGAGGGATTTACATTATCTCATGCAATCGACTTATCTAAGGCGTGGCAACCTTAGTGGCGTCTCCGTGCTAGCAGAACACTTCAAGGAATCATCTTAAGGGTTCTCAAAGACAAGTTCTTTTTGGGTCTTCTTTGTGGCATTGGAAGGATTTTGTTCCTACAAAATCAAATTCGCGGTTCTTGGGGTTCTATCCGCTGCGATGGGTTTGCTTGGCCTAATCCTCCAAGTGAGTTCCGCGTCAGCTTGGAAGTGGCTTAGATAGCTTAAAATTCTAGTCTTCATTTCATTAATGTGTTGGTATCTTCTAAGCTTTTTGATAAAATTCATTAAATCTTAATCACTGGTAAAATAGTAGTAGGAAAATCCTTTGTATGAGGGAAACATAACTCTTATATATATGGAGTAGATATATGTGTATTGAAAGTTGTTAACTTTATAAAGCCAGAAAATAGCCATTGAAGACACACGACTATAATTGCTTATTGACCTGCGTAATCACACACGTATAACGCAAGCGCACGTATCATTCAAGTAGTATAAATGTATCGATCCCACAATGACTTAATACCTAAGCTATTAATTTATAAAGCCAAATTTTTGCAAGTATCTAATAGATTGGTTGTTTGGTTGGATGATGACTTTAAACTTAAAACAAGTAAATAAAATATCACGAAAGTGAATTAAAGGAAAATTCAACATTATAAAACTATTTAGGGTTGTGAATCATTCCAATATCTTTTAAAGATGAAGTAGTTACCTCATGTTTGTGTAATATATTGGTTTACTAACCTGGAACACGAAATTATGCAAAAGTCTCTGTCGATGGTCAGATGAAAATACCAAGTGTAACCAAATTAATCATATGTCTATGCCAACCAAGTTACCTGAATTCATTAAGATTAAGTTCCAATAGTGGCTACCCCCCCGACAGGTATATGTCTATCCTGTAAGGAAATCTATTAAATGATTATCTATCCTCAAGAAAGATCGTGGGCTATTAAGACTAAGGCTGAAACCTAAAATTCTTTTTTCAAGTTTATTTTAAGTTTACCACATCAATCTTATTAATGGCCAGTTAACAAGAAGCATTAAACTTAAGACTTAATAAATAAACCTTTATATTACCCAAGACATGAAATAACCCCTTATAAACCGGTGATATTGGAATTCATCACACCCCTAGATAATATGTTTAGTTACAAAATGTACTTAGGATTACTAAACACTTAAATAAAAAAAACATCATAAAAAATAACTTGAAGATAAATAAAAGTAAAATTACAATAATGAAAGAAAATGCTGGGGTTAGAGGATCCACTTTTAATTTTTCAAAATTAGAAATATCTCTTATTGTCAATGTTTACCGATTAATTAATTATATTTAACCAGACCATAAAGGCGGTAATTCCATTTGTCTCAATTAAATCCAACCGACCATAAAGGCAGTAACAAGATAATTACCTAAACCGACCATATAGACGGAAACTATCTCTGAAATGTAAAAACGACCATATAGGCGGTAAATAAGATTGTCACCTAAACCGGCCATATAGGCGATAACTAATTAATCCAAATTTTAATTAAAATAACGGAGATAATCTAATTTATTATATTAAAAGTTTTACCTTTTCACCCTAGCAGAATGAGATTATCTGCTCATGCTGTAAATGAAAACACACAAAATTTTATTAATTAAATAAAAGAAAATACAAGAAAACTTAAATAAATATATAAGACACTTTCCTTTAGGTTTTCATGGAGAAATTCATCCAAAGAAAGCATGAAAAATTTACAAAGTTTAGCTTGTTATTTATAGGCAAATCTAAAGGCTTCCACCAATTTCTCCACCAATTGCTCCACCAAACATGACACCAAACATGACATCACACATGATACTAAACATGGCACCAAATCCTCCACCAAACATGCAAGCATGTCTGGTGGAAGTTTGACAATTTTTTTTTAATTTTTTTATTTTGAAAATGACTTAAATAATGACACATAACATACTTCCAAATATTTTATCCATTTCGGTCATGTAAACTTCCGAATTCGATTATTATGAACTTTAAGGTTGTAGATCTTTGAGTCTTCTTTAATCTGGAACTTGAATCACCTCAATCCGATATCGGAGTAAAAAGTTATGGCAAAAATACGACAATTGAGCAAAGTTAGAATTTCCGAAATTGTACTTCGTTAGAACGTCATTTCAAGTTTCCAATCTCCAAAATCAAAATGTCAAGTTCAGTTTTTGCCCTTATTTGACCCACATTTCGTCCTAAATGATTCCATTGAGTCCCAATTTTATTTTTTCTGCAAAATAAACTAAAACACATCAACACGTTCATCAGACCCAAGAAACGAAACAAATATTAGGTAATAGGGGTGGTAAATATTGATATATTTTCCGCTCATCACTTATGCTCAATTTTCCGGGGCAAAATTATCTTTTCAGACAACATTTTAAAACCATAGCAATTTCATCTTTTAACTCATATTTACGGTGTTAACAGTTTGGGTATAAAATGTCTCTTTATAAGAAAATCGGGTAGAGGACTGATAATAAAAATATCAACATGTATTTTTGAACATTAAATAATCCCGAACATACCTTGAGTCCTAGAGTTCATGCTGGATCGGTACAACAATTGATTCATGTAGGTTGCATAGTATTATATGGATTTGGAGTTTACTTGATCACTCGAAGATGATTTTGAAAAGAAAAATTATTTAATTCATAAATATAAATTACATTAATGTCGCTCGATCTCTTGTCAACAAAAGTACCATCATTCTTTGTATGCATATGCTTAAACACCTCATAGCCCGTGTGTGCACGTCCTAACTGAGATTCCTATTTAAAAAATAAAGAATTACCAAATAAGTTTAATAAAAGTAATAAAAAATATTCGCACGTTTAAAAAATCTAACCATATCAATAGAATGTTGAATGGTAGACTTCGAGCCACCGGTGTGTTTAGAAACACCTGATCCTTCTCCAGCCTTCTCAGTCTTTCTATTTTTGATGCTTGTTGAGATTTTAATTTGAACTCTGTACTTCGCCAATACTCTTGCCATTTATTCCAAACATTATCCGGAACGCAGAGTGGCTTCCCTCTTTCTTTATATTTATAGCGCCATTTACAGAGTTTATCATTATACCGATGCTGACATACATTATTCCATGTAGTCCTAACAGCGACCGCATGCGCAGAATCCCACTGATAAAATTTCTATAAAAAATTAAAAATAATGTGAATAAATAATTAGTAATCAACAATGACAAATAATACATTATATAATAATAATATACCTGAAATTCATCCCAATAATACTCTTTTATGTCTTTAGGCACTTTAGTCCACTGCGTGCCCTCCTCTATAAATTTCTCCTTAAATATTTCTTCGATCCTGCGAGAGGCCGAAGGTATGAACCTGCGTATAAAATAGTAAATAAATGATCCGACTGAATTCGATCCTGCTAATTAGTAATCAATAATAATAATAATAATAATAATAATAATAATAATAATAATAATAATAATAATAATAATAATAATAATAATAATAATAATAATAATAATAATAATAATAATAATAATAATAATAATAATAATATAAGTTTTCGAAAATCATACTGATCATGAGTAGCAGGTATAATAATAAGTTTGGTACAACTCATTAAACTCTGTGTTGCATGAGATGATCCGGCTGAATTCGATCATGCTGATGTCTGAGTAGTAGAAAAAAATGTAGGTGGAATTGCAGAGGGTCTATCGTCCTCTGGTATGGAATGTGATGAGGACCTTTGGCCTGACCGCTCAACTCCTCGTCCTCGACCAGCTGACTGTGCTCCCCGGACCATATCTGTAATCAATATACAATAAATTATTTTAAAGCCAGTGCTGCAAATATTCTTATTTTAGGAAACAAATCACCATACAATCAAAACTTTATATCCTATATTCTCTGGCAAAAGCCTAAGGTTTCTCTAGATTCTTCATGCAGTTAAGTCTCATAGAATTTTGTTTAAATTTTTTTCTAAAACTAAAAAATAAATGATTTTTTCAAGGTCAATAATAATATGATTATATGAATGACAATAAGACAAGAGAATGAAAAATTTCACTTCAGTAAGTGCACTTTTTATGCAATGAATATATCTACATGGGCACTTTTTATGTCCTTGAAGAAGAGCAAACATTGTATTAATACAAATACTTGTATTAATTTTGGCAGATATATCATCTAAGTATCAAAGTGCAAGAACCCACATTCAAGAATTTATACTAACTTGCAAATGAAACAACATTGACTTCAAGAATAAACAGCATGTAATGTGACCCAGAAACAATTAAAATCAGTAACAAAAGAAAAAAAGAACGCAAGGCAACAGAGAAGAAACAATAATAGCTTAGTTAATCTGTCACAGATGTAAAGTCATCCTAGATGCCTCAACATGTATTGGGAGAAGCTGCAAATTCTTCTCAAGCTCATCAATCACAGCCCTCCCCTTAGCAAGTATGCAAAAATGATCGAAAGCAAGCTTGAAATCAGGAATATAAGGCTTGACTTTCGCATTACACAGCTTCTTAGTAACCAAAGTTGCAAAGAAGAGGAGCTGCTCACTTATAGGAAGAACAAAAGGACCTAAGGTAGTGATGTTAGTCTTAAGGGCCATACCAGCAATAGCCATTAAATCTTTCGACAAGGACACCCCAGTTTTTCCAGCATCATCATGCTCTTGATAAACACACTTAAATGCATTATCATCAGCCCCTTTATGTGTCCTCACCACATGAACAAGCTTATACTTAGCCCGGTGCCTATCCTTGACTTTATTCGATAATAAAACCACAGAACCCCCAACTATAAATAAACAATTGGGAATCAACATCGATTTCTTGTTCCCAAAGTACCAATTCTGAGTAATATTTTCAGTACTAACAACAACCGCATATGTATTCCTATGTACTTGCAACATGTCCTTAGCAAGATCTACAGCTATAACCCCAGCACTACAACCCATACCACCAAGATTAAAGCTCCTAATATTACCCCTCAACTTATACTTATTAACAATCATAGCAGATAATGAAGGTGTAGGATTAAACAAACTACAATTAACAACAAGAATACCAATATCTTTAGGCTTCACATTAGTATTAGGCCAATGGTGTAACTTGTGTAAGCAGGTTAAGTTTAGGTGATAGAACTTCATATTAAGTTTAGGTGATAGAACTTCACTAAACTATTCATGACTCACAGCACATTCTCATCCATGACTCACAACAAAAGAAACTTAAAATTCAACATCAATTCCAAAAAGATTATCAAAATATGGTCTTAAAAACAAAATTTAAGAAACAACAAAATTTCACTTCAGGGAAATTTTTAAAGACAGATGGTTTCATTCCATTGCAACAGAAATCGCAAGAAAGCCACAACTTGAAAATTTCATCAAAGAATCTCTACTAATTTGTATTCTCACTGTCAAGCAAAAAGAATATAAGCATCTGCATAAGCAGTTTGTGTGCAAATGATCAAGAATACTATGAGTTGAGCTATAAATGGCTGAAGTAAAATAGAACACTAATATTAATAGTAGCAAGAAAAGTTTGCCAAGGATAAGAAGGATCATGGACTCAATGTTAACATTAGATTAAATAATGAGAGATTAAGTGTCTAAACAAATGTCCAAATCATCTTCATTTTATAGAGTAACAGTAGCCGTGGATAAGAAGGATCATGGATCATGGAAGAAAATGCTATAGAGTAACAGTAGCCGTGCAAATCATCAAATGAGAAAGACAAACTACTCATTGTCTGAATCATCAAATTGTCCACCATCTTCATTTTCCTCAAATTCATCAGATTCTTCATCTGATTCTATTTCTATTTCTGGCTCATCGTCAATATCCATGTCCTCAATATCGATATAATTATCGTCTTCACCAATTAATCGTTGAGGTTCAGCATCTTTCACAATTTCTATTGCATGCATTTCTACAACATCCTCTTGAAACGCAACACCACATGACATCGAGGTTTGTCAAAGATGTTTCAGGAACTTCAACAACAGCACAGGCTTTCAATTTAGACACAGACCACCAATCGCTTGGATTTTTCCGTATGATTGGATAAGTGGTGTAATACACTTGCCTTGCCATAATAAACTGATCATATTTTCGATAACTCCTTTTATGATGCACATCTACAAGCTTGTATTGCTCGTGAATACGTGTACCAACATTCAGAGTCAGATCAAACCATTTGCACTTGAATAATACTGTTCTTTTAATCGGTAAGGCAGGAAACTCTAACTGAACAACTTCCAATAACACGCCGTAATAATCTGTCTCAGTTGCACTGTGATTAGATCCCTTAATACATACACCGCTATTCATTGTCGCTCTATCCGAACTGTGATTTCCGTGTGAAACTTGTATCTATTCACATAATATACCGGAAATGTTTTGACTTTTCGCAGCGGCCCTTTTGCTAAGTCCTTTATGAATTTGTTAGAGATGTTCGAGGATGGATTACGTGCCTACACAAGATAATAATTTGAATAACATATTTCTTTAAGATTTAATTTATAAATTAAAAAAAAAAGGTCTAATTTTTGTTTTATACTAACATATGTTTTGAACCACAATGCAAATTCTTGGTCAAGTTTGTTGTCAACCACAGCTTCATCAATACCTGGTTGAGTTTGCCTTAACTCCGCAATGTACACACTAACAAACAGAATAAGTTATCTCGAGTAAAATACTTATAATAGAAGTACTGTGCAATAAACTTATAAAATTTCATAAAAGTAACCACTTACTCAATATAAGGTCTAATTTCCTCGCAATTCATCAAAACATATGTGCAAGCTGCATGATATTCTTTATCATCTATAAAGAATCTAGATCTCTCCCTGCCATATGATCGCCCCGAATTTCTGAAAATTGAGATCATCCCTTCATGTTCTTCACTTCACCCCCACGAGTATCATCGTTCCGTGGAACTTTTCTATGTTTAGTGTAAACATGTGGCTGAAAGTAATGAGCACAAAATGATGAAGCCTCTTCAACCAAATATGCATTACATATTGAGCCTTCGACTTTAGCTTTATTGGTGACATTATTCTTCAGTCGACGAAGATGCCTCTCAAATGGATACATCCATCTATATTGCACAGGACCTGCTATCCTTGCTTCATAAGCCAAATGGATTGGAAGATGTTCCATAGAGTCGAAGAAACTTGGAGGGAATATACGCTCAAGATTACATATAATGACAAGAATGTCTTTCTCTAGCCGCTCTATTTCTTTTTCAGTAATGACAGTACAAGTAAGATCTTTGAAAAAAATACTCAATTCTGTCAATGCCTGCCACACATTTGCTGGAAGTAATTCACGGAATGCTATGGGTATTAATCTTTGCATAAATACATGACAATCATGGCTTTTCATTCCATACAACTTGAGCTTTTTCATGTCAACACATCTTCCCATATTAGATGCATATCCGTCAGGAAGTCGAAGTTCTTTTAACCACTTACATAATGCTTCTTTTGCAGCCTTATTCAACATGTAACAAGCTTCATGATACACAAATTTTCCATTTTTTTTCAATCCGATGTAACTCCGGACGTGAACAGAACTCCTTCAAGTCTTCTCTAGACTTGGCATTATCTTTTGTTTTCCCTTCCACATTCATGATAGTGTTAAAAACATTATCAAAGAAATTATTCTCAATGTGCATTACATCTAAATTATGTCGAATTAATAATGTTTTCCAATAAGGCAAATCCCAAAATATGATTTGTTTCTTCCAACCACACCTGCAGTTCCTGACTATGCGAGCATTATTATGATCAGCATCAAGATCTGTAACCTTTTTCAATCCATATCCTTCAATATGCTCTAATATCTCAAAACCTGACTTCACAGGTTGTGCCACTTTATGTACTGCATGCCCTTTCATGAACCACCCCTTATTTCTTCAAAATGGATGCTCTGATGGTAAGAACTTGCGATGGTTGTCAAAACATGAAGTCTTTCCACCTCTTGTCAAAGTAAATGCGTCTGAATCATCCATGCAATAGGGACAAGCTAACTTACCTGTAGTACTCCACCCTGACAACATAGAATATGCAGGAAAATCACTGATAGTCCACAACAGAGAAGCTCGCATCTGAAAATTCTGTTTACTGTATACATCATATGTCTCTACCCCTACCTCCCATAATTCTTTCAACTCAGCAATCAAAGGTTGCAAGAACACATCCAACTTCTCTTTAGGGTTTCTCGGCCCAGATACTATTACAGACAGAAACATGTATTCATCCTTCATGCACAGCCATGTGGCAAATTATATGGAGTCACTATCACTGGCCATGAAGAGTATTGTTGCCCTGTTTGTCCAAATGGTTGAAATCCATCAGTGCAAAGACCCAGTCTAACATTTCGAGTTTCAGCTGCAAAAGATGGATACATCTGATTAAAATGCTTCCAGGCTGGGGAGTCTGAGCAATGCCTCATGACACCACCCTCTTCAGTATCATGCTCGGCGTGCCACCTCATGTTCTTAGCAGTGGCATTAGATGCATACAATCTCTGCAAACAGGGTGTTAGTGGAAAATAATACATTTTCTTATAAGGAACTTTAATTTTCTGCTTTGCTGATCCTCGTCTCTGCTTCTTATACCGAGGGTGGTTACAGAACTTACAACTTGTTAAGTCAATAGCATCACTCCAATATATCATGCAACCATTATGAAAACAGTGAATTTTTTCTACTGGTAGACCCAAGCCTTCAATTAACTTCTTCGTGCTATAAAAGTTGTTAGTCATTACATTATCCTCTGGAATCATTTCATGTATAAATTGACAAATATCATCGTAACATCTTTCCGAAAAATGGTGTTCCGCCTTCAAATTAAAGAGTCTAGCCATCGCCGATAATTGTGAATGCCCGTAAGGGTTTCCATGCCAAATCTCTTGCTCTGATGCTCCAAGCATATCATAAAGTTTTTGTGTCACGGTATTTGGAGTCTCTTCACTATCATTTTGATTGAAAGTAGGTCCTACAGAATCCAATACCATTTCTTGAATTGCGTTGTTCTATACTCGACTTCTGGACTTTGACTAATATCTAGTTTCGAGATATCTCGTTGTTTAATCTCCCCATGTTTATACCATATATAATAGTTTGGTACAAATCCATATTTTGCAAGATAAAGTCTCACAATATCAGGGTCAAAAAAACTTCGATTTTTACACCTGGATGACCCTCCACATTAGAATTGGGAATCGGACATGAAAAATTAAAAAATTTAACGGTGAAGATAAATAGGAGATCATAGTTCCATAATATACATCAAGATCTAACCCACTATATTATCAACCAGTCAAACCATTGTGACCTTAGTGAAAACCAAGAGATCGAAAACAAATGTTTTACTATGGGTGTTTGCGGTGCGGTACGGTTCGGGTCGGTTTTTTCATTTTTCAATTCAAACCGTTCGGGTTGGCGGTTTGGGAAATTAGAAACCGAAATCGCAAATTTGATGAGGAAAATCGAGGCGGTTCGGGTTGGCGGTTTAGCGGTTCGGGCAGCGGTTTGGATTATAAATTATTTAAAGAAAATTTTGTGTGTTTTCACATAATAATTGAAGAGGAAAAATACCTAATTTTCATTTATACATTGTATATTGTCTTATGATCATTATATATATTAAATTTCATGGTTAAAGAATAAGAAAAATATAAAATAATATCTAATTTGAACGCGGGTCGGCAGTTTAGGTGGTTTGGGTCACGATTTGAGTCAAAATTTACAATTTTGGATGGTTCGGGTCGTGGTTGGGTCAAAACCGCACACCGATCCAAAATTTACGGTTCGGTTTAGATTGACCTGAAATCATTTTTAATTTTTTTTCAAACCGCACGATACGGTTCAGATCGGTACAATTTGGGTTGGGTTACAATTTGACCCGAAACCGTGATCACCTATATGTTTTACGTTCATTTCACTAATTCACATAGATATGAACACATACAACATATATGAATTCACTTACAAAATCACAAATTACAAATTCAACTTCAATTCATCATGTTAATAACATGTGGGCATGTTCATGTATGCATGTGTCCACAATAAGGCCTACATGGAATAGTTCATACTTCATAAAGTGCAAAATAAGTGCAAATAGTTTAAAAATGGAAAGAAAAATCAAACCTTTAAGCTAGCCAAGGTTGGTACAATCTTGAAGCACGGTTCATGCTACAAACACATTCATAAACATACCATAAGCATAAAAAAAACTGATTATTTTTCTGATTTTTTATTTATTTTAATTTTTTTTACACATAATGTGTCTTTAATTGTGTCGTTTGAGTGTACATATATTATTACTGCTGCCTGTGGAAGGAAAAGCAGAATCGAAAAGCTTGAACGATTTGGTGCCTTCATTAACAGTACTGGTTTAATTTTCCCATGCAACTTTTTAGAATATGGGTTCCATGACAATAAGCAAACTAACTCGAGAATTTTCAATTGGCACCATTAATTTTGAGCATTTGATTAATACAAAATTAATTGCATTGCGTTAAAAAGTTTGAACGTTGAGGACTTGCTATTCCATATCCTCGATGTGTGCTTCATCTTTTTTGGAACTATAATAATGCACTTATATCTCACAATCCTTTCAGTTTCCCTTGTTTTTAATTTCTTTGTTGATTAGTATAAATTATTCAATCAAATGATCATCAATCGCAGAAAAGAAAAGAACAACAAATACAAAAATGGGTAGAAAAAAGAGCAAGAAAGTGAAATGGATAGGGAATTACAACAACAAACAAGAGATACTGCTTGTTGGTGAAGGAGACTTTTCATTTTCTGCTTGTTTAGCTAATGCTTTTGGTTCTGCCACTAACATGGTTGCCACATCTCTCCTCTCCCTACGTACAATACTAAACCATCACCCTAGCTAGCTATATATAATATTATTTGTTTATGTTTGTTAATTTAATTTACTTATGCTGATATATTCCAACTGTGTCGATGTTTTTCATAGCCGGTCTTAACCCTGAACAAAAGAAAATGGTTGTGTTAGGCCTCCGTAATTAACATAAAATTTTTCGAATTTTTCTAATATGAATCCTAAACAAAATCGTTGAGCTTAATGAGATAATAATTTTGGATAAAGTACAATGACGTTAAAGCTAATAGGAAATGTTTTTTGTTTGGTTCGATTTGATAATTTAATATGATGCAGTTTAAATTTGGTGTCGATTGTAGGTAATTTGCTTTCAAAGCATTGGACTAGTGAATATTATTTGGAATTGTTAGAGAGCAAAGGGTGCTTGGTGTTGAATGGAGTTGATGTGCATGTTATGGATCGACATCCAACTCTATGTACAATGAAATTCGATAGAATCATTTTTAATTTTCCTCATGCAGGTTTTTTCCCTCCATTACGTGAATATGAAACTCATGTCATCAAGTAAGTATATACATATGGGTAATTTTTACTTTTTGAGACCTTACAACCATGACATAACATTATAATTAAAAACTTTAGTGTCCTATGTGGGCATCTCGCTTGACTATATATGCTTAGGCCGACCCTATATAAGGGTGGTTTTGGGGACAACCCATTCAGCTAGTAGACTTATACCTCTAAATTTTGTTTAAAATTAGGGGTTTTAAATTTAAGAAATATTAATATCCATTTATAATAAAGATGTCAAAATCCACGACTGTCTCTTCCTTTATATACAATTCAGGACCGTCCCTTACTTTAAATCACTTCATTAAGAAGTACTTTGTAGATAAATAGTAATTTTTCTTTGTTTTGTTTTGTTTTTTTAAAAAAAAACTAATGAAATAGGAGGCACCAAAAGCTAGTGGGGGCATTTTTTAGAAATGCAAGAGAGATGCTTCATGAAGATGGAGAAGTGCATGTTACACATAGAGATGATCATCCATATAATGAATGGAATTTGAAGGAGCTTGGAGAAAATAATGGGCTTGTTTTGAAAGAGAAGGTAGAGTTTTGGAAAGGTGATTACCCTGGCTATGTTAATAAGAGAGGCAGTGGAAGCAAGAGCAACAAAACATTTCCTCTCAAGGATTCATGTTACACTTTTAAATTTTGTCTTGCAAATCAAGTTGTGGGCAATGATGTATCTTCAATGATGGTTGCATTACATGAGAGCTACGAACGTTTTAGAATATGATTAAGGCTTAAAATAATTTTCTCAAATTGTCCATTAATCGAAAGATTAATTATTAGTCAAATGGGTTGGCAATGTAAGTTGATAAATGTTTGTCGAAGCAAGTAGTAAATTGTTCTAAAAAAAAATTTATGTATTGACCTAATAAAGACAATTTTTGTTAACTTAAGATATGATCAAATAGAAAATAAAGAAAGATGACCAAATAAGATAATTTTTTTATTGAAAAATTATTATTTCTCTATCCAATTTTTATTTAATGTTCAAAAATATCTGTCACGACTTTTTTTTTATTTCAATCTTTCACCCGATTTTTTTTATGAAGAGACATTTTATATTCAAATTGTTAACACCGTCAATATGTATAGTTAAAGGACAAAATTGCCTTGGTCTTTCCCCTCTCTCTCGCTTGCGATTCCAACAAATATGCTTGATATTTATGCTTGGTCTGCTACATAACAAAAGTTTACAAGACCCAAACCAAATATAAAATATTTTTTAGAAGAATGGAGCAACTGGTATGAGCTTCAACGATGGCAATGAGCTTCATTTTAATTATACTCCAGCTGACTCAACCAAGTTCAAATTGCTTGTAAGTGGTTTAGATAGACTGCTTGGAAGTGGCTTAGATAGCTTAAAATTCTAGTCTTCATTTCATTAATGTGTTGGTATCATCTAAGCCTTTAAATGAAATTCATTAAATCTTAATCATTGTTATAATGGTAGTAGGAAAACCCTTTGTATGAGAGAAGCATAACTCTTATATGGAGTAGATATATGTCTATTGAAAATGGCTACCTTTATAAAGCCAGAAAATAGTCATTGAAGACACATGACTATAATTGCTTATGCTCAATTTTCAGGGGCGGAATTATCTTTTCAGACAACATTTGAAAACCATAGCAATTTCGTCTTTTAACTCATATTTACGGTGTTAACAGTTTGGGTATAAAATGTCTCTTTATAAGAAAATCTGGTGGATGACTGATAATAAAAATGTCAATATGTATTTTTGAACATTAAATAAAAATTATGTGGATCTTTTTTATTCTCCTTTGCCATAGTATTTCTTGTTGTTCCATTCAAGTATTGAATTGGAACATAAAAATTGTAAAGTTTCGGGGTTAGCGTGGAAGCAATCATGTGACTGAAATTTAAAATTTTCTTCCAAAATCACTTTAAGAATCATGGTTATGTTGTTATTGATATAAACAAATATACTATTAAATTAATCTCTATTTATTTTAACATGCATGCAATAAATTTTAAATATCAGCATAAATAAAATCTAACGATATAGTTATCATACCTGAATGCGTTTATCATTTTCCTGATCCTTCTTGAACTTCCTTCTTGAGCTTCCCTTCGTAGAAGTGCACCAAACGTTGCACCTCCAGTTGACACACTAGAACTCCTCCACAAATAAATTGCTCCCACTTTGAGAGTAAATAAACTTATTTTCTTTTCTACGATGATGAATTTTAGGTTTGGGATCAATGAAATAAACTTTTTTTTTGAAATAATCTCAAAATAACTTGGAACTATTCTAAGAGAGAATGAGGGGAGAGTGTTTCGGCCAAGGAGAAGTTGTATGCCCTTGGTCGAATTCCACCCTATATTTATAGATATGAGATTGTTTTGTATCCTAATATAATAAGGACAATTAGATCTCTCCAAATCATATTTGGACTCTTTAAGATTCATTCCCAAATAATAATTAGGAAACCTTAACTAAATAAGAATTCCTTATTAAATAAAACTTTCATATTTTAACCATATTATGACTCAATTTAATTTGGGTGCTAGCCCACTAAATTAAAACCGAATAGATTAAATATTATTTTGACCCAATAATTAATTAACTATTAATTGATTTTAACTTACTTAAATTTAATTAACGATTAATCAAAATTACATTTAATTAAATTTAAATTATCAAATATTTATTTAAATAATTAAATATAATTTTATATTTAGAATTTATTAATCAAATTAATATTTTTGAAATACTCTGAATGTCTTGGAAATCTTATTTTTCCAAAATAATCATTTAATTAACTTTTAATAAACATCATTGAATTTGTAACGTATATAAGAACTATATTTGTGCGACCGTCAGAGGTTCATTATCGAGTAGCAGTGGAACGATATTAACTCTTTAATATTTTATCTCTATGATATTCCACATACCATGGGTAAACGCCTAGCAGCATGTCATGGCCCCTGGTCGATAAATAAAGTGGGAAAACATATGAATCTGTTAAAATACACTTCGAGCATGCCATTTCATTCCTTCTGATATTTATGTTCCTTATCGACTCTGAGACCATGGTCAGGTCAAATCCTTTCTACTTGACATCTTTCAAAACTCGATCTTTATGGATTTGATATCTCTAAGATATTGACTTGTATCCGCAACTTGAGCTCCCTTGGAACATCTCTAGCTTTTATTATCAAAACTATTAGATCCCTTCTTGAAACACATGTGACTTCATACGTTAATAGGTCAAGACCCTCTAGTATTTATTCAAAGGACCTGACTAGTCAAATGATGATATACTAGTGAACCATGAGTACTATCATACGAGTCAATATATGATCTCAGGTTAGAGGATATAACAACACTGATGTATTATTACGAAGATCAATGACCTTAGATAATATTACTATGTGATCTTACGCTTCCGTGGTCGTATTCGATATTTCATTCTACCAATGAAAACATCTATTATTTGTGTCATTATGATATGAGACTCATCATCAATTCTATTAAAATCAAATGTCGATATAGGTGATACATAATAATATTGGTCGAGTGATATAATAATCACATTTTACCAAGAACTTAATTTGAGATATAAATAAATATTGTTGACTCTCATAATCACAAATATCTTTTGAATTAACAATAGTTATTTGTCATAATGTCTCGGGACATACACATAAAATATGGATGCAAAGATGTAAAGAAAACAAATGCATTTTATTAATTAAATAATAAATTATATTACAAAATATTTTTCCTTAAACCATGACATTTATAACTGGTTTTAGGGCATACACTCTAACAAACTCCCACTTGCACTAAAGCCAATTTTTATGATACCCAATGTCCATTTTCTCAAGATGACGTTTGATTTATTCTTGGCTCATAAGCTTTGTGAGTGGATCAACTACATTTTCAGCTGATGGTGTTTTCTGAACAATTATTTGTTCATCTCTAACATATTCTCTTAGTATGCGGTACTTTCTTTGAATGTGTTTATATTTCTGGTGCGACCTCGGTCATTTGGCTTGTGTTATAGCCCCATTATTGTCGCAGTTCAAATGGAATGCTCATTCAATGATTAGAACTACACCTAGCTCTGTAACAAACTTCTTTATCCAAACTGCTTCATTCGCAGTTTTTGAAACCGCTATGTATTCTTTCTCAATAGTGGAGTTCGCAATAGTGGATCGCTTGACGCTCTTCCAACTGACTGCTCTTCCATTACATAAGAAAATGAATTTAGAGGTTGGCTTATAATCATCAGTGTATGTATGAAAATTCGAGTTTGTAAACCTTTCCATTTTCAATTCTGGTGATCCGTAAGTCAATATCATATCCTTAGTCCTTCTTAAGTACTTGAGGATTGCCTTGACTATTATCCAATGGTTTTATCCTAGATCAGACTGAAATCTGCTTGTTACACTAACAACAAATGCAATGTCCGGTCTTGTACAAAACATGACATACATGAGACTACCTATGGTAGATGCATACGGTACTTGACTCATGTGTGCTCTCTCTTGAGGTGTCTTAAGACTCATCGATCCAGATATATGAATTTCATACCTATAAGGCAACAAACCTCTCTTAGAGTCCAACATATTGAATCTCTTGAGCACATTTTCTATATACAGACTCTGGGATAAACCGATCATTCTTCTGGATCTATCTCTATATATTCTAATGCCTAGAATGTAGGTTGTTTCTCCCAAGTCTTTCATTGAGAACATTTTGATAACTAGACTTTGACCGAAGTCAACATAGCGACATCATTTTCTAATAGTAATATATCATCTACATATAATATTAAGAATGCGATGGTGCTCCCACTGAAATTTTTGTAAACACAGGACTCATCTACATTTTTAATGAAACCAAACGTTTTGATTGCATCATAAAACTATAGATTTTAAATTCTAGATGTTTTCTTAAGACTATATATAGATCTTTACAACTTACATACTTTATGACTATCACATTTGGATGTAAAACCTTCTGGTTGTTTCATATAAATTTCTTTATTAAGAAATCTATTCAGAAACACCGTTTTGACATCCATCTACCAACTCCCATAGCCATAGTAAGCTACTAATATGATTAATTCCTCCAAGAGGATCAATAAATGTCTATACTTGATTGGAATACATGGATTGCGTTTCAGAATTTATAGCTTCAAGCCATCAAGAAGAGTCAATGTCTAACATTGCTTCATCGTAGTTTCTGGGTTCATCTACATGAACAGCTTCACCAATCATAAAAGATTCAAAATCTTATTGATTGACTAAGATATATCTCAAAGGCATGTGAGATTCCCTTACTAAACTACGGAGTGGTTGTTATGGGTGACACTTGGCACATTGGGGAGACGAAATAAAAATGGGATTTTGTGGATGTGATTGTTGGGGTTGGTGCTCAGATGCCAATCCGGACCGTATTTATGTCTGATTCATGAATACAAACATCCATTTATTCCATAATATTACTTATTTATGGTTGCACCTCTTGTTCTTATATACGTATTCGATCTGATTACGATTAGATTGAAACTAAATGTGGTTTAGTGATATGTATATATTAGACAAAGGCCCGATAATATATAATGCAGTACACAATTACAAAGTTAGTTTGTAATTGACATTGGGAAGTGTCACTGCTATATGAATATTATCAAACATAGTTCCTGGTCAAGATTTGCTAACATGGGTCGGTTAGTCAAATCCGTTGAGACCAGTACATGTCATATATCGAGACTTGGTCCGATGGTTTATCCCAATGAACCATGAGTCTATGGAGACTCGTATAGACGTGTAGGTGTTTATAGTGGATAAACACTGAACGGCTCACCGAAGATTCTTAATGGATGGTACACCAACGTCAATAAGAATCTTCTCGGGTTGAGTAGTATAGTGGTCCTTCGACTTGAGACACCACTGTGGATGTATGAGACATCCTCCACACTTAGATGGCAGTTACGTCACCGATCTATTTAGATCAGACTTCCGCCTGTTCGTTGGGTGTGGATCGATCCTCAGGATATCTTGTGTGTGTCAAGATAGGATCCGTCAATTCTGTGTACAGAGCATAGGTAGTCCATATATAATTAGCAGTCTGTTAAAACTGTGGCCACAGTATACATCAGAAGTAAGTTCCGAGTGTTATTTAAAGATTGTTAATTGATACGTCGACGAGATAATACCTATAGAGATTTGACGTTCACATCTATATCTCTGGGATTATCTGGATACCTGTGACAGAGGGATTATACGTATGCAATGACCTCGACCTGTATGATTCAGCTAGTTTATCTGTGATCGTCATAATCTACGGGTGGATAGATTATGCACATGAAATTGGATTTCGTGACGGATATACCTGAATCTAGAGAGTCTCAATAATGAAATATACTCGTAGAGCACTAGAGCAACATTTATGAATAATGATGATTATTTATAAATCGTTTAATCGTTAAACGAAAAATACATGCGAACGGGCCGAACCGTCATTTCCTAATTAATGTGTATTTGTATTTAATATATGATATTATTAAATACACATTAATAAATGTCAAATAAAGGTATTTGACATATCATTAATATATGTATTTGAGATATTTAAAGTAAATATAATACATATATTTGATATATTTGTATTAATTAATTATTTAATTATTTAATTGTTAAATGATTAATATAATTAAAATATAATATATCACCAAATGATAAAGTTAGGAAATGATTATAAGTTGCAATTGTTGACTTATACATTAAAGGAAAATGTTGTCAAATTGATTTTGACTTCTTAAGATATTTGTTCAAAATATTTGAAAAATAAAATATCTTTTTCCTTTATTTTCTATTAAATTTGGCCATGACCTTAGAATATAAGAGTTATATTTCTCTTGGTTGCCTTTGTTGACTTTGTATTAATATCTTTAAAGTGTGTTTTAGATATTTATTAAAGTTGATAAGATAAAAGGTGAAATGAAATTGAAATTATTATTCTTGCATTTGGCTTGGCCAAATTCGGCCAAGGCTAAAGTGTAAGCAAGTATTATAGTTTTCATTTCACTTTCATTTGTTAACCTAATTCACTTTGACATAACTCCATTAATGAAAACAAAGAAGCTTGTGAGAAAGAAGAAGAAATCAAGAAAGCTTGGTTTTTAGTAAGTTTCTTCAACTTACTATTAGAGAGGAAAATGTTCCTTAGGATCTAGGCTTTAACATATGATGTTCTTAGGTTATTTCTTTCTTTATTCTTTGTGTTTTTGATGATGGAAGTTTTGGTGATAGTGTAAAGCATGTATGAGGAAGGAAGCTTATGGCTATTGTAGTAATAAGTGTTCTTTTATGGTTTTGGAAACCTTGTTGCTAATCTAGAGTTGTTGACCCACTCTTAGATGACCTAGATTTGATCTTGAGTTGTTTCATTGTGTTGAGACTTTGATTGGATGGAAGAAACATGATTGAAGTATTGGATTTAACCAATTTGGTCTAATTTGTCCAATTTGAAGAAATTGAAAAATTAGGGTTCATGACCAATTCCAAATTTGGGGCTTTTCATATATGTTGTGTATTTGGATGTGTATATGATGCATATAAAGTTTCATGTTCATTGGATTATCTTTGATATGTTTTGATGCATGAAATGACAAAGTGCACAAATGAAGCCTAATGGGAGGCATTCGGCCTTGATGAAGGAATTTGGGATTTTTGGTGCTTTTGGTGTTTTGATGTTTTGAACATGCTAAGTTCATCTTAGAAATGATTTAGAATCATTCAAAATTGATTAGATCAATTTCGGACTAAAATGGACAAAATACCAATGTAAGGGCAATTCGGTAAATTCACTTAAATATGATTTATTGAATTTATTTTCATAATTTGATTATTGGAATATTAAATAAATATGTTTATTTAATCGAGAGAAAAAGTTTTTGAAATCGGAAAAATTGATTTTCCACCGCTTCCGCTGCGTTACCGGATATTCCCCCTAAAAACCCCTACAAAATGGTATCAGAGCGAGTCTGATTCTAGGCCTCCATAAATGATTAGCTTGTTTTATTCAATGTTTATTCATGTTTCTTGACTTTATACATGCATGTTATAAGCTAATTTGATTAGATTTAGGGTGTATGACACTTAATGGAATCCCCCACTTAATAAGGTTTTAAAGTAACTAGTATTTGGAATACTTGTTTCTTGGTCCGTCTTTTTAATACAGTTTATAAATATCTTTTCGTTGACTACATCCGAGACCGTGCCTATGCTGTGAGGATGTAGCTGATAGAAATTTATTTATGCTGAATGTATATTAGATACTAGATAAATTCAAGCGAAACGGAATCCTGAACGTGCCCTAACTGTCAGGGTTACGCAAGTAACTTGAGTTATCATTGACATTAAGTTTAACCTTGGTACGTCTCCTTGTGGGCCTGCCTTCGCAGCAACAAAGAGAAACGGCAGGACCGGAACCTCGGAGTCACTAGTGAGTGATTGACAATTAGTTGTCTACCTGTGAATACGTAGGCGAGACTGTGCCTCTGCTGTGAGTCGAAATATATTCATGGGGTCCTCTTCCCATTATGGAATTCGATTTAATCATTGAATTCTCGTCTTTCCGTTGGGGATTACGGCATTACGTAAAAATAGTGGGAGGCACTGCTAAGTTTAAAATATTCCATAACTTAGGCAGTGTATGTTATTATGGAAATTGCCGCTTGTTTGTTTCCTTATTCTATAGTAGATAGAATTAAACTTTTATTTACTACACACATATTTTAATATGTTATCTGACTAGACTCTTGGTTGCAGTTATTCTAGAATAGGTTCTAGATACTAATAGACAAGGATATTATTAGATTAGTCTAAACCATCGGGAACTGTTGTTCCGATTTTCTTGAAAATAAATATGGTTAATGACTTAGTTTCTAAGTCACACAGATAATCTAGATAGATATCCCTTTATGATATAATACTTTAGAGAGAATAGTTTCTTATGCAGTAAGAATTGACTTGAATTAGTTCATGTCTCGAGATTCTTGACTGGCATTTAAAAAGCCCCATTAGGTTTTTGTTTATCTAGTAATGACATTTCTAAGCTTTAATTACCTTTAGAGGTAATGTGTCTGACACAATTTGCTAATCAATTATTTGCAATTGTTGTGAATAGTTGAATGTAAATAGTAAAGCTAAAGAAAGGAGATGTGTATAGTTGTGTATATAAAATATTGATATTCACAAATACAACAACTATAGGTATTGGATACCAGATCCCCCGTCTAGTTATTTGAAATATTGGTTAACGATTGTTTTGATATTTGATATCGGAACTCGCGACTATTGGATAGTCACTTGTTCTTTTAATAAACATTGTTACATATTTTATAATAACTAGTAGTGTCATTGACGTAGAGATAAACATTAAGAAAATTATTCGGTAAAGTAAATAATTTAGAACGGTGCTTTATGAATTTAATCACTTAAGCATTGGATGCTTATTCCGTATGGTAAAGGATGGTTTGATACTAGATCACACCATACATCCTTATCCATTTAATGATATTGTATTCAGGAAAGTGATTAAGATCTCGTTTAACCAATGATTGTCATTGGACCACCAAATTTATTAAACTGATACATTGGATGTATGTAGTTTAATAAATAATAATTGCTTAAGGTAGTTTTCTTTATTTCGTAACTTAGTTGATGAATTGTCATAACTTAGTTACGTGTTTCTGAAGGAACACATATTGAAAGTCTTGAAAGTATCAAGAACTTTCAATCTGTTCTGATGAAACGTAGATTGAACATTTTTGACTTGTTCAAATATATTCAATCTGAAGAATTTTGAAAACTAGATCCTTAAAATTCATTACATGTCTTTGAACTGTTCAAAGATCTTTGATACGATCAAACATATGAATTTTGAAGCAATTAGTTCTAAGGTATTAAGTGAATATGATTCATATTCAATATTGTTCTTCCACGATTCCATCTTGATGGAATTGAGTAGTGGGAGCAATCGAATCTTATATGATTTGATTCGTTTGATATTGAATGTTACCGAATTAGTTTCAATACTCTTGGGGCTATGCTCCAGTAACACTAATTCATCTATTTAATTAATGTTCCATTAATCTACAGTTACATATATGATATGTATAGGTAGAAAATCCGAATCTTGAAAAGTTTAAGATTTGAATGTTTCTTTATATAATAGTTATATAATAGAAAATTACTTACACCTCAGAGGTATAAGTAAAAGTTTATCGTTTATTCTGTTTAATAGAATATTGTATTCTATTTAATAGAATATCTTTTCTACGATTCTAAGTAATAAAATCGTTTTATTACTTGGTTGTGTAACATCAGATGTTAACTATTGTAGAAAAGACTTGACTTATTGAAGTCAAATGTGAGAATGATAAATATAAATGGAACTACGTAATTAATAAGATTAAACAACCCTTATACATCTTCCGTACAAGTCCAATAGGATAACAAAATCATTCACGAGTATTTGATACTTAATGGTTCCGTTGTTTTCTTACTGAAGAAAAAAAATTATCCTATAACTTATAATGGAAGCGATATTTGATATCGATTCTGGAAGTTCACCATTGAACCATAGATTTAAGATTGTTCATAGCTTACTACGATCAAGTTTTGAACTTGATTAAGCTTTCATAATGAATTAGTTCATGATATGTGCTAATTGTTTGCGCAGCGAAAGCATTGTGAGCTTATTAAAGGTTTGACCTTTACAATATGACAGTGAGAAAAGTTATACTCAGCAATCTATTGTAGATTCTGAGAAAACTTATCTCTAATCACACTAAATGAACAATTAAAGATATATTGGTTAATGTTGATAATAAACTGTTATTTTAGCTAAAGAATGCAAAGTGGCGTTTTTGGATGACTTATTCAGATAAGAGATCAGTTGTGATTTCCTTATTTGAAGATTTCATTCTGAAATGGCCCTAGAGTTTGTGTTCTGCTGAGATCGCAGTTTAGTGTGCTAGCTTATAGAGCCTATTGTAGACTCAGATAAGTCTTCCGAAAATCTGTGTTCTCTGTTTTTGATATCGTCAGATTGTCTGATCTTGTCAAAGTATAGAGAATACACATGTGATTAGAAAGGTTAGTGGGAGCGTGAAATACTTTCTAGTGTTATATATCTTAACGACATTATCATTATTATAGTAATAATGAGATGTTTGTGAGGTAAAAGATTTACCTAAGTCTTATTTACTCCGTGAAAATAGTGGGAGTAGTCTCTGTTATATACGATATAAAGTTTTATATAAGATATAAAACCAAGAGACTTGTGAGATACTCCTATTAGTCGTACATTAGATATGATCTAATGAAGGACATAACAAGCTATCTGTATGACAGTTAGTATAACTGTTCGACAGTTATTGTGTGTCTTATATATAGTATTCATCTTTCGTAAAGGATGATTCCTTTTTCGAAAGAGATATTGATTAGAATGTCTAAACATATTATGTATCATTTGATGATGGACATGGTGAATACTTTATTATGTGCGATTATCGATGTCGATTTAATCGTAATTGTTACGAGTTATTTTGACATCCTATAGACCATAGGATGGATCTTGAAACACGTTCTTTGTGATATTTGAGATATTAAGAACGAGTTTCTAATTCATGGAGAATACAGTCTGCAACCGTTATAGTCATATTAGTTTTGAGACTAATTATGACGTTAGACAGTCTACTCATAAAGAGTCACAAAAGATGCAGTGGGAGTGTCACGAAGGATTCTACTAACTGAGTAGAGTTAGATGCAACTTATGAAGTATTGACTTATGAAGTTGCATAGTGACCTTACAAATTAGAAGTTTTAATTGGTGTTGTGCTTGCGGTTGTCCTCATAGTATTTTTGGATTTGATCCCTAAATACTTGGACAACTTAGTAGCTGTAGCATAATACAATATAACATTCATTTCATATTAATGTATTATTTAGATTCTACAAAATATGAATGATGCTAACTATGGGAAACGATGGAGTTTGTTTGACAACTCAATATTTCATAGCGGACTTGTTTCTTGCCTCTTAAGTACTGGTGAGCTTTTGAGGGCCATGTGCATATGATACACATTGAGACGTGTATATGATACTGTGGATTGGCACTAGAGCAAGTGGGAGAAATTTTTGGGGTTGGTGCTCAGAGCGCCAATCCGAACCGTATTTATGTCTGATTCATGAATACGAACATCCCCTTATTCCATATATTACTTATTTATGGTTGCACCTCTTGTTCTTATATACGTATTCGATCTGATTACGATTAGATTGAAACTAAATGTGGTTTAGTGATATGTATATATTAGACAAAGGCCCGATAATATAAATATGCAGTACACAATTACAAAGTTAGTTTGTAATTGACATTGGGAAGTATCACTGCTATATGAATATTATCAAACATAGTTCCTGGTCAAGATTTGCTAACATGGGTCGGTTAGTCAAATCCGTTGAGACCAGTACATGTCGTATATCGAGACTTGGTCCGATGGTTTATCCCAATGAACCATGAGTCTATGGAGACTCGTATAGATGTGTATGTGTTATAGTGGATACACTTGAACGGCTCACCGAAGATTCTTAATGGATGGTACACCAACGTCAATAAGAATCTTCTCGGGTTGAGTAGCATAGTGGTCCTTCGACTTGAGACACCACTGTGGATGTATGAGACATCCTCCACACTTAGATGGCAGTCACGTCACCATCTATTTAGATCAGACCTCCGCCTGTTCGTTGGGTATGGATCGATCCTCAGGATATCCTGTGTGTGTCAAGATAGGATCCGCCAATTCTGTGTACAGAGCATAGTAGTCCATATATAATTGGCAGTCTGTTAAAATGTGGCCACAGTATACATCGACAAGTAAGTTCCGATTGTTATTTAAAGATTGTTAATTGATACTTCGACGAGATAATACCTATAGAGATTTGACGTTCACATCTATATCTCTGGGATTATCTGGATACCTATGACGGAGGGATTATATGTATGCAATGACCTCGACCTGTAACTAGTTTATCCGTGATCGTCATAATCTACGGGTGGATAGATTATGCACATGAAATTGGATTTCGTGACGGATATACCTGAATCTAGAGAGTTTCAATAATGAAATATACTCGTAGAGCACTAGAGCAACATTTATGAATAATGATGATTATTTATAATCGTTTAATCATTAAACGAAAAATACATGCGAACGGGCCGAACCGTCATTTCCTAATTAATGTGTATTTGTATTTAATATATGATATTATTAAATACACATTAATAAATAGTCAAATAAAGGTATTTGACATATATCATTAATATATGTATTTGAGATATTTAAAGTAAATATAATACATATATTTGATATATTTGTATTTAATTAATTATTTAATTATTTAATTGTTAAATGATTAATATAATTAAAATATAAATATATCACCAAATGATAAAGTTAGGAAATGATTATAAGTTGCAATTGTTGACTTATACATTAAAGGAAAATGTTGTCAAATTGATTTTGACTTCTTAAGATATTTGTTCAAAATTATTTGAAAAATAAAATATCTTTTTCCTTTATTTTCTATTAAATTCGGCCATGACCTTAGAATATAAGAGTTATATTTCTCTTGGTTGCCTTTGTTGACTTTGTATTAATATCTAAAGTGTTTTTTTAGATATTTATTAAAGTTGATAAGATAAAAGGTGAAATGAAATTGAAATTATTATTCTTGCATTTGGCTTGGCCCAATTCGGCCAAGGCTAAAAGTGTAGCAAGTATTTAGTTTTCATTTCACTTTCATTTGTTAACCTAATTCACTTTGACATAAACTCCATTAATGAAAACAAAGGAAGCTTGTGAGAAAGAAGAAGAAATCAAAGAAAGCTTGGTTTTTAGTAAGTTTCTTCAACTTACTATTAGAGAGGAAAATGTTCCTTAGGATCTAGGCTTTAACATATGATGTTCTTAGTTTTTCTTTCTTTATTCTTGTGTTTTTGATGATGGAAGTTTTGGTGAAAGTGTAAAGCATGTATGATGAAGGAAGCTTATGGCTATTGTAGTAATAAGTGTTCTTTTATGGTTTTGGAAATCTTGTTGCTAATCTAGAGTTGTTGACCCACTCTTAGATGACCTAGATTTGATCTTGAGTTGTTTCATTGTGTTGAGACTTTGATTGGATGGAAGAAACATGATTGAAGTATTGGATTTACCAATTTGGTCTAATTTGTCCAATTGAAGAAATTGAAAAATTAGGGTTCATGACCAATTCCAAATTTGGGGCTTTTCATATATGTTGTGTATTTGGATGTGTATATGATGCATATAAAGTTTCATGTTCACTGGATTACATCTTGATGTGTTTTGATGCATGAAATGACAAAGTGCACAAATTGAAGCCTAATGGGAGGCATTCGGCCTTGATGAAGGAATTTGGGATTTTTGGTGCTTTTGGTGTTTTGATGTTTTGAACATGCTAAGTTCATCTTAGAAATGATTTAGAATCATTCAAAATTGATTAGATCAATTTCGGACTAAAATGGACAAAATACCAATGTAAGGGCAATTTAGTAAATTCACTTAAATATGATTTATTGAATTTATTTTCATAATTTGTTTATTGAAATATTAAATAAATATGTTTATTTAATTAATCCGAGAAAAAGTTTTTGAAATTGGAAAATTTGATTTTCCACCGCTTCCGCTGCTTTACCGGATATTCCCCCTAAAACCCCTACAGTGATGGGAATTTAAGGAAGACCATTATGTCATCACATATTCCTAGGGATGTTTCAGAAACCCTAGAAGTGTCTTTTTAAATGGCGATGAAAGAAAGACAATCATCACAAAAGGGTATCTTTGGCAATATGTAGAGCAATACGTCCTGAGGATTATGAACCTGGGAAAAGTTGAAGTAATATAGCGTTCTCCAAAAGGCCAACAACCCGATGATGCTGGATCGGTCTGCACTACCATTTTTTTTATAAAGTTTCCGACATCAACTCACCAACTCGTTGATATCGAGAACTAGCAGACATATATTGATGGTAGTTTTTCACTTAGAGGAAGGTTCAAATACCGAGGAGAGGTAAAATGAGTATTATATTTAGCAAAAAATATATTATAAAGGCTCAAGGGTCCGGAGAGACAGAAGAGGTCTGATAGAGGAGCACGACTACATGATCCGTAGGAGTTCTCCTAATGGTAGAATTTATTGATGATGAAGCAAGTTGAGATACAGACCCGACTATATGAATGGTCTTGATTTGGGATTTTCTGAGAATTTATTGAAACCGACCTGATGAAGTCCCTATATGTCAACCCGACCTAGTTGAGAGAGGTAAAATAAGCTTTAATTGTCTCATCTGTCTCGGTATGCTGACCCAATGAGCGAAGATGGATCACAGTCTAACCTGTATTGGAGTCATGTGACATATGACTTGACCGACGTAAACACACACGTATAACGCAAACGCACGTATCGTTCAAGTAATATAAAAATATCGATCCCACGAGGACTTAATACCTAAGCTATTAATTTTATGATGTCAAATGATTACTAGTATCTAACAGGTTGTTTGATTGATTTGAAAAGGTGACAATTCTAAATTTGAAAACAAGTAAATAAAATTGTTTGAAAATAGATTTTAAGAAAATTCAATATTAAAAACTATCTAGGGTTGTGATTTCTTCCAATATCATTTTAAAGATGAAGTGATTATTTTATAGTTAGGTAATATATTGATTTATTAACTTGGAACACGAAATTATGTAAAAGCCTCTTCCGATTATCAAATTCAAATACCCAAACTCAATTAATCATATTCTTATGTTAACCAAATTATATGAATTCATTAAGATGTAGTTCCAATTATGGCTATCCCCACCCGACAGGTATATTTCTATCATGTAAGGAAATCTATTAAAGGGTTATATATCCTCAAGGAAGATCGTGGGCTATTGAGTCTAATGTCTTTAACCTAAAATCTCTTTTCCAAGTTCATTTTAAGTTTACCAGTTCAATTTTATTAATGGCCAGTTAATAAAAAGCATTAGGATTAAGGCTTAATAAATAAACATTTATATTACACAAACTATAATTTAACCCCTTTATAAACCGGTGGTATTGGATTTCATCACAACCCCAGATAACTGGCTTAGTTACGACACATATTTAAAGGTAGTAAAAACTTAAATAAAATAAAAAACATAAAGTAAAATACTGAAAATTAAATACTGAAAAGTAAATTGCTGAAAAGTAAATGACGGAAAGTAAATGCTGAAAATTAAATACTGAAAATTAAATGCTGAAAAGTAAATGCTGAAAGTAAATTACTGAAAAGTAAATGCTGAAATTAAATTGCTGAAAGTAAATTGCTGAAAAGTAAATTGCTGAAAAGTAAATAAAGTAAAAGTACAATAAAAGAAAATGCTGAGGTAAAATGATCCACTTTTATTACTTCTATTTTAGATATCTCCCTTAATATAATATATTAACTTTGCATGATAATTACCAACCAGCCATATAGGCGGTATCCAGATTAAGTCAAATTAATAATTAATTACTAACCGACCAATCATGCAGTATCCAGTTTAGTCAGGTTAAAACCAATTTAAATAATTATCAACCGACCAATATGACGGTATCCTCGTTAAGTCAGGTTTTAACTAGTTTATATATTATAATTAAGGGAGATTAATTTAAATATTAGTAATAAAAGTTTTACCTTTTACCCCAGCAAAGGGGAGTTACCTCCTAATTACTGAAAATTAAAGAAAGAAAAGTATTGTGCGTAAAAGTAAATTGCGTAAAGTAAAAACTGAAAAGTAAAGAAAAGAAAGTGCGAAAGCGGAAATTAATTACTGAAAGCTATAAATAAACAAACAAGATACAATCTTCTTAGTATTCTTAAGGAATTCCTTAGAAGAAAGTATGAATTTTACAAATGAAATGGCTTGGTATTTATAAGCAAAATTTTACCTCCATCAAATCATCCACCAAATCAATTATTAATTGCTCCACTAATTGCTCCAACAAATCCATTATTAATTGCTCCACTAATTGCTTATCTTGTTTGGTGGTGATTTGATAATTTTTATTATTTATTTATTAATTTATTTTTTTGCTTTGAAAATGATTGAAATTGACTTTAATAATTACACACAACACTCTTCTTGATGGTTCATCAATTTATGGCATGATATATTCAGAATTCGAAATTGTTTTGTCTTTCAAAGTTGTAGATCTTTGAGTCTTCTTTAATCTAGAACTTGAATCAGCTCAATCCGATATCGGAGTAAAAAGTTATGCCCAAAATACGAAAGATGCGCAAAATTGGAATTTCCAAAACTGCACTTCGTTAAAACGCCTTTTCAAGTTTCCAATCTCCAAAATTAATATGTCAAGTCCAATTTTTGCCCTTATTTGACCCACATTTCGTCCTAAATGATTTCATTGTGTCCCAATATTATTTTATCTGCAAAATAAACTAAAACACATCAAAACGTTCATCAAACCCGAGAAACTAAACAAAATATTAAGTAAAAGGGGCGGTAAATATGATATATTTTCCGCTCATCAAAGACTAATGATGACTATGGAAAAATAACGGTTCTCTTTGGAGGTATCCCATACAATACGCTATCAGCCGATGCAGTGGCAAAGAGGTGGCAGAATAGAGCCGTCATTTTCCGTCATAGACTGGTGCAGTGACAATGAAATGAGTGGATTTGATTGTCCCGGCTGAAAGATGGTTGATGAGCGATGATGGCAAGATGACATGTGATGACGTTAGAGGCGATATACTTGTGAACTTGGAAGCCTATATAAAGGGGTTGAAGTCTTGGATTCAAGGGTTAGCAAATTTTATATCTCGCAACTTGTTAAAAGTTAAAAGCTTAAGAACTAATGATAGAGAGATAAAGTTGGTCAGACACCCGACTTCATTTTCCCATTGTAGCTCGGGTCGGTCTTGACCCTGAACAGTAATAAAATACACCTCATTTCTCCTGTGGACGTATGGAGGAATCACTTTCTGCCGAACCACGTAAACTATGTGATTTATCTCTTTGTTTGCTAAGTTTGCTTTAGTTCCTTAACAACCAAAAAAATTACTGATAATGAAGGTTTATTCGAGGGATTAATTTCCCATATTACTCTAGAAACGAAAAACAACTTTCAACACGTAAGATACAAAATCACTATTAGCTTTTTCATAAAACTAAAGTAATAAATAATGGCATTTGTGAAATTACATTTTGAAAATTTTCAAAAGCTAACTGGGTCACATTCTTCATTTGATCCCAACGTGGCTCCCACTCTTTAATTTTTTCTCACGATTTTATGGGTGTTAAGAAACACAAGAAGACTTATAATTAAAGCCGAAATTGCCCACATTGTTTCACATCTTCAACAAAGAATTACCAAAACAGTCATCATCTTAAAACAACTAGCTTTTTATAAAATAACTTTAATGTGAATAAATCTTAATATTTTATTACTATTAAAATATGTATATATGGTAAAAAAATATATAAAAAAAAATATAATACAATATAGTTGAATATTGGATCGAAATTCAAAATACGAACCTAAATGAAAGAATCTAAATGATAATTCGGTAGTTCATACTTGATTTAATTAACAAAAATATTGTACAACATAATCTCAATTTTGATAACTTTTTAACCCCTTAATTTAGAAAATTTCTATAATGCAAATCGTATAACGATGCAACAACCTAATAATATCTTAACAAGTATATTAAAATATTAAAAAAAACTGTCAAATAAATGGTAGTTATGTTTAATATATAATTAAAAGTGATGATTTTCTTATTAGTTGGTAGTACCACATCACCCATACTTCATTTGTATTAAAAAAAATTACTCTTTAATTGAAAGAGTATTTTTTTTTTTTTTTGTACCATCATTGTATGAGTTATTGGGATTTATGCTATAGACCTTCATGTGTTGTAAATAGAATTATTTATTGAAATAAAACATGCTTTATTCATTTATCAAATTTGTTTGATTTAATCGCATATTGTAAATTATCTTGATTATCCTTGATTACTCATGTACCTTTAGACTTAGTGTATAAAAAGTATACACAAGAGGATTTGAGTCTGAAGTTAGTAATCTAAAATAGTCCACAGAGAGCAAACGAAATGAGAACTTTGTTTGTGGTTTATCTATAGTTGCGGTCCATTCTATATATTGATATAATGACATTGATCCGAAATCGTTCATGTAGTGACATGGGAATGAAGGCACCTTGTATGATGTGATCATATTGGACTGGACCCAGATAAATATGAATTTCTTTTTAATATCTGTTAATCGTAGAAATTCATTTTATCTACTAGATGGTCATTGTGGGACACAGGAACTGGGCGACGCATGCTCTAGGCTCGCGGCCTAGTCGGGAGTACGGAGTAGCCACGGGGGACTAAACCGGAGAATAATGGAGTCGCCACCCGGTGTGAACCGGACAAAGATTTAAGGCCGCACTCACCCCTCGCAAGGGAAGACCTCAAACCGTTGGGTTCGGAATGGTCCCTTACTTATGTCACTTGTAATGAAAGGATTTATGTGGTAATTTAATCAAGCTTAAGTAACACTTATTTCCAAGAGTATCATGCTTCTAAATCCAATGCACAAAGATAAAACTTACACCTAAATTTGCATATATTTCACATCTAAGATTGCATGCTTGAACGTACATCAAATTAGCAACGAACATACAACTTTATTGGCATATTGTATTCATGGAAACACAAGCACACATAAAAGCGAATCAAATAATGGCGAACATGTGATTTCATTGACATATCATACTCATACGTGCGGGAGCATAAACAAATAGCCATTACATATCCATACGTAAATAAATGAGTCAACTAAGTACATAATGCAAAAAGACGATTAGGGTGCAATTAGGCATTAAAGTGAGCATGCTATGACGTGGTGTAAAAGGAGATAACTAATATGATGAAAATGACTCAATTCAGTGTATTCGCGTTCATATAGAGTTCGTAAACGCGTTCGAACTGTAAACAGAAGGTTCGCGTTCGTATGACGTTTGATAACGCGTTCGAACGGTTAACAGAAAGTTCGCGTTCGTATAGTGTTTGATAACGCGTTCGAACGGGACTAGACAGAAAACATGCGTTCGTGTGGCGTTTTGGAACGCGTTCGAACGGGGTTACAGCAGTGACCTCCAAAATGAAGTAAACAACTTGACACATACATGAACAGATGAATAAATGACACTTAATAATAATAACGGGCTAGAAGCGCGGCAAAGCATCGTGGCAAAGGATTTTAACCTCTCGAAATAGAGGACCTTTAATCGCACTTACTAAGCCCATGCGCAATCAACACAATACATATATAAAAGTAAAGACAATGACATCGGACTTCGTATACCCGATTGAACACATCTTACATTCAACCGAATATACATCAACCGGCGCGGCAAAGTATTGTGGTAAAGGATTTTAACCCCTCCAAATAGGGAGACCTTTAATCCGACTTACTAAGCCCATGCGCTCGATCGCATCATGCCTACAAAGATTAAAGACAATAATATCAAACTTAGTATGCCCGATTGAACATATCTTACGTCCAACTGAACACACATCAACCGGCGCGGCAAAGCATTGTGGTAAATAATTTTAACCCCTCCAAATAGGGGACCTTTAATCCGACTTGCTAAGCCCATGCGCTCGATCGCATCATGCATACAAAGAATAAAGACAATAATATCAAACTTAGTATGCCCAATTGAACATATCTTACGTCCAACCGAACACACATCAACCGGCGCGGCAAAGCATCGTGGTAAAGGATTTTAACCCCTCCAAATTGGGGACCTTTAATCCGACTTACTAAGCCCATGCGCTCGATTGCATTATGCATAAACAAGTAACATACATAATTCAAATGACAAAAAATAAATAAATCAAAGCAACATAAAACAAAAGAAGGTGTCTTTTTACTCAAACGGTACGTGGAGTTGTATCCCGAGTACAGATCATACTACCGTCCATTCGGAATCGGCTATGAAATTTATGTCCGGGTTTCCATCCGATAGACCGCGAGAGTTGACACATCTTTCATTTTATTCCAAAGCCACAACATACAATATTTCATAATACATGCGTATTTATCTACTCAAGGGCCACAACATGCATTTCCGCATAACAATCATGCTAAAAATACTCAATAAATAATGAAAATAAAACAGAAAACGAATGTGGAAACTACCCTCAGGTCTAACCTTTTTTGCCGATTTTCGGACTTCCGTTTCACGGCTGTTGGAAGGGCTATCACTCCACAACTCTTCCGGTTCACTGGATTAACATCTTAGCTCACTGTTTTGCTTGCTGTTTGACTTGTATTCTCTGCTTACTGTTTTGGTGTATTTGTTCACTGTTTGGGGTATTTGGAGGGTAAAGGGCTGCTGTTTTGGAAGGGTTTCGGGAGCAGTTTATGGTCACTATTTTGAGCAGTTTTTGGGTGCAGTTTTGGGACAGTTCTGGACAGTTTGAGGCTGTGTTTTCACGGCTGTTTGTATGGTTCAGAGGCTGTGAGTGACTTGGGCTGAAGGGCAGTGTGTGCGTGAGTGGGTTCGTCGGTCAGTGGCCTGAGGGGTTTTGGTACGTGGGCAGTGGCTGCAATTGGATTGTAGGTGCGTGGAGGGTAGTCAGGGGCTGTGAGGGGTTGTTGCTTGGCTGAGGTTTAGGGCTGATAAATGGCGCTTGTTGAGTGGGGAGTAGATGGCCGTGTGTTAATGTGTAGGCTGCGTGAGTTTGAGGGCTTTAGTGTGAAGATTTGGCTTATGGCATGTTGCTGAGTGCGCTTGAAAAGGGCTGTTGGCATGAAGTTTTGGGGTGAGTTGAAGCAGTATGCGTGAAGGGTTCTTTGTGCGTTTGTGAGGGACGCTTAGGGCTGGTGTTCATGGCATCTGGCTAGTGGCTGTGATGATTTATGGCTTAAGGCAGTGAGGGGCAGGCTTGTGGGCGCTTATTGGCTTTTAACGTGAATGGAGTATGAGGGGCTGTTGAAGTGGATTTATTTCTTATTTTCGTGAGTGAGGAATGAAGGCTGGTGGTTCATGGCCTCTGGCCAGTGGCGATTAGGGTTTATTTTCTCTTTGTATTTTTGTGTTTGTAGTTTTTTTTGTATTTGGCCGTGAATGTCCTCCCCTTTGTTTGTAAATTTGTGTTGTTTACATAAAGGAGGATTGGGGTTTGTCCTTGTCTCACAAGGAAGAGATCTTGGTTTCTAATTTAGGCTTTTCAAGAATGGTATACACAAGATTGAGGTGAGACAAAATATTTTAAATCAGGAAGTTACAAGATTAGATTGGTGTTGATTAAGAAGTCAAATACTTTAGATTGGTAAATATATTATTTAGTTAGGAATGATTATATTTGATTAGTTTATATTAGGCATATACTTATTTTATGTTGGTAAATATTTTATTTATTTATTTAATTTAATTAATATTTTATTTAGTTAATGTTTTAATTTAATTAATAATTATTTAATTTGGGTGTGTATTAGGGGGCTATGGGCGTGTGGGTCTTGGTTAGGTGTGTGGGCTTGGCTAATTTATTCAATTTCACTTTAATTCGTTTTAATTAAATTTAATTTTGATATTTAGCTTTAATTTATTCAATTTCACTTTAATTCGTTTTAATTAAATTTGGTTTAATTTCATTTCAATTTAATTAGTTACTAAATTTTCAATGTTAATTAAATTAATTGGTTTCGTTTTAATTTTAATTTAATTTCAATTGGTTTTAATTAAAATTTGTGACATGTGTTTTAAATGTTTTAATTATTTTTAATTTGTGACATGTGTTTTAACCGGAGGTCCAACAAGCGAACCCGAAGCTAATCCAGCGAATAAGAACTAACAAAATGCCGATTCCCTTCCGACGATCGTTTCCCGTAACTTCCTCGACTAAAAAGTAGTGCCTCCAACTGAGACTCATCATCGGATTTCACATGCAAAAATACAATGCCTACAGTCATATATGGATTGATCTTAATATTGAGTGTACTATGAACTTCTGCATATTAGGCTATGTCCTTTGATTTACTATGGTGAGGTTGGAAGAAGCATTCCAATAAATACTTATTTTGGGGATATGGTTTGGTGTGTAGCTGAGAACGTTTTACATAGACATGGAATTCACTCATACTTACGAAAGCAGAAGAGTATCTTGCTTAAAAGCTATTTTGGTACTTGAACAAAGAGCGCTCATCTTTCTATTGAGAATAGAAAGAATTATATTCATAACAGTTATGAATAAATTGTTCATTAGAGAATCATTGGCATTTAAGGTTAAATAATTAGAGGGGTATAACAGGTTTATGACCCAGCTCTAATTATGAGATATTCGTGAAAGGCCAATCCTTATGTAATGACTATATCGATGGACGACCGAATATGTTCGGCTTATTATTATTTCCATCTACGGCAACGAGAGTGCAACTTTGAGTTTTTAGTGGAATAACACGAAGTTAATAATTCAGAATATTTAGTTAATGAGATTAATTGATATTTCGAGATTATTGAAGCTCGGAACCGTAGGTCCATTTGGTCCCCGTGCTAGCTCGATAAACTGTAGCAAACCTAATATAATTAGATTTTCTAATTGTGTGCTCACATAATGTTTGTATATTATTAATAAGATTAATAATATAATTTGTCACAAATGAAAACTATGTTAAATAAATTTAACTTACTGTTTTCTAGATTTCTTTAATTATGAGATAATCAAATCATGATTATAAGATAATCAAGTTACTAATAATTATTAGACAATTATTACATCTTAAATGAAATCATTACATCATTATTATGATAATGATAAATCAGTCATCATGGAGACAAGAACACATGGCTTGCCATGCTCTCCAAGTGTTTATGTCCAAGGTTAGGTATGACCCATTGCCTTTACTTTGTCATTTGTTATTGCTTCTTATGCCTTTGTAAGACATCCACTTAAGTGTGTTTGCCATTACTAGAAAGCCATTAGAATCTCAATGACAAGACTAGTTGGGCTTTGGTGAAATCTTATCTCTACCATTTCCACTCAAGTGTTGAGTGTGTTTTCCATTACAAGAAAGCATTGGTAGCTTGGAGATAAAAGTAGTTGGCTTTGATAGAATATAATCTCTAACATCTCCACTAAATGGAAGAGTAATTTTCATTCATAATTCACACAAGTGTTGTGAGAAAGAGAAAAAAGTGAGAGTAGAGAGAGTTCTAAAATCCAGAATTTTGTTTCATCAAAGGTTGAGAGAAAATAAAATTTTCTCAAGTGTTGAGAGAAAAGAAACCTTACTCAAATGTTGAGAGAAAGTTTTCTTAAGCCAATACAAGTTGTGACATCCTTTATCTCTAAATAGTTTAGAGCCTAATCCTTGTGAGTGAAGCACACACTTCGGCTTATTGGTTTCGAGATATAGTTCGGAAGATCGGGTGGTTGATCATAGCTTCAGATCATAAAGGAAAGACATCTACAACAACGAAGCTTGTTCACTGTAAAGAGTTTAATTCAGTAGTTGTTCGATTTCAACAAAAGAGAAGGCAATTTTTTTTTTTCAAGGTCGATCCGGTGCCTTTTAACCGCTTCCGCTGCATTTTCGGGAAATCCGTTCCCATCATGAGTGACGTGGTACCACTAACCAATAAGTATATAACATATATGAAATTGTATTTGTTGATGGTTGTTTTTCACACCGATAAAGTTCAAATACCGAGGAGGGGTATAATGAAGTTTTGCACGGCCAGAGGAAAATGGTGAGGGCCCAGGGAGGCTGAAGTCAGAAGAAAGACCCGAGCCCATTATGCGAAGGATTTTCCCGAGGGTTGAACCGGTTGATGGAGTGAAGTTGGGATACCAACCTGACCAAGAGAGAAAGTGTTAGATTTGACAACATTTAACTGTTTGTAAAACCCGACCTGATGTGGTCATTGTGTGTAAACCCGACCTGGTTAAAGAAGTCGAGAAGTTTGATCAGACATCATTCACCTCGGTATACTGACCCGATGAGATGAGTTGGAACCCCAAGTTTTGTGTTTAAAGGTATGTGACATATGTCTTAATAGAATGGATGAGCTTCTGGAAGACTTATGATAATTATGGGAAAAGCAACGGTTCTCATTGGAAGTAGCACATGTCAGCCACCATAGGGTGGTGCAGTGGCAAGAAAGTGGCAGAGTAGAGCCACCATAAGCCGCCATAGGCTAGTGCAATGATGGTGAAAATAGAGTATTCTGATTGGCTGAATTGTGGGTAGATGATGAGAGTTGTTGCTACAATGATGATAGGGATATGAGCTGACATCATACGCGGTGAAATAGTGAATTTGGAAGTCTATATAAAGGGGTTGAAGCCAAAGATTTAAGGGATAGTAATTTTCATAACTCACTACTTGTAAAAGAGCTCTAAATGTTAAAAAAACTAGTGATAGAGAGAGAAAGTTGGTCGGTACCTGATCATTTGAGATTTTATAACGGACTTGTGTGAGACCCGAAGAGTTGTAAACCCTTTGAAAGCCTACCACACCACTTGTTGTTCGGGTCGATCTTGACCCCGAGCAGGTAATAAAATACCCAATTTTACTCATGTGGACGTAGGTTGGAGTCACTCTCCACCGAACCACGTAAATCCTTATCTCTGTAATTTATCTGTTTGCTTTCTAAATTTTCTTTGTTTCTCAACTAACCAAACAAATTCACTGCTGATGAAAGTTTGTTCAAGTGACCGATTTACCCTTGGAAAGAAAAATAACTGTCAACAGTATTAAATATAACTATAATTTTTTTAGTTATTTTTTTACTATTATAGCACTCATGACAATATATATATATATATATATATATATATATATATATATAAAGTACTAATACTTTGTCGTGTCAAATAAATTGTAGTTATGTTTAATATATAGTTAAAAATGATGATTTGCTTATTAGTCGATGGTACCACGTCACCTATACTTCATTTGTATTAAAAAAAAATACTTTTTAATTGAAAGAGTAATTTTTTGGTACCACTATTGTATGGGTGACACGGTACCACTAACCAATAAATATATAACATATGTGAAATTGTATTAAATATAACTACAATTTATTTTGTTATTTTTTTACTATTATAGCACTCATGGCATGATATTATCATTCTCAAGTCAGGTCCATGTGGACAATTTATTGTTCGGATGCACGCAAAGTACTAATACTTTATTCTTTACATATATAATATCATTCTCAAGTCAGGTCCATGTGGACAATTTATTACCGGATGTACGCAAAGTACTAATATTTTATCTTGTAAAGAATTTAAAAATAATTACACAATAAAATATTAGTACTTTACTTACATCCGAACGATAAATTATTCACATATATCACAGCTGAGCTCAACGATCATCAACTCGTTGAAAAGAAAATAAAAACAAATACAAAATTGGCTAGAAAAAGGAGCAAGAAAGTGAAATGGATAGAGCATTACAACAGCAAACAAGAGATACTGCTTGTTGGTGAATGTGACTTTTCATTTTCTGCTTGATTAGCTAATGCCTTTGGTTCTGCCATATACAAACTCGCGAAAGAATAATTTTTTGGTACAACGAAAATATAGAGATATAATACGATTAGTTAGTAAATAAATGATGTGTGTAATTTAAATATTATTTATTTAATAAATTTTTTAATATATTAATTAACACGCGCGATAATATATTATTAAAATATTATATGAGTGACGAAATATCAACGTTTCATTCTAAAAAATTTCTATCAAAACATGACTTGAGCAAGACTTAGGACCGACCGACTGACGTTATAATCAAGCAAATTAAAATTATTTAATTTCAAGGGACTCAATAAGTTTCAATTTATATTAGAATTGTGGATTTGTTGACACACTCACAAACTAGTTTTCTACTTCTATGTATAAGAGTGTCGTAGTAATAAAATAACCCGGTAAGTCCGTGTTGTGATTAAACACACAATAATAGAGGTTATTGGAGAGAAAACTCTTCTTTTTATATTACTAACAAAAGAATTACAAAGTTTATTAACTCAAGCTTTACAAAAAAACTCTCACACAACTTTACTCTCTATTCTCACTCAATTTGGGATTCTGGGATGCTTAGGAATGATCTGGGGACTCCAATTTATAGTGTCAAAACCGTGTGAACAGTGTCACACTGTTTGGCCAGCTTTCACACGTTTATGCCAGCTCCTTAGAAGCTGGGATGTTGCTGTCTTCACAGCACACGTTTACAACTTCATGCAAGCTGTTTTCAACAAATCTCCCCCTCGGTGAAGATTTCCCCAAAATCTGAGCCGACCATTAATCACCCAAACCGGATCCTCCAAGGGATCCTCCCATGGCTGCATCTGTATGACTGCCTACGTACCCTGAGTTGGGATCAAGCCAATCGTAGTTCTCTGAATCTCTCCACTCTGACTATGTGGAGAGTTTTGTCATCCCGGCTATGGCACGACAGATTTCAAGCTTCTCATTCGGTAAAACCTTCGTGAACATATCGGCACCATTGTCGTCGGTGTGAATTTTCCTGAGTTCTAACAGCCTTGAGCTCAGGACGTCCCGTATCCAGTGATACCTCACATCGATATGTTTTGACCTCGAATGAAAGATGTAATTTTTACCGAGATAGATAGCGCTCTGGCTATCGCAGTACAAAATGTACTTCTCCTGCTTGAAACCCAATTCCTTGACGAATGTCTTCATCCACAGCAATTCCTTGCAAGCTTCTGTCACTGCAATGAATTCTGCCTCTGTTGTAGAAAGTGCAACACACCTCTGTAACCTCGACTGTCATGCCACAACTCCTCCTGAGAGAGTAATCAGATACCCTGAAGTAGACTTTCGGGTATCCACATCTCCTGCCATATCTGAATCAGTATAGCCCATCAACACTGGTTCACTGCTTCCAAAGCATAGCCTCATTTTGGATGTGCCTTGTAGATACCGCATGATCTATTTTATCACATTCCAGTGTTCCCGTCCTGGGTTTGACATAAACCGGCTGACCAATCCAACTGTGTGTGCTAAGTCTGGCCTCGTGCACACCATGGCATACATAAGACTTCCCACTGCTGAGGTGTATGGAACCTATTTCATTTCCTTCTTCTTTGTCTCAGTAGAGGGACTCTGTTGTGTACTTAATCTAAAGTGGGTAGCAAGAGGAGTGCTAACCGCTTTAGCCTTGTCCATCTGAAATCTCTGAAGTACCTTCTCAATGTACTCTTCATGTGACAAATATAACCTTCTGGCTTTTCGATCACGACCGATCCTGATGCCAATAATCTGTTTAGCTGGCCCCAAGTCTTTCATCTCAAAAGACTTACTCAGTTGCTGCTTCAAATTATCAACCCTCGATTGATTCTGGCCAACTATCAACATATCATCTACGTATAGTAGTAAGATGATAAAGTCATCGTCAGAAAATTTCTGAACGAAAACACAATGGTCTGAAGTGGTCTTCTTGTATCCATGCTCCCCCGTAACTGACTCGAACTTTACGTACCACTGTCTCGGTGCTTGTTTCAAACCATAGAGGCTTTTCCTGAGTCTGCACACATAGTCATCTTTCCCGCTGACTCTGAAGCCTTCTGGTTGCTCCATGTAAATTTCCTCTTCCAGATCTCCGTGAAGAAATGCGGTCTTGACATCCATCTGCTCAACTTCCAGGTCGAGGCTTGCTGCTAAGCTGAGTACCACTCTGATGGATAACATCTTCACAACTGGAGAGAAGATTTCATCGAAGTCAATGCCTTTCCTCTTATTGAATCCCTTGACAACTAGTCTGCTTTGTACCGGGGTTGTGAAGTATGCTCCTGTTGCTTCACTGTGTACACCCATTTGTTCTTCAAAGCCCTTTTGCTTCTTGGCATTTTCACCAACTCAAAAGTGTGATTGTCATGCAAAGATTTCATCTCATCTTGCATGGCTTCCTCCCACTTTTCTTTGTCATCTGTTTCCACAGCCTCCTGGTAGCTCTCGGGTTCTCCCCCGTCAGTAAGCATCACATACTCATATGTAAAGTATTTGGTTGAAGGTCGTCTTTCTCTGTCTGACCTTCTCTGTGGAACTGTTGGTGTAGCTTCTGGTACTGGTGGTTGATCATGATCATCATCTTTGGGACCTTCATCACATGTACCCTCCTGTCTGGGAACCTCATCTTCAACTCGTACTGGCACTGGTGTATGAGGTTCTGGATTCACATTTCTGTATTGCTGGGGCATTGTCTTCTTCTCATTTCTGATATCTTCTATGGTCTGGTCTTCAACAAAGACAACATCTCGGCTCCTGACGATCTTCTTCTCCACATGATCATACAGTTTGTAGCCGAAATCATCCTGACCATAGCCAATAAAGATACATTGTCGCATCTTTTCATCAAGCTTGGATCTCTCGTCCTTTTGGATGTGTACAAATGATTTGCACCCAAAGACATGCAAGTGTTCATAAGACACTTCTTTACCTGTCCAAGCTTGGTTAGGAACATTACCTTTCAGTGCGCCCGCTGGGGATATGTTCAAAATATGTACTGTTGTGTTGAGTGCATCCCCCCAAAATGTCTTCGGCAGCTTGGCATGTGACAGCAAGCTTCTGACCCTTTCGCATAAGGTTCTGTTCATCCTCTCAGTTAGGCCATTCAGCTGAGGTGTCTTCGGAGGTGTCGTTTGATGTCTGATTCCTTGCGTCTTGCAGTATTGATCAAACAGACCTCTGTATTCTCCACCGTTGTCTGTTCTGATGCATTTGAGTTTCTTGCCGGTTTCTCTCTCCACCAGGGCGTGAAACTCCTTGAACACTCCAAGCACTTGGTCTTTTCACTTTAAGGTGTATGCCCAGATCTTCCTTGAATGATCATCAATGAATGTCATAAAATACAGTGACCCACCAAGTGTTCGTGTCTGCATCGGACCACATATATCTGAATGTATGAGGTCAAGTACCTCTGGTTTCCGTTGAGGCGGGAAGCTCTGGAAGGACACTCTGTTCTGATTTCCATCCATGCAGTGTTCACACTTCCGTAAGTGTGAGTTCTTCAATTCCGGAAGAACATTCCACCTGCGTAGTATCTCCATCCCCGTTTGACTCATGTGACCGAGCTTTTTGTGCCATAGCTCGGCTGCCTCATTACTGTTGACTGTATTTATACTACTATTTGAAAGCTTAGCATGCATCAAATACAGAGTTGAATATTTCTTACCTCGTGCCATCACCATTGATCCTTTAGTGAGCTTTCAGGTGCCGTCACTAAAGGTGCTGCAGAAACCTTCATCATCCAGCTTGCCTGTTGAGATCAGGTTTAACCGGATGTCTGGGATGTGCTTGACTCCCTTCAACACTAGCCTTGTCCCGTTGTCTGTTTCAAGGCAGATGTCTCCAATATCGACGGCTTTGGACTGTCTGTCATTCCCCATTCTTACAGCATCGTAGTCTTCTGGTGTGTAAGATGAAAAGAAGTCTCTACGAGATGTGGCGTGTATGAAGGCGCCACTATCTATCACCCAACTGGTCTCGTGGCTGGCAAGATTCACAACATCTTCTTCATATATAATGAAGAACTGTTTGGAGGTATTGTCGATGGTAGTAGCAACTGTTTATTGATTAGAGTCACCATCTTTCTTGGACTACTCGTTCTTCAACTTATAGCAATCTCGCTTCATATGTAATTTCTTTTTGCTGTGATAGCACTCAATATTCCTTGTTCTTGATTTCCCCCGGTTCTTGTCTGAGTTACCTGGGCCTCGAATTTTACTCATCCCCCTTCTGGTGCTCTTTTTTGTCTCTAGAGCTTCTGAGGTTGAGGCTGATGCTGACTCATACATTCTCGTCCTCTTTTCTTCCTCGACGATCCTGGTCTTTGCCATCTCCATAATGACTTTCCCATCTGCTGCTGAATTTATCACCGTAGATCTGAACGTTTCCCAAGATTCTAGTAACGTATTAAGGAGTATTAAGCCATTTATCTAATCACTGAAGTCTATGCCCAATCTCGACAATTCTTTCATGGTGCCGAGGAAATCGTTGATATGATCCGCCACGGTTGTACCTTCTTGGTATTTCAACCCCATCATCTTCTTGATGTAGTACAGCTTATTGTTTCCAGTCTTTGCTCGGAAAAGCTCCTCCAGCTTTCCCCATAAGACACGTGTATTTGTTTCTTCACTGACATGGTTGACGATAATATCATCGATCCACTGACGAATAATACTGCATGTTTTCTGGTGAAGATTAGCCCACTTTCCATCGGTCATTTCTTCTGGTTTCTGCTCCAGAAATACCGATCCATCATAGTCCTTCACATACAGAAGGTCTTTAACCTTTTTCTCTCCATGTGAAATAATTGGTACTGGTTAACAAAACCATTTTTCTGTTGCCCCATTTCATCACAAAAAATTCTAAGCAGAATTTCAAAAAACGGACCCCTCCGTTGCGTCCGGAATGGTCGAAAATGGTGGAAATGACACTTCGTTTAAGGACCAAATTGCAAATTCCATAACTTACAAGGGTCAAAGTGCAATTTCCAAAAGTTCAGGGGCCAAAGTGAAATTACGGAAAAGTTCAGGGACTAAATTACAATTTCCAAAAATACATGGGTCAAAATATAAATTCCAGAAAGTTCAGGGACCTATCTGAAATTTACCCGGAAATTGCTGACGTGGCAGTTCTGCTGACGTGGCAGACACGTGGCACTGATGTGGCGCTGACTGTGCGCTAACTGGACGACACATGGCGGCTGACGTGGTCGTCTTCAACCTCAAGCGGCGCGTTGATGCGCGTGGGTTGCCTTCTGTTTGGCGCGTGCGGCGTCTCTAGACCTCCGATCGATGGCCGAAAAATACCACCGTGCTCGTCCCGCCGTGAAAAGTCCGATGGTATGCTCAAAATCGATTTTCGACAACTTTCGTCGGAACCGACTTTCCCAACCGAATCTTCATTTCCGAGTTTCGGGATCCCACCGTGGAACCTTAGCTCCGGATACCACTTGTTGTGATTAAACACACAATAATAGAGGTGATTGGAGAGAAAACTCTTCTTTTATATTACTAACAAAAGAATTACAAAGCTTACTAACTCAAGCTTTACAAAAAACTCTCACACCACTTTACTCTCCATTCTCACTCAATTTGGGATTCTGGGATGCTTAGGAATGATCTGGGGACTCCAATTTATAGTGCCAAAACCGTGTGAACATTGTCACACGGTTTGGCCAGCTTTCACACGTTTCTGCCAGCTCCTTAGAAGCTGGGATGTTGCTGTCTTCACAGCACACGTTTACAGCTTCATGCAAGTTGTTTTCAACAGTCCGGGATCGATCCACGTGGAATAGATTTAATAGGATGAAATAATAATTCAACTAATAAAATAAAAACAATAAAATAAGAAATTTGGGTTAATGGATCAACTCTTGATATTTTAAATATAAAAATAATTTTTTCTTTTTATAAAATATAAATTATAATTATTTCTCAATTAATTTATTTCATGATTATCAGATATTAATCATGCCAACACATGTAATTCATCATGTCGATAATTAGTCTTGCCAAAGTACTAAATATGCCAAAACATGTAGAACCGTATTGTTTATAGCTAATTCAGGTCTTTAATAGTCAACTCTCTCTCATTTATGGGATTCAAGTATTATCTTTGTTAATCAGGGATTGTCTACAACTAGTCAATAGTCCTCAATAAACTGGAAAGAGTACGATTTTTATCTGAAAAATTATCACAATTTATAAATATAATATAAATAAAAATCACCCATATTTTCATATCAAGATCTCACCCTTTACCCCATGAGAGTGTAGATTAGCAACACAAAATATAAATAAGCCACACATAATTTTATTACTAAAAAAAAAGAAATTACAAAAGGAAAAATAAAATAAAACACATAAGATACTGTTAGTTCCATTTTTATTGGCAATGTCCGTACAAAAACAAGTTCAATTGAGTTGTAATGAGTCTTGAAGATCTCGGAGTAATTGGACAAGTATTTGGCAACATGAGATAGAGATTTCAGAGTGACGTTTACGCTTTTGCATATTTCAGAAGATTTAGAGCTCCAATTGACATGAGGTCAGTTGCATTGGAAAGTAGACTCGAAGCCGATCGTGTACATATAAAGAACTCATGATTTGGCTAAGATACGAGAAATTTAAAAAAGTGTTTTAATTTGCCCCTGAAAACCAGTCCGCGTTACGCGTTCGTGTTGCGTTTGTAAATTTGTTCGAACATTTTCGAGGCAGAAACTTTGCGTTTGAGTTGCGTTTGAAGTACGTTCGAACGTCTCTGCGTAAGTAGGTTTTCTTAGACACGTTTTAAAGCCAAAATAACACTAGAAAACCTTTTTCATTTCCCTACCTATATAAACAAACATTGAGCCACCTTCCCCAATGGTTGAAACATAATTCCTTTGAGCCAAAATCCTTAAAGCATTCAACCTTATTTGATTCCACCATTGAAGACTTCTTATCTCATGTCTTCTTCATTGATGGTGTGAATGTTTCTTTGTTAAACCTTCAACACAACTTAACCCAAATTCCTAATCATTTAGAGTTCTTTAGGAGGAAGTTTGGTAGTCGGAGTTCCGGCGTCATTGGTGATATAATCTACTCAGAGACTTCAGAGGTTCTGAAGAAAACCGTGGGTCGCGGGCTTCAGGAGTTGCCTTGAGTTCTTGCAGTATTGAAGTACTTGATTCGGTGGAGTTGCCACCATAGGTCTTGACCATCGCTGTAAGTTTTTCTCTATATAGTGGATTCGGGTGGTAGCCTATACCCGGAGTGGTTTTTTACTCGGAAGAGTTTTCCACTTCGTCACCAAAATCATTGTGTTGAATTTTGTGTGGTTTGATTTATTTTGCTGCTTTAATTCCTGCTATTGTTTTAATATTTTGCAGCATAATTTTATTTAATTGTTATTGTGGTTGCCTGTTAATTTATACATAGTAGCAGTAACAGAACTTGTAATGCTTATTGTTTATAATTCCGCATAGGGTCAGAACTTAGGATAACCCCAAATTTTCAATTGGTATCAGAGCCTGAACTCGGTCCTTGACCCATTAGCTATGGAACATAGTCAACCATTGAATTGTCCGCCATTTTTTAATGGCACAGAATATTCACTTTGGAAGGTTCGCATGAACGCGTTCTTAAGTCCTTAGATGAGAGGGTCTGGATGACTGTTGAACACGGGTGGAAACCTCCCGTTGTTGTTATTGATGGGGTCTCTTCCCCTAAAGATAAATTGACCTGGACCAATGATGAATTTGATGCTAGCAATAGGAACAGCAATGTTGTTAATGCCATACATGGTGCTGTGTGTTCTGCTGAGTTTAGGAGAATCTCAATGTGTGAGATAGCCAAGGATGCTTGGGACATCCTGCAGACTGTGCATGAGGGCACATTGTCTGTTAAAAATAATAGACTCCAGATTTAGCTACTAGTTTTGAGGTCGCCATAATGAAATAAGATGAGACATTGATGAGTTTTATGCTGAGATTAACGATATTGTTAACTCTAGTTTTAACCTAGGTGAGACTATTCCTACCAGTAGGATATTTAGGAAAATCCTGAGATCCCTACCTGATAAGTTCCTACTCAAAATCACCGCCATCGAGGAAAGCAATGACCTCGATCAGCTTAATTTAGATGAACTCGTAGGAAAACTGCAGGTTTATGATAAAAAGCTTCCTGGTTATAGAGAGCCAAAAACGTTTGCGATGAAAATCACTAAGGAAGTTGTGCATGATTCGTCTAGTGATGATGATACCATCACGGATCGTGATTTGGCCTTGTTTACAAAGAAGTTTAAGAAATTTCTTAAACTTAAGAACAGTGGCCATAGCAGTAACATGGATAGGAAGGTTATGCCTAGAGAAATGAGGCATAGCAGGAAAGAGTCTAGAGAGAATATGGGTAGTAGATCCCGTGATGTCCAATACCATGAGTGTGAAGGATATGGGCATATTAGACCTGAGTGTCCCACATATCTGAAGGCTAAAGGTAAGAAAGTTGTGGCAGCCTCTCCCAGTGATTCAGAAGGTGGCTATATCTCTAATGAGTCTCCTAAAGACAAGAACAATTATATGGCCTTTATTGCTAGTGTGACCGGTGAGAGGAACAAATATGTTAGTGATTCTGGTTCAGAATCTTCTCACAATGAGTCTATTGATGAGGATAGTCTTCATGTAGCTTATGCGAATTGTTTAATGAGAGCTTAGCTATTAAGAAGACTAATATAGAGGTCAGTAAAATGCTGAAAGTTGTAGAGCTAGAAAAGAATGAAGCTCAAGCTAAATTTGAGCAAAGCCTTTTGATGGTTGATGACCTAGAGGAGAAGAATAGAGGCCTAGCTGATAGGGTCCAAATTTTAGAGATTGAGCTTGAAGATTCTAGAACTCAATTGTCTGTATTTTCTAGTGGTAATAAAAAGATGGACCAGATGTTTGGTATTAGTTCTGAGCCTAACTGTAATAAGGCTTCTTCTTCCAAAGCTGTGCCTGCAGCAGCTAAATGTGACTTAGGTAAAAAACATGTTGTGTGTAGTCATATTTCTCCTCTTGTTGTTCCTCGTCCTGTTTCCCAACCTCAATCTAGAGGTGTTGTGGGTAAACCTCGCTCTCATCCGAGGTTTGTGCCTGTATGCCACCACTTTGGCAAGGCTGGACATATTAGGCCTAAGTGTTTCATGTTGCACAAGCAAAAGAAAAGGCCTAAGAGTATGTCGCCTAGATTTGAATCTTCAAATCTAGCTTCTCAAGTTTCTGCACTAACTAAACAGACACAATTTCTTAGTGAGAAACTTTCTTTGTTGACTAGGAATTCTCAAGTGGATGAGGTTCCTAGAAAGGTTTGGGTGAAGAAGAAAGATGAATTTCCATCTTCTTCTGCGTGTCTTGATGGACATGATGAGAGTGCATTTCGGTGTAACTCTGCTTAAAAGTTGCATTTTTATTTTCCCATTGCATGTGTGTGTGTGTGTGTTGTGTTGTGTGTGTTCTATATTTTGCACGTTTATTTTGTTTTCACAGCATATAGGTGTGTGTGTGTCTTGTTTTTTTGTTATATATCCATTGGTATATAGGATGGAAATCCGGACATAAATTTCATAGCCGATTCCGAATAGACGGTAGTATGATCTGCACTCGGGATACAACTCCATGTACCATTGGATGTTTTACAAGCTTATTGTGTCTTTATTTTTATTTGTTAAAATCTGAAAAATTCAAAAAAAAAAAATAGAAAATGAAAAAGACAAAAATTATTATTTTTTGGCTTGTTAGAGCATGAAAAGCTTATGCATGTGATCCTGGAATGTAGGATATATGATTATGCATGTATGATATGCTTTTATTTTCTTGATGCTCTATATGCATATGTGTATGTGATAAAAACCTTTGGTATATCTTGTGCTTGCAATTCACATACACGATTTTATTTTATCAAGGTTTGGTCGCATGTATGAGTTTTTGGAATGGCAATCTAATCTCTTCCATGCTTTGTTTGCTTAATAGTGTGACATTTGACTAGTTGACCTTGTGTTATCCCATTTTACTAAAGTAAAAAAGAAATATATTTAAACAAAAAAAAAAGATGAGACTCAAGTGCAAAAGAGCCAATGTGGCCAAATTCAAAAGATAAGGGCAAAAACCTTCACTCGAAAGAGTTGTTAAATATGAGCTCATGATATTTGTGGGGTAAAAACAATATAGCATGCAACCAATGTTGTTTATTTTCAGGTCCTAGTAGTGTTGGTTTGAACACCTATTTTGTGGACTTGTTTTGTTTAGAGATTGATTTCTTTGCTGTGTCTAGCTCATAAAATAAGGTCTCAAGCCTTGATTCATTATGCACTTTATTTTTCACCCAAGTGCTTGATATGCTTTGGTGTTTATGTCATATGCATAAGTGTTATATTTAGCCACTTTTAAAATGATGCATATTGTTTCATGTCATAAACAGCTGAATACTGACTGGGTATCATTGTATCAGCTTGAAATGTTGGTTTAGTCAGTTTTTGACAGGATTTTTATTTATCTCAGTATGTGCCTGTGTGTGCTTCATGTTATTGCATAACCATTTTTTTTCTTCTTTCTTGTGCACTTTTATGAGTTTCGATTTACTTCTCGTGTGTTATTTTGCTAACTGTATGTGCCTGTTAGTGAGGGGGAGTAATTCCTGTCTGTTTATGCTCTTGCATGTGTTGTCTCATGTTCTCATGTTATTTTTCTTGTTTCTTTTACCCTTTGTCATTTCGTGCCAAAAAGGGGGAGAGTAATATATTAAGAGGGAGAGCCTTAATATATAGGAGGGCGCCGTATAATATCCTTTAGATATCTCCGTTTTAAGGGGAGTTAAGATTAAGGGGGAGAGGGATTTCTACTTGTATATGCATGAGAGTTTTACTTGCTTTATGTTTTACTTGATTATCTCAATGCTTTTCACGGTATGTTGTTGTTTGTGGATGTTTCAGGTAACATGTATGTTGCTGCTGGTGGCATTATTTTCAAGACTACTTTGTTAGGTGTTAGATCGAGTCCATTTGTAATAAGTCACAGTTTTGATGGTTGACAGTTGACTATTTGCTTTTTGGGTCTATTATCGTAGTCTTTATATATGTAGTGTTTTGTCACGAAATGCCAAAGGGGGAGATTGTTAGTTCCATTTTTATTGGCAATGTCCGTAACAAAATAAGTTCAATTGAGTTGTAATGAGTCTTGAAGATCTCAGAGCAATTGGACAAGTATTTGGCAACATGAGATAGAGATTTCAGAGCGATTTTTACTCTTTTGCATATTTCAGAAGTTTTAGAGCTCCAATTGACATAAGGTCAGTTGCATTGGAAAGTAGACTCGAAGCTGATCGCGTACATATAAATAACTCATGATTTGGCTAAGAGACGAGAAAGTTACAAGCGTTTTAAGTTGCTCCTGAAAACCAGTCCGCGTTCATGTTGCGTTTGTAAGTTCGTTCGAACGTTTTCGAGGCAGAAACTTTGCGTTTGAGTTGCGTTTGAAGTGCGTTCGAACGTATCTGCGTAAGTAGGTTTTCTTAGACACGTTTTAAAGCCAAAATAACACTAGAAAACCTTTTTCATTTCCCTACCTATATAAACAAACATTGAGCCACCTTCCCCAATGGTTGAAACATAATTCATTTGAGCCAAAATCCTTCAAAGCATTCAACCTTATTTGATTCCACCATTGAAGACTTCTTATCTCCTGTCTTCTTCATTGATGGTGTGAATGTTTCTTTGTTAAACCTTCAACACAACTTAACCCAAATTCCCTAATCCTTTAGAGTTCTTTAGGAGGAAGTTTGGTAGTCGGAGTTTCGGCGTCATTGGTGATATAATCTACTCAGAGACTTCAGAGGTTCTGAAGAAAACCGTGGGTCGCGGGCTTCAGGAGTTGCCTTGAGTTCTTGCAGTATTGAAGTACTTGATTCGGTGGAGTTGCCACCATAGGTCTTGACCATCACTGTAAGGTTTTCTCTATATAGTGGATTCGGGTGGTAGCCTATACCCGGAGTGGTTTTTTACTCGGAAGAGTTTTCCACTTCGTCACCAAAATCATTGTGTTGAATTTTGTGTGGTTTGATTTATTTTGCTACTTTAATTCCTGCTATTGTTTTAATATTTTGCAGCATAATTTTATTTAATTGTTATTGTGGTTGCCTGTTAATTTATACATAGTAGCAGTAACAGAACTTGTCATGCTTATTGTTTATAATTCCGCATAGGGTCAGAACTTAGGATAACCCCAAATTTTCAATTGGTATCAGAGCCTGAACTCGGTCCTTGATCCATTAGTTTGTTCGCATCAAGCATACACGCAAACTGATTTGTGGACTGTGCCGCCATCGCCAATCTATCATATAGATCACGAAAAACGGTTAGCAGAAATTAAGCAGTTTCATATAATATCATAAGCATAAACTAGATCATGGATTTTTAATGTAATATGCCTCTCCCACTAAATCATGCAATACTGTAATCCCAAAACAGAATACATATATTTAATAATTAAATTAAATATTAATAGTGAAAAGTGGATCCCGTGAATATATTTCAGCTCACAGCAGAGGCACGGTCTCGCCTACGTATATTCATCAGGTAGACAACTCATTTGTCAATCATTCACTAATGACTCCTAAGTAACCGGTCCTGGCCGTTTCTCGTTGTCGCTGTGAAGGCAGGCCCACAAGGAGACATACCAAGGTTAAACTCGTCAATGATAAACTCAAGTTACTTACGTAATTCTGATAGCTAGGGCACGTTCAGAACTCCGCTTTTACTTGAATTTACCTAGTATCTAATATACATCCGGTATAAATAAATCTTTATCGGCTACACCCTCACAGCAGAGGCACGGTCTCGGATGTAGTCACAAAGAGATATTCATAAACCATATTGACAAGACGGACCATATAACATGCATCAATTACATAATTACATTTAAACCTTATTATTAGGGATTTTCCGCTAAGTGTAATACACCCTAAATCTAACCAGTTTAGATCCTAATAAGCATGCACAAAGTCAAGAAAACATGATTAAACATTGATTCAATGAAGGCTAATCATTTTAAGTGGCCTAGAATCAGACTCGCTCTGATGCCATTTTGAAGGGGTTATTTAGGGGGTGAATCCGGTAACGCAGCGGAAGCGGTGAAAATCCGATTTTCAGATTTCAAAACTTTTTCTCGGATTAATTAAATAAACATATTTATTTAATATTCCAATAATCAAATTATGAAAATAAATTCAATAAAACAATTTTAAGTGAATTTACCAAATTACCCTTGCTTTGTATTTTTGTCCGTTTTAGTCCGAAATTGATCCAATCAATTTTGAATGATTCTAAATCATTTCTAAGATGAACTTATGATGTTCAAAACATCAAAACACCAAAGCAAGCAAAATCCCCATTTTTCCTTATCAAGGCCGAGAGCACCACTACTTGGAGCACATTGTGCACTTTGTCATTTCATGTCTCAAAACACATCTAAATGTAATCCAATGATCATGAAACTTTATATGCATCATATACACACACAAATACACAACATATATGAAAATCCCCCAATTTGGAATTAGTTAAGAACCCTAATTTTTTCAATTTCCACAAATTGGACAAATTAGGCCATTTACATTAAATCAATTACTTCAATCATCATTCTTCCATCCAATTCAAGTCTCAACACAATGAAACAACTCAAGATAAAATCCAGGTCATTTAAGAGTGGGTCAACAACTCTAGATTAGCAACATGGTTTCCAAAACCTTAAAAGAATAATTACAACTACAATAGTCACAACACTTCCTTCATTACACATGCTTCACACTTCTCCAAAACTTCCATCATCAAAAACCACAAGAAACAAAGAAAGAAACATCCTAAGAATATCATATATTAAAGCCTAGATCCTAAGGAACAATTTCCTTACTAATAGTAAGTTGGAAAAAACTTACTAAAATCAAGCTTTCCTTTGATCTTTCTTTCTTTCTCAAGCTTCCTTTAGGTTTCTTCAATGGTGTTTGTTTTGATAAATTGTATTAGGTTTAATTTATTATGAAATGAAAAACAATTTATATCTCCACCAAAAGGCCTATGGCCGAATTTCATCAAATGAAATTCAATAAATGTAATTTGATTTTTCATTTCACTTTAATGTTGTCAACTTGCACAAATATCTCACAAACACCTTTATTAGATATTTACCTTTGTCAACAAATGCAACTATCATCATTAACTTTAAATATCCTAACATAAGATATTTATATTTTAATTAATTTAATCATTTAACAATTAATTAATTAATAATTAATCAAATACAAATATATTAAATATATGTATAATATTTACATTAAATATTAAAAACATATATTCATTTAGGAAATAAGTCAAATAACTCATTTTGACTATTAATTAATGTGTATTTAAATTAATCAAGTATTAAATGTAAATACACAATAATTAAGCAAATGACTATCTAGTCTCTTTAGCATGTATCTTGCGTTTAACCATTAAACGACTTTATAAATAATCAATATTATTTATTAATGTTGCTCTAGTGCTCTACGAGTATGTTTCATTATTGAGACTCTCTAGGTTCAGGTATATCCGTCACGAAATCAAATTTCGTGTCCATAATCTATCCACCCGTAGATTATGACGATCACTGATAATCTCGATGAACCATACAGGTCGAGGTCATCGCAAATGTATAATTCCTCCGTCACAGGTATCCGGATAAATCCCAGAGATATAGATATAAACGTCAAATCTCTATCGGGATTATCCATTCGACTATTCTATTAGCAATCTCAAAAGAATGTTTAGAACTAGCTTCTAAACTTTACCACGGGCCCATGGTTTTATCTGATTGCTAATCATATGGACTACCTATGCTCTGGTACACAGAACTGACGGATCCTATCTTGATACACATAGGACACCCTGAGGATCTATCTACACCCAACGAACAGGCGGAGGTCTGATCTAAATAGATCGGTGACGTGACTGCCGTCTAAGTGTAGAAGATGTCTCATTTTCCCACAATGGCATCTCAAGTCTAAGAATCACAAGTGCTACTCAACCCAAGAAGATTCTTATTGACGCTGGTGTACCATCCATTAAGAATCTTCGGTGAGTTGTTCAGTGTTTATCCGCTATAAACACCTACACGTCTATACTAGTCTCCAAGACTTATGGTTCATTGAGAAACCATTGGAATCATATATTCCAGTATACGACATGTACCGGTCTCAACGGGTTTACTATACTGACCAAGTAGTGTAAACCTTGACCAGGAACTGTCTGAGAATGACAACGTCATGATACATCTCAATGTCCGTTGCGACGCTTTTGCAACTGTATCATGACTAATCATTCTAGGGTCATTACGTCTTTACCATATAAAAGAATAGATTATATTATAGAAACTGCATATATTATTCATAATAATAATGTTTTACAGAAGTATTTAACAGAAATACAACCGGGAATTGGCGCTCTGAGCACCAACCCCAATATATATATATATATATATATGTTGATGGTGTTTTTTTAGCACTATGATATTTAAGCAGTACGACATGGGTAAAATGGTAACTCTCTTCTTGATCGAGACCACTAATGCCGACCCGACCATTCGATGTTGCATAGGCCAACGGTAAGGGGCCGAGCACTTGGTGATCAGTGACCGACCAATTAAGCTCGGGTGGACATGTATTGTCAGATCGATAGCAGCATTCTCAATTCAGAGAACCATTGTGACCGACCTCATAAAGACCGACCAGATAGCGAGATATGCTCCAGATGATAAGTTATCCTATTCTTATGGGATAAAGAGATAAGTTATCATATTCTTATGGGGTAAGGAGATAAGTTATCATATTCTTATGGGGTAAGGAGATAAGTTATCCTATTCTTATGGGATAAAAGAGATAAGTTATCCTACTTTCATAGGTAAAAGTTGATAAGTTAGTGTCCTACTAGTAATCCTTTTAGGAAAATGAATCTGATTTCTTCACTATATAAATAAGAGGGGAAAGTGTAAGTAAAGGTATCAGAATCATTACCATCAGACTTGTAAACAAAAAAACAGAGTAGAGAAGCATATCTCAGTAATAAAACATCGTCTGTTCTGTGCCCGTGGATGTATGTTGGATCTGATCCGCCGAACCACGTAAAATCTCTTTGTCGATTGACGTATTTATCTATCTTTTTGCTAAGTTTGCTTTTGGTTCCCCCATAACCGAACAAATTCACTATTGAGGGAGGATTGTCTCGGGAGCACAAAAAACATTTATTGCCCATGAGACCAAAATCAGCCGTCAACAGTATATAATATCGGTGTGCCGTCAAAAATATTATATATATAAAATCTCGATGGGACCTCATAAATATATTTTATATATATTATAATAATAATAATAATAATACAATAAATGTATAACTAAATACATCATAAGCTTATTTTGTTGTTAATCTAAACACGATGAGTATTTTTCAAGTCCGATTTGAATCTAGCTGTCATACTCTTTTGGGTGAACTCATAATCATTTTTCTTATTAAGCTTCCAAAGTAGTATTTTGCCTAAATAATATATAAAAAAAAACGTAATAAAAATATATAAAACATAAATTTAATTTGTTATTTTATAAATATACTAAATAGTTAGTTTTACTATTAATAAATATATATTTTTAATATTAATCATTTGTGGTTCTATTATCTTTCCTTGAACACAAGGTAATTAAGGATTTAATCCCGCTTATTGAGCATACGTGGAAATATATTTTCTTCTTATTTTGTGACCAACATAGCTCATTTGGACTCAGAAATTTTACCTGCACGATAAATGACCTTAATATAAGAAAACTTTTATTATTCAACCAATCATTAATCTCTGAAAAATCTAAATTACAATATAATATTAATATAGAGGGAAAAAAAAAATAAGTGAAACAAACTTTAAAATATGATTAAATTCTTTTAGATTTTATGATTATGAATCTCATTTTAAGAACTCATTTATTATTCTCAAAATTCATGACAATTCAAGGCAGCCCCCGATCAATTCTTAAGCTCATAATTCTTTTAATTAACAATAAAATTGGCTAAACATAATCCCAATTTTGAATTTTTTTTTTAACCCCGTTAATTTGAAGAGACCCTCGTAAAAATTTAGTTTCTTGCAAATTAGACAAGGAAATTAATAGTCTATGTACTCATTTGTTAAATGCAGTAAAAAAATCTCTGGGTGACATTAGAAGTTTAGGATTTGAATTCTCGCTCACACAAAGTTGAAGAGAGAGTTTGGATTTAATGTTTAAGAAAATAAAGAAATAATAATAATAATAATAAAAACATTGAAGGAATCCATAGTCATATTTAATTAACAATATGATAACTTTGCCGAGTTGACTTGGCGAGTCCATGGCCTATGTGGCTACATTCTATTGTCTAATAAAAAAAGCCAATTTATTTTAATTACTTCCATCAATTCAATGTCCCATTTTAGACCGAAGAAGAGTTAGATTTGATATTGAGTTGAGTTTTGTGTTAAATTTTTAATAAATAGTGATCGATAGTTATTAGATAATAATTCAAATGTAATTAAATTTTAATCGTTTATTATTATTAAAACATGTGGGGCCGAAAATTATGAAAAGACTTAGTAAATCATAGCTCAGTACTAGATCCTAATTCAAAATAGAAACCTAAATGAACGAATGATCACGATTTTATACCGCACGCACTACAACAAAATAGACCTTTAGCGTCCAAACATTTAGCGTCGAAATTTTTTTCGACGCCAATAAACTTTTTAGCGTCGATATTAGATTCGTCGCTAAAGGTTTATCTTTTAGTGTCGAAATAATTATTTGACGCCAAAGGGTTGATGATTTAGCGTCGAATTTCTATTTCGACGCTAAAGGTTTCATCATTTAGCTACAAAAAATTATTTAGACGCTAAAGGATGAACCTTTAGCGTCGAAATATTATTTGGACGCTAAAGGTTCAACCTTTAGCGTCGAATCTAAATTTCGACGCGAAAGTTTAATTTTAATTTTTCGAATTCCCCCTTAAAAAATTTGAATTTATCGACTAATAAATTCAAATTTAAATTTTGACATTTAGCGACTAAATTTTCGACGCTAAGGTTGAACCTTTAGCTTCGAATCTAAATTTCGACGCTAAATGTTAATTTTAAAATTTTCGAATTCCCCCTTAAAAAATTTGAATTTACCGCCTAATAAATTTAAATTTAAATTTTGACATTTAGCGACGAATATTCGACGCTAAAAGTCAAATATTTCGACGCTAAAGATCAAAATTTTGGCGGAAAAATTCCCGCTATTTGAGGATTTTTAGCGACGAAATCCTTTTCGTCGCTAAGGTTTTTTTTTTTTGCCTATAAATTCATTTGCTCTTTCATTTCTTCTATTATCACTTTCTTTCTCTCATACTCTTATTTCCTCTCTAAATTTATTATTCCTTAAATGTTTTGTTTGTTTGTTTTGTTTTGTATTTTATATTCACATCTAATATTTATTTATTTATTTTTGTAGGGGAATATGAAGATGAAGAAATGGTGAAAATGATAATAATGAAGAAAATGAAAGTGAGGATGGAAAATTGTATTTTATCATTTTATATTTTTTTTTTGTGATAAATTTTGTAATTTTAGTTTTATATCAATGAAAATATCATTTTATATTTTGTTATTGTGATAAATTTTGTAATTTTAGTTTTATATCAATAAAAATGTCATTATTATAAATTTTTAGTAACAAATCTGTAATAATTTTTATAACAAATTTAATTACTTTTGTAATGAAATTAGTTTGAGATTAATTTGTAATAATAATATTTTTATACCTTTTAGCGTCGAAATATTCGACGCTAAAGGTAATAAAATGATATATATTTTTTAATATTATATCACATTTAGCGTCGAATATTTCGACGCTAAAGGTCAACTTTTTGGCGTCGAAATTATTCGTCGCCAAATACATGTTTTAACGTCGAAATATTTTTGACGCAAAATATTGTACTTTAGCGTCGAAATTTTTTATTTCGACGTTATTTGTCTTTCTCGTCCAAGTTTTAACGTCGAAAATTAGCGTCGAAAATTTTCGACGCTAATAACTTTTAGCGTCAAAAATTTGTACTTTAGCGTCGAAAAATTTCGACGCTAAAGACCCTTTTTTGTAGTGACGTAAGCGCACGTATCGCTGAAGTAATACAGTGACAAAATGTCGGATATCGTACCCACATGGACTTATTATTTCTCTTATTAATACTAAGTTTTAAAAACTAATTATAACAAAATTGACATTACATATTAATTTCAAACTAAATTTCATTACAAAAGTATTTAAATTTTTAGAAAACATAAGAACATCATTACAAATTTGTTATAAAATATTATAACAATGATATAGTTATTAATATAAAAATAAAATTATAAAATTTATCACAACAAAAGACATAAAATAATAAACAAAATGATAAAATATAATTTTCTATATATTTTCTTCATCTTCACTTTCGTATTCTTCATCTTCACTTTCATTTGTTTTTCATTTTCTTCATCATCTTCATTTCCACCATTTCTTTATCTTCATATTCCCCTATAAAAAAAAAAAAAAACATTGGATGTTAACATAAAATACAAAAAATGAAACAAAACCCTCAAGGAAAAAAGAATTTTAGAGAGGAAATAAGAGTATGAGAGAAAGAAAGTGAGAATATGAGAAATGAAAGAGTAAATGAATTTATAGGAAAAAAATAACATTTAGCGACGAAAGCCTATTTCATCGTTAAAGGTCCTCAAATAGCGGGAATTATTTTCTCCAAAATTTTGATCTTTAGCGTCAAATTTTTGACTTTTAGCATCAAAAATTCATCGCTAAATGTCAAAAAATTTAAATTTAAATTTATAAGGCGATAAATTCAAATTTTAGAAAGCGGAAAATTTAAATTTACCCTTTAGCGTCAAAATTAAAATTCGACGCTAAAAATTTATGATTTAACGTCGAATTAAATTGTTCGACGCCAAATGATATTATTATTTTTTAAATATTTAAAAAAAAAAACTCCCATCTTCTAAAATTATATTTAAATTTTTGACATTTAGCCTCAAATTTAAATTTCGACACTAAAGATATACCTTTTAGCGTCGAACAAATCTTTTGATGCTAAAGGGTCAACCCTTTTATTATCGAATTCAAATTTTGACGCTAAATGGTTAACCCCTTTAGTGTCGAATTTTAATTTTGATGCTAAAGGTTCTATTTCGACGCTAAAGGGTCTACCCTTTAGCGTCGAAGAAATATTTCGACGCTAAAGGTCTACTCTTTAGCGTCGAACGAATCTTTCGATGCTTAAGGGTAAAGGTTTGGACACTAAAGGTCCATTTTCTTGTAGTGAACCCTAGATTTAATGAAATAACTACTCATAATATTCAATAAATACAAGCTAATCATTATTACAACCAAGAACTCATAAAAGATAAAGCTAGAAAGAAAATGGAAGAAATAAATTCTCGTTTGCAGTCTTTGGCTTCTAACTCCATTTCAGTTTATGCACTTGTTCTTGCCTTACTCTGGGCGTTCTTCTATGCTCTGAGACTCCAAAATATGTTATATGGCTTCTCCTTTAGGTTTTGAGATGAATTATTGCTTATATAGGAAGTTCTGGGGGTCTTTCCTATTTAAAAATCAGATTCAAGGTGAATTTTGGGTTGAAATTCCGGACGCGTCGCAACGCGCAACTCATCATTATAAACGCATCGCAACACTAATTCCATGGCATCGCGACGCGCCAATTTGCCAAAGAGGCCATTGTTTTCTATCTCAACTTTACTCTTTGGCGCGTTTAGAGGCGATCCCAACGTCGGGACCGCGTTTTGACTCCAAAATTAACCCTAATTTACTATGTATCTTGTTGTTTTCATTCCTAATTGAATCCATTGAGTCGTGATATTATTTTGACATGCAAAACGCACCAAAACACATCAATTCGCTCATATAACTCGATATCACCCATAAAATATTAAGATAAATGGGCGAAAAAATATGTATATTTTAACCGCTCATCAATGAATCCAAATGATAATTCACTAGCTCATACTTCATTTAATTAACAAAAATATTCTCCAATGTAATCTCAATTTTGATAACAGTTTACCACTTAATTTGGAAAATTTCCCGAATGCAATGGTACAAAGTCACAATACTACAACTAAACAATATCTTAACACACGTGTTAAAATATTAAAAAATTATCAAATAAATGATAGTTATATTTAATATAACTACACATATTATATATTTATTAGTTGGTGGTGTCATGTTACTCATACCTCATTTGTATCAAAAATTTACTCCTTATTGGAGAAATAATTTTTTGTATTACCTTTATATGTGTGGCATGGTAACACTAATCAATAAATTATATATAATATGTGAAGTTATATTAAATATATTTATCATTTATTTAATTATTTTTTACTATTTTAACACGTCACCTATATCTCATTTGTATATATATAAAAAAAAAATTACTCCTTAATTGAAGGATTAATTTTTTTGTACTACTTACCACTAATCAATAAATATATAACATGTAGAATTATATTAAATATATAATTATCATTTATTTAATTATTTTTAATTATTTTAACACGTGTAGTAAGATATTATTACGATGTTACATATGTGACGTGGTAGCACCGTTTTAGAGTAGAATTTTTCTAATTGAAGACCCTCGATATGAAGGGTCCTAAGTATTTACATTATATGGACCGCGCCTTACAATTAGAATCTCAACTCTTGGAATTTCTCACTCGGTTTTATTTATGAGAAGCTACTAAGAAATTATCAACAGCGGTGAATAATGAACCACAAGAAGACTTGTAACCTACAGGCGAAATTGCCCACATGGTTTTCACATCTTCAACAAAGTTTCATATACACTTTTGTAACTTTGATTTGAAAAATTATACTCTTTTATAATATGCGGCGAAAAATTAATAATTTAAAAATATTGTAATAATTTTATACTTTCATTATTTTCAGAATATGAAATTGATAATTTCCCTTGAATAAACAAAAGCACAAATTATAAACATAAGTTGTTGTTGTGTAATGGTAACTCAATTCTCTAATCATGTGAAGCGGGATTTATACAGCTAACTTTCAGTTAAGAGATTTTACCAATAGAACTCTCATCATCTGTGCATTTATTATATTGTACAAAAAAAAAATTACTTACATATGCATTTTTATTTAATAACTATCAACTAGAATTGAGTAAAAAAAATATATTAATATAAATGAATGAGAGCGGATATAAATAAAAATATCCCAAATTTGACGACATCTTATCCGATGTCATCCCCAGAGTCAAGACAAAAAGTAAATTCGAAAATTGATAGATATGGGTCGGCCGCCCATACCTCAAAATGGAGTAAATCTTTGGTGCAACAGTGGTATGGATGACGTGGTACCACCAACCAATTAAAAAATAATATATTTAATTTTTTTCCTATTTTTTAGTTGTTTTTTTGACTTTTTAGCACGCGTGGCAAATGATGATTGACTTGTTGTATGGATGACGTGGTACCACTGTTGCACCAAAGATTTTCTCCTCAAAATGGGAGGAAAAAAAAAATCAATCTATTTACAGTGAATTAGATACTTCACACCAGATAAATTCAAATCGATCGTTAGATTAACTTTGAAATTCAAACATCTCTAGTACTAGTAGTGTCCAGGGCCTCCTACTAAAATGACCTTTTAAAATGCTTTTACATCATTACATGCATGTATATGGATTGCATGATGTAAGATTTTTTTTTTTTTTTTTTTTTTTTTTGGAAATGATGGAAACCCCGTCACCAAACCACCCATTCTGGGCCGCGGCGCAGGTAAAACCACCGGCTGTCCCAGACTCTTACAAGAAGTGCACCCCCTGGATTCGAATCCAGAACCTCAATGTGAGATCCTGAACCCTACACCACCAAGCCACACCCCTTGGGGAGTGCATGATGTAAGATGTTAATTATAAAGTGTTGTAAATTTAATTTGATATGTATCACTCAATCAAAATCTTAATTATAAAATATGAACATGGAACTTGAGAAATAAGAAAAACTTAGAAATGCGTTGAAGAAAATAATTATCTTAAACCAAGCAAAGATGTCTCTCTGTCTTTAAGAATTTATTAACCTCGCCTCGGTACTCTACTGATTGTTTTGTAGCTAACGTTCTCTCAGGATTTTTGACAACTTCTTGATTTAGGGGCACTCCTTGAATCAAAAACACGAACTTGAACAAAATAGTGGAACTCTCTCAATATATAAGAACTTTAGACTTTCTAATATAACTTTCTATATGAGAATTAATTGAGTAAATTGAATGAATAAAATAAGAACTCTATGCCTTTATTTATAGACATGGACATGTATCCTTATGTCAGAGTGTACACCCCTTTCGGAGTCATGACCCTCCAATGAGACCTTTCAACTGTAATGGTCATATCATTTCCTAAAAAAAATTAATGTCTATTAATTCCTATATATTTGCATGCACATTTTTATATTTAGGAAATTTACTACATAAGAGTCTGAGACAGTCGGAGGTTTTACATGCTCCGCTTAGACCCGGAAGGGGTGATTTGAAGGTGGAGTTTCCAACGATTTCAAAAATATATATATATATATGGATTGCATGACGTAAAAGCTTATCGCACACACGCGCAAGCTACAGAGAAATTTTCTAAAGCTAATTATTCTGAACCAAACAAGAAGTATTATAAATATAGAGATTCACATCTTCAGCAAAGAATTAACAAAGCAAAGCAATTCTTAAAAAGAGCTAGCTTGAATCATCATCTCCAACAAAACCATACCATGAAGGTATCAATATTTGTAATTGATCTTAGCTTACATGCACGAACTGGAAATGGGAAACTGACGTCTGTTACTTTCTCTTTTTCTTTTTGTTGATATTGAAGCAAAAGGCTGTGATCAAATTCTCCTTGAATTGCTGCAGGTCTAGTTCTAAGGCTTTGAAAACCGCCGTCAGCGTTTCAGGTTACCAAACACTTTAGCTGTTGCATTGTATTTTTCAAGTTAATCAAGTGATATTATCATTCTTCCGCCTTTAAGTTTGGCAAAAACATTTAGTTAAACTCAAGAACTTTCAAAATGTATTAATTTTTATCTTAACTTGTTAGCTGGAACAGAAACACAACAGTTACAAACACATATATAAAATTTATGCTTTTACTTAAATATATATATATTTATATTTATACAGGAGTGGAATCGGCGAAGTTAAAAGGAGAGGACAAAAGCGAGATAGAGGTTATCGGAGATGGAATGGACGCGGTTGTTCTGACAATTAAGATTAGAAAGAAGGTCGGATATGCTCAGCTTGTGAGTGTCGTGTTGTGAATAAACACACACTAATAGAGGTGAATTGAGAGAAAACTCTTCTTTTATATATACCCACAAAAGAATTACAAAGCTTACAACACAAGCTTTACAAAAAACTCTCAAACACTTTACTCTCTATCTTTCCTCACGTTTTTGGGATGCTAATAACAATGGTTTGGGGCTCCTTATATATTGCTCAAACCGCGTGAACAGTGTCACGCGGTTTGAGCAAGCTGTCACCAAGCTTGCAATGGTTGGCATGGCTGGCAAAGATCAAATCATGCTTTCGGTGCATGATTTGATCATTTGCTGTCTTCAACAAATCTCCCCCTCGGTGAAGATTTCCCAAAATCTGAGCCGACCATCATCATCCAAACCGGATCCTCCCCTGGCTGCATCTGTATGACTGCCTACGTACCCTGAGTTTGGATCAAGCCAATCGTAGTTCTATGTATCTCCCCACTCTGACTATGTGGAGAGTTTTGTCATCCCGGCTATGGCACGACAGATTTCAAGCTTCTCCTTCGGTAAAACCTTGGTGAACATATCGGCACCGTTGTCGTCGGTGTGAATTTTCCTGAGTTCTAACAGCCTTGAGCTCAGGACGTCCCGTATCCAGTGATACCTCACATCGATATGTTTTGACCTCGAATGAAATGTGGAATTTTTACCGAGATAGATAGCACTCTGGCTATCGCAGTACAAAATATACTTCTCCTGCTTTAAACCCAATTCCTTGACGAATGTCTTCATCCACAGCAATTCCTTGCAAGCTTCCGTCGCTGCAATGAATTCCGCCTCTATTGTAGAAAGTGCAACACACCTCTGCAACCTCGACTGCCATGCCACAGCTCCTCCTGAGAGAGTAATCAGATACCCCGAAGTAGACTTTCGGGTATCCACATCTCCTGCCATATCTAAATCGGTGTAGCCCATCAACACTGGTTTGTCGCTGCTTCCAAAACATAACCTCATCTTGGAAGTGCCTCGAAGATACCGCATAATCCATTTGACGGCGTTCCAGTGTTCCCATCCTGGGTTTGACATAAACCGGCTGACCAATCCAACTGCGTGTGCTAAGTCTGGCCTCGTGCACACCATGGCATACATAAGACTTCCCACTGCTGAGGTGTATGGAACCTGTTTCATTTCCTCATTCCCTGTCTCAGTAGAGGGACTCTGTTGCGTACTCAATCTAAAGTGGGTAGCAAGAGGAGTGCTAACCGCTTTAGCCTTGTCCATCTGGAATCTCTGAAGTACTTTCTCGATGTACTCCTCCTGTGACAAGTATAACCTCCTGGCTTTCCGATCACGGCCGATCCTGATGCCAAGAATTTGTTTAGCTCGCCCCAAGTCTTTCATCTCAAAAGACTTACTCAGTTGCTGCTTCAAATTATCAATCCTCGATTGATTCCTGCCAACTATCAACATATCATCTACATATAACAGTAAGATGATAAAATCATCGTCAGAAAACTTCTGAACGAAAACACAATGGTCTGAAGTGGTCTTCTTGTATCCCTGCTCCCCCATAACTGACTCGAACTTCACGTACCACTGTCTCGGTGCCTGTTTCAAACTGTAGAGGCTTTTCCTGAGTCTGCACACATAGTCCTCTTTCCCGCTGACTCTGAAGCCTTCTGGTTGCTCCATGTAAATTTCTTCTTCCAGATCCCCGTGAAGAAATGCGGTCTTGACATCCATCTGCTCAACTTCCAGGTCGAGGCTTGCTGCTAAGCTGAGTACCACTCTGATGGATGACATCTTCACAACTGGAGAGAAGATTTCATCGAAGTCAATGCCTTTCCTCTGATTGAATCCCTTGACAACTAGTCTGGCTTTGTACCGGGGTTGTGAAGTGTGCTCCTGTTGCTTCACCCTGTACACCCATTTGTTCTTCAAAGCCCATTTGCCTCTTGGAAATTTCACCAACTCAAAAGTATGATTGTCATGCAAAGATTTCATCTCATCTTGCATGGCTTCCTCCCACTTTTCTCTGTCCTCTGTTTCCACAGCCTCCTGATAGCTCTCGGGTTCTCCCCCGTCAGTAAGCAGCACATACTCATATGCAGAGTATTTGGTTGAAGGTCGCCTCTCTCTGTCAGACCTTCTTTGTGGAACTGTTGGTGGAACTTCTGGTACTGGTGGTTGATCATGATCATCATCTCTGGGAGCTTCATCACCTGTACCCTCATGTCTGGGAACCTCATCTTCAACTCGTACTGGCACCGGTGTATGAGGTTCTGGATTCACATTTCTGTATTGCTGGGGCATTGTCTTCATATCCTTTCTGATATCTTCTATGGTCTGGTCTTCAACAAAGACAACATCTCGGCTTCTGACAATCTTCTTCTCCACAGGATCATAGAGTTTGTAGCCGAAATCATCCTGACCATAGCCAATAAAGACACACTGTCGCGTCTTCGCATCAAGCTTGGATCTCTCATCCTTTGGGATGTGTACAAAAGCTTTGCACCCAAAGACATGCAAGTGTTCGTATGACACTTCTTTACCTGTCCAGGCTTGGTTAGGAACATTACCTTTCAGTGCGACCGCTGGGGACATGTTCAAAACATGAACTGTTGTGATGAGTGCCTCCCCCCAAAATGTCTTCGGCAGCTTGGCTTGTGACAGCAAGCTTCTGATCCTCTCGCACAAGGTTCTGTTCATCCTCTCAGCTAGGCCATTCAGCTGAGGTGTCTTCGGAGGTGTCGTTTGATGTCTGATTCCTTGCGTCTTGCAGTACTGATCAAACGGATCTCTGTATTCTCCACCGTTGTCTGTTCTGATGCACTTCAGTTTCTTGCCGATTTCTCTCTCCACCAAAGCATGAAACTCCTTGAACACTCCTAGCACTTGATCTTTTCTCTTCAAGGTGTATGCCCAAATCTTCCTTGAATGATCATCAATAAATGTCACAAAATACAGTGACCCTCCGAGTGTTCGTATCTGCATCGGACCGCATACATCTGAATGTATGAGATCTAGTACCTCCGATTTCCGTTGAGGCGGGGAGCTCTGGAAGGATACTCTGTTCTGCTTTCCAGCCATGCAGTGTTCACACTTCCGTAAGTGTGAGTTCTTCAGTTCCGGAAGAACATTCCGCCTGCGTAGTATCTCCATCCCTATTTGGCTCATGTGACCAAGCTTTTTGTGCCATAGCTCGGCTGCCTCATTACTATTAACTGTATTTATGCTACTATTTGAAAGCTTAGCATGCATCAAATACAGAGTTGAATCTTTCTTACCTCGTGCCACGACCATTGACCCTTTAGTGAGCTTCCAGCATCCATCACTAAAGGTGCTGCAGAAACCTTCATCATCCAGCTTGCCTGTTGAGATCAGGTTTAACCGGATATCTGGGATGTGCTTGACTCCCTTCAACACTAGCCTTGTCCCGTTCTCTGTTTCAAGGCAGATGTCTCCAATACCGACGGCTTTGGACTGTCCGTCATTCCCCATCCTTACAGCACCGTAGTCCCCTGGTGTGTAAGATGAAAAGAAGTCTCTGCGAGATGTGGCGTGTATGGATGTGCCACTATCTATCACCCAACTGGTCTCGTGGCTGGCAAGATTCACAACATTTTCTTCATACATTATGCAGAAGTCTTTGGAGGTTTTCTCGGTGGTTGTAGCAACTCTTTCTTGATTAGAGTCACCATCTCTCCTTGACTGCTCGTTCTTCAGTTTGTAGCAATCCCGCTTCATATGGCATTTCTTCTTACAGTGATAGCACCCAATATCCCTCGTTCTTGATTTCCCTCGGTTCTTGTCTGATCTCCCTGGGCCTCGGCTTTTACTCCTCCCCCTTCTGGTGTTCTTTTCTGTCACTAGAGCTTCTGAGGGTGAGGCTGATGCTGACTCCTGCATTCTCGTCCTCTTTTCTTCCTCGAAGATCCTGGTCTTTGCCATCTCCATAGTGACTTTCCCATCTGCGACTGAATTTATCACCGTAGATCTGAACGTTTCCCAAGATTCTGGTAACGTATTAAAGAGTATTAAACCATTTACCTCATCTCCGAAGTCTATGCCCAATCCAGACAATTCCTTCATTGTTCCGAGGAAATCGTTGATATGGTCCGCCACAGCTGTACCCTCCTGGTATTTCAAACCCATCATCTTCTTGATGTAGTACAGCTTGTTGTTGCCAGTCTTTGCTCGAAAAAGCTCCTCCAGCTTTCTCCATAAGACACGTGCATTTGTCTCTTCACTGACATGGTTCACGATACTGTCGTCGATCCACTGACGAATAGTACTGCATGTTTTCTGGTGAAGATTAGCCCACTTTCCATCGGTCATTCCTTCTGGTTTCTCCTCCAGAAATACCGATCCATCATAGTCCTTCACATACAGAAGGTCTTTCATCCTTCCTCTCCATGTGAAATAATTGGTACTGGTTAACAAAACCATTTTTCCGTTGCTCCCCTCCATCATAAAAATTCTAAGCAGAATTTCAAAAAACGGACCTCACCGTTGCGTCCGGAATGGTCGAAAATGGTGGAAATGACACTTCGTTTGTCAAAATCCGACACAGGGACCAAATTACAAATTCCAGAAATTACAGGGGTCAAAGTGCAATTTCCGAAAGTTCAGGGGCCAAAGTGCAATTACGGAAAAGTTCGGGGACTAAATTGCAATTTACAAAAAGTTCAGGGACTAAATTGTAAATATGTGAAAGTATAGGGGCTAAACTGTAATTTTCAGAAAGTTCAGGGACCTATCTGAAATTTACCAGGCACCGCTGACGTGGCAGCTGACTGGGCTGCTGACTGTGCGCTGACGTGGTGCTGACTGGGCGCTGACTGGGCGACACGTGGCGCTGACTGGACCGCTGACGTGGCAGTCGTCTTCTTCCTCAGGTTGGCGCGTGCAGGAGCGTGTGTGCGCGTGGAGCGCGTGAGTAACCCTCTGTCTGGCGCGTGCGGCGCGTGCGGCGTCTCTGGACCTCCGATCGATCGCCGGAAAATACCACCGTGCTCGTCTCTCCGTGAAAAGTCCGATGATATGCTCAAAATCGATTTTTGACAACTTTGGTCGGAATCGATTTTCCGAACCGAAACTTCGTTTCCGAATTTCGGGATCCCTCCGTGGAACCGTATCTCTGATACCACTTGTTGTGAATAAACACACACTAATAGAGGTGAATTAAGAGAAAACTCTTCTTTTATATATACCCACAAAAGAATTACAAAGCTTACAACACAAGCTTTACAAAAAACTCTCAAACACTTTACTCTCTATCTTTCCTCACGTTTTTGGGATGCTAATAACAATGGTTTGGGGCTCCTTATATATTGCTCAAACCGCGTGCTACAGTAACACGCGGTTTGGCAAGGCTGGCAGTTGCTGGCTTCAAGCTTCTTTCATTGCTTGCTGGATTCTTGCCAACTTGATGTCCAAATCAAGCTTTCGGTGGAAATGTCTTCATGCAGCATGTGGGCTGCTTGCTGTTTCCAACATGTCGGCCCCGTCAGCGACGGAGGCGAGAAGAAACAAGAGCCAAAGCCAAACAAACCTGAAGAAAAAGTTCAGCCAAGTCAACATTTCTTGCCTTGTCAAGATAAGGGAGTGGCTGTGCCTCACTATGACTACCATGTATTTGCGGTTGATCGACAACCTGAATGCTGTTCAATCATGTAAAAGACAAAACAGCATTTGAAAAATTAAATAATTGTACTGCACTCTGCAGTTTGTTGTCGATCGATGAATAAAAATCATGGAAATTAGATTGAATTTGATAAAGAATATGGTACTGAAAATATAAATTAAGGTATAATTGTGGAATAAAAAATAGCATATAAAAATAATTTCATGTTATGAAATTATAATTTTATACGAATATAAACTAACATTAATTATACTAGTTATAAGTTCACCTTACACACTCCACCAAATGGTATTGATAGCAAGTTGAATTGCAGGTGTTTTCCTATTAATTTCCATTAATGCACGTGTGGAAAAAGATTATAAGAACTTTAAGGCCCTGCTCTGTATCATTTTTGAATTTCCTTTTCTCTTTTTTCAATTCAGAAAATATAAATTATGGGTTTGCTAATGAATCTTAAAAAATATTTTTGAAAATGCAAAATTCATTCTCTATTTTTAATTTTAAAAAAAAGAAATTATTTTTCTATAATAAATCCTTCAAATTTAATAATAATAATAATAATAATAATAATAATAATAATAATAATAATAATAATAATAATAATAATAATAATAATAATAATAATTGTAACATCCCCCTCCAGGTGATGCTACCGGCAGGGAATATGCCTATGACTATGAATAACACTATTATTCCCATTTCAAACATAAACTCATGCATATGGACCATCGCCCCAATCAATAATACAAAAATGCATCTCAATGTTCATAACTCAATAACATTAAACTTATACTCTTTACATGGACATTTCTAACTCATACATATACAAAATTTACTAATAATACACCTGATGCATGACTTTACTCTGACTTTGACTGAACTCGGTATCTGACTTGACCCGGTGGACTCAACACCCTAGTGACTGCTATCAGTATCCATCCTCTTGAGCTCGTCCTCCGAGTAACCTGCAAAACAAAAACACTGGGAGTGGGGGAGGTTAAATTGTTTGAACAATCTAGTGAGTGAATAGTTTAAATTAGGTACTAAAATGCTCTTTGAAAACTCATGGCTCTAAAACCAACTTTTTATCTCAAGAAATCATCTTTATGAAATTTCTTTCTTTATCTGAAAATAATTCTCTTTCTGAAGAACTACTTTGGGTCTATAAATCTCTAAAATTCTCATTAAACAGTTTCTTATGAAAACTCTTTCTTAAAATCATATTTTATGTAAGTGTGTCTCTGAAAATCCATATCTGAAAAATTTATTTCTAAGAAATCTGTATCTGTAAATTTGTATTTGAAAATCTGAATATTTGGTGTATGGGGGTGTTACGTATCGTCGTCCTCCCCATAAGCAAAATCTGACGCTTGGGAGCGTCCCTCCGTACACAAATATTTGGTGGTATTGGGGCGTTACGTATCGCCGTCCCCTAAGCCACAAATCTGGAGCCGAGTTGATGATCTATGCTACCATCCTAACTAAAAATTTACGATCTAGGGACATCAGTCATCCCTAGTCCCAAACTGTGTGCGCACACGATATCTGTATCCGTCAATTTCATAGCTGTACAAATTTACATCTTAGGTGGGTTTTTCCCCATGCCCCCAAAATCACAAACTCATGCATTTAATCTCAAAACATTTCTCATTCAAAACAGAATTGAAAGTAAACTTAGCTAACGCCCTAAATGCTAAAAAATAAGTCTTAATTTAAAACAAATCAGTAAATATCGATTTAAGAAAATGGTCCACTCACAGATTCAGAATCTGGCTGGTACTATACCACTTCGTCGAAAGGAATTGCGGTTCTTGTCAATAATCTATAATTGATAAACTAAATTATTATACAAGTCACGAATTATGCTTGCAACATAATGTAATGCGTGTATATGCGTTGATACGAACCCCTAAGGTGGCTTTTAACACCATAAGATGAAATTAGAATTTCTAAAATTATTTTTAAAAAAACTAATCACGCATCGTGACACTGGCCCAAGGGCGTCACGACGATCACCCAAGTGGCTGAGATAGTGTGCATATGATGGTTCCACGTCGCGACACTAGGGTATGAGCGTCGTGACTCCCACACGCGTCGCGACACCAAGTGCTGCGCGTTACGACGCCTACCAACCAGAACAAAGCAGTGAGCTTTCTCTGTTATCTGCGTCGTGAATCTAGGCCTTTGGCGTCACGATGCTCACACGACATCATTGAGACATAGAGCAACTTTCCAGTATGCGTCGCGACGCTAGCTTGATTTCAGGACCTAACATCAAATTTCCAATTCCATTCTCAAGTTTACAACAACACACTAGTTAATACAGTCACAAGTCTACAATTCATCATCAACAAACTCGTCTAATATCATCTCTACAACCATCCCCTAGACCCTAACCTAGTTCAAAATCTAGGGATTTCATAATTTCGGGGTTTTATAAAACTTTACTTTTTTTTAACTTAATAATCACTTATGCATCATCAAACTCAAGCCAACAACACCCCTTAGTCATCAAATCATCAAATTGTCATCATTTCAAGTTTGGGTTAAATTTTTCCATACCTTGCATCAATTTTTTTCTTCACAACTAGAGCCTCCAAGCTCCATTTTCTTCTTTGTGAGCTTGATTTGGGTTGTATTCTCTCCATTCTCTTTCCAATTTCTTGTAAACTTGCAAATCTCTCTCTCTTTCTTCTTCTTCTTCTTCTCCTTTCATGTTTTCCTCTTTCTCCCAATATTGGAGATGCTTGAATAGTGTCGCCATTATATTCTAGGGGATAATTACAAAAGATTTAAATGAAGAAATTTTGAGAATTCTCTAAATTAGTCCCCATATACTATTCATCTGAATTTTTGATCTATATTTTTGACATATTTCTTATCTGAATTTGGAAACATACTCAATGCGGAAGTTGTAGATCTCGATCTTAGCTTTCTGAAGATATAAAGATCATAAAAATCGGAGTTCATATGAAAAATTTTGGCCCAAATACCAGGGATTGTCCAGATTTAATCTTGAAATGAATTTCGTATCGAAACTGTAAAAAATTTGGCGAATGTTCAAAAAGTCATTTCATGAGTGTATACATGTTCGAACATTATTTATATCATGTATCATACGTCCCATAACATAATAGTCGTCAGGATTATCGGGGTGTTACAATAATAATAATAATAATAATAATAATAATAATAATAATAATAATGTAATTATTTTAAAATCATAATTAATAAATTATTTATTACTATAATAACAATTAAGTATTAATTATTAATATAATAATTAACATAATAACAACGTATATGTAATATTAAATAAAATAATAATAATAATAATTAATAAATAATAATAGCAATAATAATAATATAAAATAATAAATTTTTATATAATAATAAACTAGTAATATAATAATAATAATAATAATAATAATAGTAATAGTAATTTAATAATACCAATAAAATAATAATAATTTGTAATTAATATTAACTAGCACATGGCCCACACTTTATCCGGGTTGAACATATATTTCAGGTATTAATATTGTAAATGCACCAGAACTTATTGGTTTTACAGTCTGGATAAGATAATTAATTTACTTACACTTAATATTTATGTCTCATTCATTTCTCTCCGTTCTCAAATAATATTTCTAATTCACTACGCAATAGTTAATAGTCACGGTTTGGATCATAAAGCATAGTAAATAATAAAAAATTCTTGAAATAAAAAAAAAATCTTATATACATAATTCAAAATAAAATAACAAATAACAATAGACTCGAAATCCAAAAAATTGGCTAGGTTTTGTGGGCGACTACTATCTAGATTTCTTATTTTAATAGGAGATTATATTTTTATATTGTAATATGTTTTCTATTTTTATAATTTATATATTAATTTTATAATTTAATAATAAAAATATTAATTGTAAATATTAAGTGTCACATATTTTTTTATTTTAATAGAAGATTATAATATATCTTCTTATTATAATATGTAATAACAAAATTAATTGCAGAGATTAAGTGTCATGTGACATAATGAGAATGTTTAAAAACGTTTAACTGATATATGTATATATATATATATATATATTCTTTATCGGATTATTTGTGATATTATTAAAAAATTAATCAGATAGTATAATATATTTTATTGTTATAATAAGGTTCTTATTTAATAGATTTATTAATTTAATTTTATAATTTAATAATATTTTTAATTGCAATAGGATAATATAATATGTTTTGTTATTATGATACTGTTCTTGTAAATAATAATATGTATTTCTATTGTAATGATTTTTTTTATTTTTCTTATTTTAATATGTTTCTTATTTTAACATTTTTACTATTTTAAGAATTCTTATTATAAAAGGTATATTTAAATTAAATAAATAACAGAGACTTCTTATTTTAATATGTTTATTATTTTAAGAATTCTTATCAAGTTTATTATTTTAAAATGTTTATTATATTAAGACTTTTTATCTAATTATGTTTCTTATTTTAATAGGTTTATTATTTTAAAACTTCTTATCTTTTTTTTTTAAGACAGGTTTAAATTAAATAATAAATAATAGATTTTCTAGGTGGTATCACATGAAGCGTTGAGGAACTAGAAATATGTAATATCTCGAGTTTTTCGAAGCACTGTTGGAATATTTTCGAATTAAAGATAAGGATTTGGAACGATATGGTAATCGAAAATCGGAGTTTATGTGTTGGAAAATAGTTCGAAATTTTTTTAATGAAGTTTCGTCGTGTTGGAAAATCACGGTTTCGTTAACCGGTTACGCAATTTCTGATTTTATCATTCTACACGTAAAAGTTTCTTATTTCGACTATAAAACTTTCAAACAAACTTCGATTTGGCTGATTCTTGAACCATCAGACTCTTTTTCCCGAGACGAATAACTTTCACATTGAACACTTTTTGAAATTAACATCAGAAAGGCTTCAAAAATGCAAAATTATAGAAAGTTCTAAGGTAGGGACCTAATTGTAAATTTTTGGGGGCCAAATGTAAATTTCAGAAACTTTATTATAAATACCCATAGTTATCAAGAATTGCCAATGGAAAAACCAACTCAAATCCTCACATGCCCCCAACATCCAAACACACATATGGGTTGCTGGTCGCGCCAGTGGCCTGCCAGCGCAACCGACCAGAGAAGAAGATTTGGATGAATAGTGACCCATGATGAACATTAATTCTGATCAAAATTTCATCGATTCTAGCGCATATGTGAGATCTTTTAGAGTCCGTATATGGCCTCAAAATCTCGGTAAGACCTCATGATAAAAATCCACAAATTTCAAATTTTCTGTTAAATGTTCAAATGCATCCAGTAGTTTTGTAGAGTAGCGTAATGATATAAATTAAATTTTTTGAGTATTGGTATATAGAATATGAGTATTTGGTAAAATCTGAGTGAAAATGGAACGAGTTTGCTCGATCCGATAGAATATGTAAGTTTTGGGTAAAAATGGATTTTTATGTATAAAGATGTGTTTTGGTTTTTATGATAGTAATGAGTAATTATGATATTATGAACATGTTTGGATAAATTCAGGAAGGTTCCAAGGGTTCGAGACCATTCCGTAGCGTTTACGAAAACTTTTTCGGAAGATTTTCCAAAAAACGCGTAAACCGAGAATTTAAGTTAACTGATCACTTGGAATAGTTTGTAACAATGTTTTAAGGTTACTGAAACTGAAAGAATTGAAAATGGACTTGATTTGGTTATATCGGAAAGATCCAGGATTTTATCGTAGTTTAGTCGAGAACTTCGTAAGTTATGTTTCTAACGGTTTTTCGCTATTTATTTTAGCAGATTTGACTAGAACATGGAGTGCTCGCGAAGCCAGGTAAGTAACCCATGCGATGAGAACTTGAATTTTATATATATATATATATATATATATATATATATATATATATATATATATATATATATATAAAGAAGATTAACATGTTAGGATAAAAATGGGGATAGTTATGAGGTGACTTTTGGTACGAAGTACGAGATTAAGTATGGTTATGATAATCAACCACCACAGGTATGGATTTTTATAATGTTATGATATGAAGTGAAATGGTTAATGACATTGATGGCTATTGATTTATATAATAGTATGAACATGTAATAGTATGTATGTGTAAATGTAAATGAAAAAGTATATGTATAAGCATAGGTATACATATTTGAATATGCATTAGATGATAAGTATGATTTGAGTGTATAAGATCGAAAAAGAGAACAATTTATGTTATATAAATTTGTTTTAGCATGTGAAGCTGTGCGTTATTGGAGTTAGTTTGTTATTGACTAGTGCATACGATATAGCTATATAGAGGTTGGGTTGGTATAAGCTAAGCTTTTCTTTAGCAATAGAAGTACATGATGGATAGGGTACGTATATGAAAAGAAATGTATATTTGGTAAGACATTGTATCAATGTCTTCAGATAATAATTCTGAAATGGATTATATTTAATTGATAAGGAAAATATATGAGGACTGTTAAAGGCTATGGTATTTGAATTCGAAGTAATGTGTTTATTCGTATGCTTGATGTATGTAAAGCAGTATTTGATATATATGTACGTGTGTATAAGAAATCGTACGATAGTTTGTGTTGTGTGATATGTGCGCATTTGTGTTTTTGAGTTATGTGTTCTTTGATGTGTTGACTGCTGTGAATGTTTCGTTGTCTGTTATACGATGCTTGTATATATGTTTGAGTGCATGGGTATGTATGATATAATCCGTGAGATGTATGGATCGTGTGTATTTTTGAGGGATGGGTGAATGACCGGGAAACTGGTACGGGTATAAGATATTATGAAATATGTTTGTTATGTTCATTATCATATGTACGTATATTGTGAAAGAGACTAAAATTTTTGTAAGATTGAGTTACTAGGCATGTATCTAAGCAAAAATTTTAAAATTTGGGTTTGATGAAAGGAAGAGAAGTAAACTATGGTTTTTGTATTGATACGTGTGAGTGCGATAAGTCACGAATGTTAAACTATCATAAAATTATCGAAATAAATAAAGTTCTTTTGACTTACCGATTTGATGATATTTCAAAGAGGTTTAATCGTGATAAAGTGTAAACATGTAACTTCATGATTTATACAATTAGAACAGATTTGATGTTAAGTAAGTACTTTGTGATATTTGAAGTTTTGCTTCATATGTTTTGGGATGTTGCATAATCGATATATATATATATATATATATATATATAGCATGGAAAATTGATGCCTTTGAAATCGCATTGATTTAATAGTTCATATATATTTGGGTAGTGAATGTTATAATATGTTTGTCATATATGCTTTGGTTGTGCATGGTTACTTACTGAGTTTTAAAACTCACACCAAACCAGTTTGCTAGTTTTGTAGGTTGACTTCTAGATTGGTCAATCACATCAGCTTTGGAAGTCATTCTCGAGACGTGGATTACCCAAGCGGCAGTCACCCTCGCAAGTGTCCTGGGAAAAGTTTTAGAAGATTAGGATATCTGATTTATTATTTTATTTATCGTGCTGAGCACGTAGTTTGTATTTATAAATTAAAGTTTTATTTGTTAATGATGTTGTGGGCAGAGCCCTTGAGTGTTGATAGATGATGTGGGCACGGAGCCCTTAGGTTGTGGTTTTAATGAGTTCTGTGTGGACCTGAGGTCCTTTTATTGGTTTGATATTTTCTTAAATTACCTTTGATACTGGACTGCGATCTAGGTTATCCAGTTTTTAGGATACATCATGCCGAATTTTTGGTAGATTCAGAGGCTTATTGATGTGATCCTAGCTGCACCTGGTTCGGTCCAGACCACAATTGATCCAATCCATATACCAGTTGGACCAATTACAAGATACAAAGCTCAGAAGATCAAAGACGCTATGGCAGGCTTGGCCCAACGTCATGTAGCTGAATTGAACAAGCAGGTTCAAGACCAATTGGACTTCAAGGAAGAGGGTTCAAGAGTTATACATTTGACCCAAGTCATCGAGGAGCAGCATGGATCGAATTCGTTTGTTTAGGCTTATTTATTATTTATTTGCATGTATGGAACCAACGTGGATGACCGTTTTTATTTTTTATTTGGGTTAGTTTATTTTATTTATTTATGGGTTCAAAATGGGCTAGAAATTATGAGTTATGGGCTTTTAGTTGGTAATGGGTAGTTTATGGCTATTTTACTCTTTTGGCTCTCTTAGGGTTTGAGTATGTCATTTTTTAAACTAAAAAACAACTCTTAATGAAGCACCCTAATTTTTGTGCGTGAATAGTAATTTTTTATTGAGATCGAGAAATTTTTATCAAAGTTCAATGATTGAACAAAGACTTATCAAAGGGTTGTCATCCTTTGGCATCCAATTTGCTGGTAAAATTCATCTGAGGCTATCTCCAAGGGTTTTCAAGGACAGGTTCTTTGGGGGTCTACGGGATCTTGGATCGGGTTTCATCTTTTTCGTATCCGATTTCGTATCAATTGGTATCAAAACCAGATTTCAAGGTCTGACTTTTATCTATTTTATTTTCACTATGTCATTTTTTTTCTTTTTGTTTCGTGTTCTTGGATCTATCAATTGGCGTTGTCTTATCCTCGTTAATATTTAATTTATGTGTCATTGAAAGTCTCAAAAAAAATTCCATTTGTTCTGCCTTGTATTGTGTTCGTGTGTCTTCACCAAAAAAAAGTAGGGTTGCTGTCTAGCATAAAAAAAAAAGGGCGTATGTGATTCATAATTCTTTGGCATGTTTAAAGTGGCAGTGAATGTTTAGACTTTGTCAGTTGGTTTGTGTGAATTTTGAAACACTTAAAAAAAAATCAAATCAAATCAAAATCTAAAGCTTGACCATTGACGATTGGACAGTGACTTTACAAGCAGAAGGTATTAACGTGAGGGGAAGCAAGGTTAGTCTTTTTCCTTTTTTTTTTCTTTCTTGGCAGTATTAAAATCTGATATTTGTGAGTCTATTGTTCAAACTAAATACTGCTGAAATTATAATTATTCGGTGTTCTTGTTATCTTTCTTTCCTTAGTATTTACTGAAAGTGCATTCTAGGTCATTAAGTATTTTTGATTTTCTTGTGTTGGGGTGAAAATTGGACTTTGGTGATTGATTCGTTCTAGTGCAATCTTTATAATCTTATTTGAAAAAAAAAATTGATCTTATTTATTTTATATTTTTTTACACTCTAGTTTTAGGTTTCCTTGATCTAGTCTCGTTATTGCTTCTCGAGTCCCGTCTTCTTTTACTTAATACCTTTATTCCTTTGATTCCTTGTGGATTTTGTTGACTTTTGGACTACACACGGATTGTGCAATCCATTTATGGTTAGCATTCGGCATTGAACAAAGGTAATTATTTGAGGGGAGTGTTTGAGTGAGAGTGAAAACACGAGATCTTGTGAGGTTTTGTGAGGTTTTTTTTTATTTAATTAATTTAATTTTTCTTGTTATTACTAATTTGTTTGTTAAGTAAGATAGCAGAGAAAGATATGGACATTGATGGGAGGTTTAAAACCATGAAGCAGAATATGACTGAGTTCCGAGAGATGTTTGGAACTATGAACGCGGCGATAGAGAGGTTGTCGAGGGAGGTTACTAGTCTCCAATTCTCTAGTTTCAGAAGGAGGTTGAGGGGCCACAACAATCTAGGTAGGAACAAGCAGAACAACAACCACCTAAGGTACCTATACATGAGGTTGAGGCCGAGAATAATCTGGATGATATGGAGGAGTTGGATGAGTTCGAAGATGAGGAGGATAGGTATAGACCCGGGATAGGCAGTATGAGAGGAGATATGACTGGCGGATATAAGGTTTGATGAACGAAGAGGTTTTCAGAGAGGAGATAGAAGAGCCTATGGGGGAGAAAACATGCGATTTGGTGATAGGTTTGGAGATAGATATGGAGAGATGCATATGATGAACATAATTTTGACTACCGGAGGGAGCCTGACAAGAGAGATCATGGTATGAGAGATGATATTGATGGTGACCTAGGTAGTATCAAGATGAAAATCCCATCTTTCCATGACAGAAATGATCCAGAGGCGTACTTGGACTGGGAGAGAAAGATCGAGCTGATATTTAATTATCATAGGTATTCTGATGAGAAGAATGTGAAGCTGGCTGCAATTGAATTTACAGACTATGCGGTGATTTGGTGGGATCAGTTAGTAACTAATAAGAGGAGGAACCATGAGAGGCCAGTTGAGACTTGAGATGAGTTAAAATCTCTCATGCGTAAGAGTTTCATTCCACGCCACTATTACAGATAATTATATCAGAAGCTACAACATTTGTATCATGGGTCGAAGAGTGTTGAGGACTATCATACAGAGATGGAGGTAGCAATGATTAGGGCGAATTTGGTGGAGGATAAAGAAGCCACAATGGCTCGATTTTTAGGAGGGCTAAATAAGGAGATTGCGAGTGTAGTTGAGTTGCATCATTATGTGGAGTTGGAGGATATGCTACATATGACGATCAAAGTAGAACGACGGTTGAGGAAAAAATCTGCATCTAGATACAGTACATATGGAACTTCTGATTGGAAGGGGAAATGGCCTAGTAATGAGCGGAGAAATGAGGGTTTCAATAAGCCTAAGACTGATGGTGGTAAGGGAAAAGAAGTGGAGGCAGATAGGTTTAAGGTTAAGTCTGAAGTGGTAATTCTAAAATCCAATGAGGTAAAGTGTTTTAAGTACTTAGGTATGGGACATTATGCATCACAATGCCCCAACAAACGAACACTAATAATGAAGGATGATGGTAATATTGATTCCACAGATGAGGAAGTGGAAGATGAGATGCTTGCGTTAGAGGATGCTAATGATGATGAGGGAGCATCATACCCACTGGATAACTTGTCGTTTGTGTCTATGAGAGCATTGACAACACAGATAGTCAAGGAGGAGGCCGAGCAGCATAAAGAGAATATTTTTCATACTAGGTGTAGCGTGAATGGGAAGTCATGTAGTATGATCATAGATGGGGTAGTTGCACCAACGCGGCTACTACATCATTGGTGGCAAGATTGGGATTTTCATGTTTAGCACATCCTAAGCCATATATGTTACAGTGGCTTAATGAGTGTGGTGAGGTCAAGGTGACCAAACAGGTATTGTTGACTTTTACCATTAGACCTTACACGGATGAGGAGTTGTGTGATGTGGTACCCATGTAGGTAGGCCACATACTTTTGGGGAGGCCGTGGCAGTTCGATAGGAAGGTGATACATGATGGGTTTCGAAATAAGTATTTACTACAGCATAAGGGCAAACCCATTACATTATACCTTTTGACACCAAGACATGTCCATGATGATCAAGTCAAATTACAGTTGGAAAGAGAAAGAGAGAGAGAGAGAAGCTGCATCCTGGGGGGGTGAGAGTGATAATAGTGAGAAAATAGGATCTAAGCACGAGAGTGAGGGAAACACTGGGATTAGAACCGAAAGTAAACTTAAAGGAAAAGGGGGCTGAGGGAGAGAGTGAGAAGAAAATGAGGGTAAAAAAGAGTTTTTATCTTAGTGAGGGAGAAGTGAGGAGAGCCTACAAGCTAGAAAACTCATGTTGCTACTAGTGTATAAGACACACCATATTTTTCTTTACTTACTAACACTAACAATTCACTTCCTGTTTTCATTTCTTCTCTTTTGCAAGAATTTGAAGACGTGCTCACAGAGACATCCGTAATGGGCTCTCACCCATTCGAGGGATAGAACATCAGATTGATTTCGTGTCTGGAGTTTTCATTCCTAATAGACCCGCATATAAGAGTAATCCTGAGGAGACCAAAGAACTTTAGAGGCAAGTTGAGGAGCTGATGGAAGAAGGGTTATGTACGAGAGAGTATGAGCCCGTGTGCATTATCGATTTTATTAGTGACTAAGAAGGATTGGACATGGCGTATGTGCGTGGATTGTCGTGCCATCAATAATATCACGGTAAAGTATCGACATCTCATTCTTAGGCTAGATGATATGTTAGATGAACTACATGGATCTAAGATTTTTAGTAAAATTGACCTTAAGAGTGGATATCACCAGATTCGTATGAGAGAAGGTGACGAGTGGAAGACCGCTTTTATAACTAAGTATGGGCTATATGAGTGGTTAGTAATATCTTTCGGTTTAACAAATGCCCCTAGTACTTTTATGAGACTTATGAACCATGTGTTGCGTGCATGTATAGAGAAGTTTGTAGTGGTCTATTTTGATAAAATATTGGTATACAGTAAATCTTTAGATGAACATTTAGGTCATTTGAAAAGTGTGTTTGATATTTTAAGAAAAGAAAAATTATTTGCTAATTATAAAAAATGCACATTCTGCATGGATATAGTCATTTTTCTTGGTTTTGTAGTGACTGTAGAGGGCATGGAGGTGGATGAAGAGAAAGTTAAAGTGATTAGAGATTGGACCACACCTACTACAATGTCTGAGGTTAGAAGCTTTCATAGATTGGCGAGTTTCTATAGGTGCTTTGTGAAGGATTCAGTAGCATAGCTGCACCATTGACTGAGGTAGTCAAGAAGACTGTTGGATTTCAGTGGGGTGAAGCTTAAGAGAGTGTCTTTCAGACTCTCAAGGAAAGGTTATGCAGTGCACCAGTTCTCGCACTACCTAATTTTGAGAGCACATCTGAGATAGAGTGTGATGCAAGTGGCATAGCTATTGGGGCGGTATTGATGCAAGAGAAAAGACCTATAACGTACTTCAGTGAAAAGTTGAATGAGGCAGCTTTGAGGTACCCCACGTACGATAAGAAATTGTATGCACTTGTTCGAGCACTGGAGAATTGGCAGCATTACCTATGGCTTAAAGAGTTCGTGATACACACATATCATGAGAGTTTGAAACACCTTAAAGGGCAAGGAAAATTGAACAAGATGCATGCTAAATGGATGGAGTTTGTAGAGACATTCTCGTATGTCATTCACTACAAACAAGGTAAGGAAAATGTAGTTGCAGATGCCTTATCACGCAGGTATATTTTACTTACTTCCTTAGGTGCTAAAATGTTAGGATTTGAATTTATTAAAGAGCTTTATGCATGTGATGTGGATTTTTATGATATATATGCTGCATGTATTAAATCTGTATTTAGTAAATTCTACCAGCATGAGGGATTTCTGTTTAGAGAAAATAAATTATGCATTCCTTCTTGTAGTATGCGTGAGCTATTAGTGAGAGATTCTCATGAAGGCGGACTAATGAGACATTTTGGAATTAGTAAGACCCTAGAAACCTTAAATGAGCATTTTTATTGGCCTAGGATGAAGCGTGATGTAGAGCGAATTTGTGATCGGTGTCTCACTTGTAGAAAGGCCAAATCTAAGGTGAAGCTTCATGGATTATATACTCCATTACATGTACCTAGTGAACTGTGGGTAGATATTTCGATGGATTTTGTGTTAGGTTTACCTAGGACTAAACGAGTTAAGGATTCCATTTTTATAGTGGTTGATAGATTTAGCAAGATGGCACATTTCATTGCATGCCATAAAACTGATGATGCCACTAACGTAGCAGACTTATTCTTTAAAGAGGTAGTACGACTATATGAGATTCCTAGGAGTATAGTTTCTGATAGAGATGTTAAGTTCTTGAGTCATTTCTAGAAGGTTTTATGGGGTAAACTAAGGACTAAATTACTTTATTCTACTACGTGTCACCCTCAAATAGATGGACAAACTGAAGTGGTCAATAGGACCTTGACTCAATTGCTTCGTACCATAGTCACTAAGAATTTAAAATAATGGGAAAAGTGTTTGCCATTTTAGAGTTTGCATACAATAGGTGCATTCATTCTTCTACTTCATATTCACCTTTTAAAATTGTATATAGATTTAACCCACTAACGCAATTGGATCTATTGCCTTTGCCTGTTGAGGAAAGAGTAGGTTTAGATGGGAAAAAGAAAGCAAAATTGGTGAAACAAATACATGAGAAAGCACGTGAACACATATTATGAAAAAATGAGCAGTACATTTCTCATGCAAATAAAGGTCGTAAACGCGTGGTGTTTAAGCCTGGTGATTGGGTTTGGTTACACATGCGTAAGGAGAGGTTTCCGGCTTAATGAAGATCCAAGCTTCAACCTTGAGGAGATTGTCTTTTTCAATCGTCGAAAGGATCAATGATAATGCATATAAGCTTGATTTGCCTGGTGAGTATAATATTTCTGCTTCATTTAATGTTTCTGATTTGTCCCATTTTGATGCAGGTGTCGATTCGAGGTCGAATCCTTTTCAAGTGGGAGGGGATGATGTGATCCTAGCTGCACCTAGTTCGGTCTAGACCATAATTAATCCAATCCATGTACCAGTTGGACCAATTACAAGACACATAGCTCAGAAGATCAAAGACGCTATGGCAAGCCTGGCTCAACGTCATGTAGTTGAATTGAACAAGCAGGTTCGAGACCAGTTGGACTTCTAGGAAGAGCATTCAAGAGCTATACACTTGACCCAAGTCATCGAGGAGCAGCATGTATCGATTTCGTTTGTTAACGCTTATTTTATTATTTTTGCATGTTTGGAACCAACGTCGATGATCATTTTTATTTATTATTTGGGTTAGTTTATTTTATTTATTTATGGTTTCAAAATGGGCTAGAAATTATGAGTTATGGGCTTTTAGTTGGTAATGAGTAGTTTAGGGCTATTTTAGCCTTTTGGCTTTCTTAGGGTTATAGTATGTCATTATTTAAACTCAAAAATAAATCTTAATGAAGCACCCTAATTTTTGTGCGTGAATAGTAATTTCTTCTTGATATTGAGAAATTTTTATCAAAGTTCAGTGATTGAACAAAGACTTATCAAAGGGTTGGCATCCTTTGTGGCATCCAATTTGCTGGTAAAATTCATCTGAGGCAATCTCCAAGGGTTTTCAATGACAGGTTCTTTGGGGTTTACGAGATCTTGGATCTGGTTTCATTTTTTTCGTATCCGGTTTCGTATCACTTATGGAGATAAGTCAATCATGTCTCCTGCCGGTAGAATCCTGCCTCTGGCGGGGAGTTACAAAATATCTCTACAATTATATTTATAATTAAATTATTAAATTAAAATAATAAATTATTAACATAAGAAACATATTACAATATAAAAACATAATCTACTGTTAAAGTAAGAAACTTATTAATTTAATTAATTAATTAATTAATATTTAAATTTATTATTTCTAACTTATAAAATTAAATAAAGAAACCTATTATAATAAGAAAACATATTATAATCTCTCATTAAAATAAAAAAAATATATGTGACACTTAATCTCTACAATTAACCTCTACAATTAATTTTCATTATTAAATTATAAAATTAAAATATCTTTACAATTATATTTAAAAACGTAAAATAAGCTCACAGTGATCAAGGAAAAAAATGATTATATCATGCTTAAATTCTATTTTATGTTAAATCCAAAAAAAAATCTCTTTATATAATATTCTTGAATGTTCTATTAAAAATAAATTATACATATATATATGTAAAAGTTAAAAAATTTCTAATAAACCTTTTAAAATAAGAAACATAATTTGTTTTATTTGTATATTGAAAAAACGTAGCACCACTTAAAAAATTATTATTTATTTAATTTAAATCTACCTTTAAAAAAAAGAAGTCTTAAAATAATAAACCTATTAAAATAAGAAACATAATTAGATAAGGAGTCTTAAAATAATAAACCTATTAAAATAAGAAATAAAAATGAATTAAAAAAAGAAACATAATTTTTTTTATATGTAAATTGAAAAAAAGTGACACCGCCTAATAATCTATTAGTTATTTAAATCTACCTTTAAAAAAGATAAGAAGTCTTAAAATAATAAACCTATTAAAATAAGAAACATAATTAAATAAGAAGTCTAAAAATAATGAAACTATTAAAATAAGAAACATAATTTTTTTATTGTATATTGAAAAAATATGGCACCACTTAAAAAATTTATTATTTATTTTCATATTGAAAAAATATAAAATAAGCTCACAATAATTTTAAAAAAATTATTATCTTATGCTTAAATTCTGATTTGTGTAAAATCCAAAAAAAAAATATTTATCTAAATTTTTTGAAATTAAACACTCTATTGAAAATAAATTAAATTAAATAAATTAAATAAAAAACATAATCATATATATAAATTAATGCAGCACCTCCATCTCTTCAGCTGAGCACCATCAAACCAAATTGATAATGGTCTTTGTTTTTTTCTTCAATTTATTTAGTCTATCAAGCATTGATAAAATAAATATAAATATTGTTCTTGAAATATAACAGACATGATCATACAAATCTTTAATCTTTAATCTTTTTCATTTTTCATTTTTTTTTTGTTTATTTATCTTCCGACAGAATTTATGACTATGTTTTAGATACTCTTACTTTTATTAGTTATTTTGTCGGCATCACAAATGATATCGAATCATAAATTCTTTATTACTTTATTTTTTTTAACCTTTTGCTAGATTATTTGGATGTGTTAAAATAAGAGAACTTACTAAAATAAGAAAAACTATCCAACTTTAATACTATTATCCATCTAAAATAGTACAAAACAAAATATTTAATGCAAATCTACTCATAATTATATTATATAAATAATATTAATCTGAAAATTAATATCATTTGTTAATATATTTACATTTCCAACTTTAGTAATGATATAACATTAGTTTATATCGAGAAAGTATATTATCTCAAGTCATACGTAATTTTACAAAAGATTTTTTAATTGACATAATAAGGATAATATTCTAATTTTGGTCAACTTGCGCAAATCATGAGCCCCATACTAGTTTAATAATAAAAAATTAATTGTACAAATTAGGTTAATTGTAAATAATTTAACAGTGTTCTTTATTTTAATTGAAGATCGGACTGAACTGGTTGATTGAACTAGTAAAATTGAGAATTAATTGTGAATTCAGTCCCATTTAACCTTCAAAATTGGTGAACCATTGATCCGATTTTTAAAACTCAACAATTTTTTTTAAAGTTCCTTAAAACCAAGAAATAAAAATAAATATTTTTTAAATAAATTTTAATTAATTAAAATTATTTATGACATCATGATGAAGTGAACTGGTTATATCGGTTTAATCAATCGGATCAATAACCCATTAAATCTTTTATATCAACTGTTTAACTATCATTCCGATTTTTAAAATAATGATTATTGAATAATAATTTAAATATATAAATATTAAAACACATACGTTTGCCGACGATGACTTGAGAGCGGCAAAGGAGGAGCAATGTCGGTACGTCTCATCATCGGCCTTGTTACTATTTATAAAGTGATAATCTTTTTTTGTGTTCATAATTTGAATGCTGAGAGTAAACGAATTAGTATTTCCACATGTTTTTTGTTTACTCCACTAATTAGAAAGTCGTTATAATATGTTACAATCAACCACAAACAAAACAATAGTGCTCATTTGATGTGATTAATGACCTTGTAAGGATAAAATTATTCAAACAATCGATTTCTAAGACTGGAAAGGTATACTTTTGAATTGTTTGGTTTATTAATATGAAATGTGGGACCCGCGTTGGTGCTTGTTCAGTGAATCAAGTCCATGACGGCATTTGACAGGTATTAGAGGAAGCCGATGGACCCGGCCAGTGGTTCGATTTTGGAATCGAAACGAACGGTTCTCGGTTCCATAAGTGTTGAATCGAAAATCAGAATTGAATCGGATGGTTCCGATTTGATTTCGGATTCTTGCAGTTTTTTTTAAAAAGAAAATGAGATTAAAAAATTTATTTAAAATTATGAATTTGAATTTAAATTACAATAAATTAAAAATAAAAATAAAGAGTTTGGACTTAAATTTTTAAAATCTTAAGTTGCCTATTTATCTTCCAAGGCTGAGAGGAATCAAAACTCATGTAGTTCTATTATATTTTTAAGATAGTTTTCCATTATAATTTACAAATATTTACTCATCAATCATCATCATTATCAGTGCATGTTGATCATTCAGCTCCCGTTTTACTTGCACTTGTAGATGCATTATCGAATAAGCCTTTAAAGTCATCGGGGTTTTTTTGTTGCTTCATATCAACTCGGATCCAATCATCCACACAAGCTGTTGCTTCTAAAGTGCTTGGATGTGATGAAGGTAGTCTCGCTTCCAAAATATTGCATCCTAAATTGAAGGCTTGCTCAACCGCAAAGTTGGAAACAGGTGCTGCCGGCACCACTTTAGCAATAATTGATAATACCTGATAGACATTTTGATGTCAGTTCTACCAGTCAAGTACTTGAAAATTCTTACGCACTAAAATTTCAGTGGGAAACTCGAAATTGGTAGATAAATGATTATCTAATTCCGTGTTGTTAGTCGTGTTATCCTTATGTTTTATATTTTGTTGTAATAACCAACGATCACTACGCTAAGTCTTGGATGTATTACAAGTTCGCTACTACTAGATTGTCCTACTGATTTCAAGTTATATCTACTGACATAATCATTAAATAAATCTATTAAATCAATTTTTATTGTATCTATGTAACACCCTGCCAGAGGCAGGATGCAACCAGCAAGAGACTTGATTAACCATCTCCATAAGTCTCTAAATTTACAAAACATACGGCATGATGTATCCTAAAATCGGACAACATGGATCTCAGTCCAACATCAAAACGAACTTGAAATAAACATCAAGTATTATAACGGACCTCAGGTCCACACCAACATATCAAAATCATCACCTAAGGGCTCTATGCCCATATCATCTATCAACATTCAAGGGCTATGTGCCCAGAACATTATAAGCAATCAAATCATTTAATTAATACAAACGGCGTGCTCAGTACGTCAAATAAATAATAAATCAAATATTCTAAACTTCTAAAACTTCTCCCAGGACACTTACGAGGGTGACTGCCGCTTGGGTGATCCACGTCTCGAGCATGACTTCCAAAGCTGTAATGGTTGACCAATATAGAAGCTAACCTGCAAAATTAGCAAATTGGTTTGGCATGAGTTATAAAACTTAGTAAGTAACCATGCTCATACAACAAAGAAAACATAAAGTAAAGCATACTAGAGACTTTTCAACATTTCCAAGTTACAAATTCAGCTTTATCAGCTTTTAACTAATCTTTTATCTATTACATTTGCAAATCATCATATCTACTTACATATATATGTTCCAATCTAAAAGCCAAAATATTTAAAGCACGCAAGGCAAGAATTCAAATATCACAAAGCGCATCATTTAACATCAAGTCCATTTTAATCATGTGAAACATACAATCATATATTTATACTTTTACCACGAATAAACATCCTTGAAACATCAAACAAACTTTCTTCTATTCGATTACAAACTATCTTTTAATCACGATAGCTTTACAACAACTTAACAGTTTATGACTTATACGCATTCACCCATAATAGTGCGAAAATAATAAATTACTTCTCTTAAATTCATGCAAATCCCATTTTTAGAGTTCTTACATATATACATACATATCAATACAACTTAGCAAACACACTTTACAACATCTGATATTTACATCGGCTTTCAAATAATTCATTCATTCCACATAAGCATAGATTATCCATACATATTACGAGTCCTACCATACATATACAAACACGTAGATATACATACAATCATCGTACAACTGATAACGAAATACATATAACAAACAAAACACATCATCAAACAATACAAAAATATGGTTGGCTTACACATACAATGTTCGTACGAGACTCATTACCTATTTTAGAATAGGTAAGAGATAAATTCCGTTCGAACAAATCCCTAACCATCTCTACTACTATACTATGAGAACATCGATTAATTAAACATACACACATATCATATAACACAAACTCACGACACAACTTCTCATACACAAGCACATCAATGACAACACTTTAAGCTATCATTGAAACACTTACGTACATACATATGTTCAAACATACGACCTCCAGAAATAGTTAGAACAAATTTCTTCAACCTCCCCACAGTGTGATACTCCATATCAACCCAACAATCCTACAATCCAAACCAACCTCTTATGAGCGTTTAATGATATAGTAAATGATGATCCACCACCAAATTACGACCCTTAAAACCAACAAAGAAGTTTTCCCATCTCTCTAGTAGACCAAACATAACAAGTCATCTTCACTACGCGCAAAGAGATGCAAGAGTTCAAAGAGGCAATTCTATCCAGCCTCCTCAGTGTCAGACTACCAGTGAGAAAGAGTCGAGCTAGCACGATTTCAAACACTCCCTTCTTATGGACCATTACTTCCATTGAACTCCCATGGAAGTCCAGTCCTCAAGATATGAAGTTATATGATAAATCCATTGACCCATACGACCATGTGATCCATTATAAATACAAAATGATGTCTACAGGCCTAGCTCTACATTAATGAGGAGCTGGAATATGTAAAGGGTTTGGAGAGACATTGGCAGGCCTCGCCCTCACATGATTCATCAGTCTACCTTATAAGACTATTGGGTCGTATAAAAAACTAGATGATAAGTTTGTGGAATATTTTGCCAGCTCTTATAAACTTGAGAAAACACAAACGACCTCAATGTAATTCAACAATGGAATGAGGAATCTCAACGAGGCTACACAGCTCATTTCAATATAGAGAGAAAATCTATTCCGGATCTCCACCAGCTGATTGTTGTTGATGCCTTAAAAAATAGGTTGCTAGCAGATAGCGAACTTTACAAGAAGCTGACAAAAGTCCAATACTTCACTATGGATCATGTGATGGTCCGAGCCCTAGTCAAAATCATATGAGAGGAACATAAAAGGAACAAGATAAAAGAAAGTTCATACATTCTACAAAATAAAAGAATATCAAATCTTCCCAAGCGACCCAAATAGTTCAATGGCAAAGGTCAACGATCATTGGACATAAGGGTTCATCGAATGAGAGATCATCGCCCTTTTAAACAAGATTTTGATCGCCGACCCTTACCATACAAAGTCTAAGATAAGACTTCTTATAACATCCTAAGAATTCCAAACTACAACTTCACCGTTTCTCCAATAGAATTGATCTCAGTCCTTAAGAAGATGGGGAATGAAATGAAATAGCCCACGCGCGTTAGAGACGATTCTACCATGAAGGATACAAGTAGATGATGTGAGTTTCACTGAGACTACAACCATACGATAGGCGATTGTGTGGCTCTTAGGTTAGAATTTCTATAGCTGTTAAATAAGGGGCATCTAAAATATTTACTTACGGAGAATGGCAAAGCTAAGTTGGTTCGAATAGGCGAAATAGGCGAACGAGGAGATGACCCCCAGCCGCCACCACCAATAATTAATACAGTTAATCTTATTTCGACTGGTCTGAAATAAGTCTTACTCAGTTGTCAAATGACACACAATAGTAGTTGCTATGGGGACGACTCACTCTACAATGTCGATTGAAAGACTGTTCACTGACCTAACAACCGAATTCACAGACGACAGTAGCTCTAGTCGGATGAACCCCCACCATGACGCCCTGGTAATCTCTTTGCAAGTTGCGAAATTTATGATCAAGCGAGTGCTGGTTGATACAGGATCCTCAGCCAATATCATTTTCACTATTGTTGTCGTCGACATGGGGATAGAGTTAGATAAGATCAACTGACGATCGATTGCATTGATAAGGTTCAGTGTGGAACAAAAGTTCAATAGCTCTATGTATACGCAAGAGGGATCAATAAAATCACCACGTTCTTAGTCTTGGATTGTCTTTCATCCTATAACTTGATAGTTGGCCAACCTTGGATTCATGACATGAGGGTAGTCTCTTCCACCTATCATCAAGTGCTTAAAGTTCCCCTCCAAGTGGTGCATCTAAGAGATCGGAATGGACCAGCTTGCCTCAAGGAGTTGCTATCAAACGACTTTAAAGGCCAAGTCTCAATCGACATAGCAATTACAAGAAGGATCTCGTGGAGCCGAGCAAAATCAGCCCAATATTGAGGAACTCGATGGGGTCCAAATCCATCCACAGTATGAAGACCATAAAGCCCATATTAGAGCTTACTTGAATCCACGCTACAAACTAATTTAATAGACTTTCTCAAGGAGCAACACGACTACTTTGTTTGGTCTCATAAAGATATTATAGGTATATATCCTGAGATGATAACCTACGAACTCCACGTGAACCCAGACCACCCTCCCTCAGGCAGAAGATGGGGAATTTTCTCTAGAAAGAAACCAAATCATGGACGAGGACGTTCAAAAACTATTGTAAAATAGAGCCATTAAAGAAGTCCAATATCCAAAATGGCTTGCAAACGTCATCATGGTTCGAAAGAAGAATTGGAAGTGATGAGTCTGCATTGATTCATAGATTTGAACAAAGCATACCCAAAAGATTCATTCCATCTACTTCACATTGATTCGATGGTTGATGCACCGGTCGTACATGAGTATTGAGCTTCATGAATGCCTACGCAGGCTACAGTCAAATCCTTATACATCAAACGAATTAAGAGAATACAGTCGTCGTCACCAACAAAGGTATCTATTGCTACAAGTGATGCTATTCAGAATTAAAAATGCTGGAGCTACCTACCAAAGTCTCGTCAATAATATGTTTTCCCAACAGATTGGGAAGACCATGAAAGTCTGCATAGACGAGATGTTGGTGAAGTCATTGAAGGCTGAGCAACACTTAGAGCACTAAGGGCATGCATTCAATATAATGAGGAAATATGGCATGAAATTGAATCCCATAAATGTGCATTTGGTGTTGCTTCGGGAAATTTTCTTGGCTATATGGTCACTCGACAAGGGATAGAAGCAAACCCTGATCAGATTAAATCCATCCTTAATATCCCCTCTCTCACCATCCCAAAAGACGTCATACGAATTACAGGGAGGATTGCAGCTCTGAATAGGTTCATCTCCAAGTCTACAGACACATATATTTTTATTCTTCCATACCCTCAAGAAAGTAAAGAACTTCGAAATGGACCATTTCCTACGAAGAAGCTTTGCATGAACTCAAAAGGTACTTAACCATTCCACCATTCCTTTCGAAGCTAGTTGACAATGAAAGGCTTTCCCTTTATTTAGGGGTTTCAGAGCAAGCTACCAGTATGGTCTTAATTAGAGAGGAAGAATGGACACAACTTCCAGTCTACTATGTTAGTAAGGATTTACTCGACGTAGAGACTTGCCACACCCAAATGGAGAAATTGGTACTTGCTCTAATTACATTGGCTTTGAAGCTACGCCCTTGTTTTCAAGGGCATCCAATCATTGTCTACACTTCCTACCCCTTGAGGAGTATGTAGGGGTTTTTAGGGGGTGAGTCCGGTAACGCAGCGGAAGCGGTGAAAATCCGATTTTCAGATTTCAAAATTTTTTCTCGGATTAATTGAATAAACATATTTATTTAACATTCCAATAATCAAATTATGAAAATAAATTCAATAAAACATTTTTAGGTGAATTTACCGAAATACCCTTACTTTGTGTTTTTGTCCGTTTTAGTCCGAAATTGATCAAATCAATTTTGAATGATTCTAAATCATTTCTAAGATGAAATTATGATGTTCAAAACATCAAAACACCAAAGCAACCAAAATCCCCAAATTCCTTATCAAAGCCGAGAGCACCATTAGGTGCAATTTTGTGCATTTTGCACTTTCATGCTTCAAGACACATCCAAATGATATCCAATCAACATGAAACTTTATATGCATCATATACACACATAAATACACAACATATATGAAAACCCCCAAATTTGGAATTAGTCATGAACCCTAATTTTTCAATTTTCACAAATTGGACAAATTAGACCAAATAGTTTAAATCAATTACTTTAATCATCATTCTTCCATCAAATCCAAGTCTCAACACAATGAAACAACTCAAGATCAAATCTAGGTCATTTAAGAGTGGGTCAATAACTCTGGATTAGCAACATGGTTTCAAAAAACCTTAAAAGAATAATTATAACTACAATAGTCACAACACTTCCTTCATTACACATGCTTCACACTTCTCCAAAACTTCCATCATCAAAAACCACAAGGAACAAAGAAAGAAACATCCTAAGAATATCATATATTAAAGCCTAGAGCCTAAGGAACATATTCCTTACTAATAGCAAGTTTGAAAAACTTACTAAATTTCCAAGCTTTTGAAGTTTTCTTTCTTTCTCAAGCTTTCTTTTGGTTTCTTCAATGGTGTCTCTCTTTTGTAAAAATTGTATTAGGTTATTAAGTGTCTAGTGAAATGAAAACAATATATACTTGTTATAAAACAAGCCTTGGCCGAAACTAGCAAAGGCAAAAACAAGTTTTTTTGTAATTTCATTTTCATTTCAACTTAATTTGGTCAACTTGATTAAATATCTCAAAAAACACTTTATTAGATATTTAAATAAAGTCAACAATTGCAACTAACATCATTTACTTAATATATCCTAATGTAAGATATTTATATTTTAATTAATTTAATCATTTAACAATTAAATAATTAATTAATTAATCAAATACAAATATATTAAATATATGTATAATATTTACATTAAATATTAAAAACATATATTCATTTAGGATATAAGTCAAATAACTCATTTTGACTATTAATTAATGTGTATTTAAATTAATCAAGTATTAAATGTAAATACACAATAATTAGGCAAATGACTATCTAGTCCTTTTAGCACGTATCTTGCGTTTAACCTTTAAACGACTTTTATAAATAATCAATATTATTTATTAATGTTGCTCTAGTGCTCTACGAGTATGTTTCATTATTGAGACTCTCTAGATTCAGGTATATCCGTCACGAAATCTAATTTCGTGTCCATAATCTATCCACCCGTAGATTATGACGATCACGGATAATCTCGCTGAACCATACAGGTCGAGGTCATGGCAAATGTATAATTCCTCCGTCACAGGTATCGGATAAATCCCAGAGATATAGATGTAAACGTCAAATCTCTATCGGGATTATCCAGTCGACTATTCTATTAGCAATCTCAAAAGAATGTTTAGAACTAGCTTCTAAACTTTACCACGGGCCCATGGTTTTATCTGATTGCTAATCATATGGACTACCTATGCTCTGATACACAGAACTGACGGATCCTATCTTGATACACATAGGACACCCTGAGGATCTATCTACACCCAACGAACAGACGGAGGTCTGATCTAAATAGATCGGTGACGTGACTGCCGTCTAAGTGTAGAAGATGTCTCATGTGCCCACAATGGCATCTCAAGTCTAAGAATCACAAGTGCTACTCAACCCAAGAAGATTCTTATTGACGCTGGTGTACCATCCATTAATAATCTTCGGTGAGTCGTTCAGTGTTTATCCGCTATAAACACCTACACGTCTATACTAGTCTCCAAGACTAATGGTTCATTGAGAAACCATTGGAATATAATATTCCAGTATACGACATGTACCGGTCTCAACGGGTTTACTATACTGACCAAGTAGTGTAAACCTTGACCAGGAACTGTCTGAGAATGACAACGTCATGATACTTCTCAATGTCCGTTGCGACGCTTTTGCAACTGTATCATGACTAATCATTCTAGGGTCATTACGTCTTTACCATATAGAAAGATAGATTATATTATAGAAACTGCATATATTATTCATAATAATAATGTTTTACAGAAGTATTCAACAGAAATACAACCGGGAATTGGCGCTCTGAGCACCAACCCCAACAGAGTATACTCTATAAACTCGACTGATTAAATGAGATATGGAGCTTGGATATCATGACATCACTTACCAGCCACGGACCACAATCAAATTTCAGGCATTGGCAGACTTCGTGGCCGACTTCAACCCTAGCTCACAGGTCCCCGCTGAATTAGAAATCCAATGTATCCAGTCGATAGCTACTTGGAAACTTGAAGTCGATGGATCCAGTAACAAGCAAGGATACGAGTTAGGAATTGTGATCACCATCTCTAAAGGCGACATACTACAGTAGGCAGTCAAATGTGGTTTCAAGGCCATTAATAATGAGTCTGAATATGAGGTTTTGATAGCTGGGTTAACATTGGCCAAAGATTTTGGGGCAAAAAAGATAGAAATTAAGTCAGACTCACAACTCATTGTCAACCAATTCCAAGGAACATACCAAACATGGGACTCACAAATTGCTTCTTACTTGAAAAGGGTGAAGGGACTTCAGGCGATTTTCGATAATGCAGATGCCCTGGCCACACTCAGTTCGACAATTTAAGGGGGACAAACCGTAATCTAGTCTAATGGTATACTTGTAATGGCCCCCCATCTGGAAGGAGGAAACTAAAGTTGTCACCTCAATCACTCCAGCTGACTCATGGATGATTCTATTAAGAAGTACCTACAACACTTCTAGAAGACAGAACTGAAGCCCAAAAAATTCAACGGCAAGCTGCAAGGTTCACTCTCTACGATGGTCAGCTCCTAAATAGATCTTTCTCTGGGCCCTATCTCAAGTGCCTTACTCCCGAGGAAGCCCAGCATGTATTGGCCGAATTGCATAAAATAGAGTGTGGAAATTGATCTGGAGCAAGAACTTAGCGGTGTCCAGCCCACATGATAGGGTATTATTGGCCCACTATGTGAGCCGACTCAACAGACTTCACCCGTAGATGTGAAAAATATCAAAGATTCGCCCTAATCTCACACCTACCATCAGAAAGACACAACCTTATTCTTTCTCCTTGGCCATTCATGAAATGAGGAATGGATATCGTGGGCCAACGCTCCGTAAAAATGAGTCTACATGCTTGCACTCACAGATAGACCCGGCTGGCGGTTCGGTTCTGGTTCGGAACCGAACCGAACCTTGAAAGATGTTTATTTCAGATGAGCCGAGCCAATAAGATGAACTAAAAAAAGAGTTTGCATCATGAACTTTGTATCGCGCACACCACTTCGACGGGCTCTAGCGGTTCACGTAGGGGGGAAGGAAGAAATAGAAAAAAAAAAAGACAAAAATGACTATTCCCATACATCTAGCTAGATGGATAAGTATGTATGTATCATGATCTATACTATTAATGAATATGTATGGCGAGCCATATCGCTTATTTTTTAGTGATAGATACTTATAGATATTAATCATATGCCAGGAACCAGATTTGAACTGGTGACACGAGGATTTTCAGTCCTCACAGTTGTTCAGTCGCTTTCTCTATGAATACTTCCTCAATCCGTGATCTATTTCATTGTGGAAGGGAATGAGCGAGAATCGAAAGGGTATGGTGGAACCCTTAGGTTAAGCTAGGGGAAGGGAATGAACTGGTGGAGACCCGTTTTACCGATCGTTTGGTTGGGTGTGTCCTTAGTCACCCCGGAGAAGCCATACCTTTAGGAAGCTTACCCAACTCATCGCTTAACTCCCAAGAAAGGAAGACAACCCCAGTAAATCGTGCATAATTTCAGAGGGAAGATTCTCTAAAAGCCGGCGGGTTCTTTGTGTTAAGAATGGATACTTCTTGGTGTTAAGTAGCAAATTCAATTGAAAAGAGAAATATGAAAAAGAAGGACTGCTTAATTACATTACCTAGGGCTTCTACCATTTTATGAATTTGTCATCGCTCTCGCTCGTAGGCGTACCTATTCTACCCACACATAGCAATATAGGTAAGGAGGGAGTTCTCCCAGCACCTAGAATCTTAAACTATTAGAAAGTGCTCTCCCGCATTGCATTAGGGACAGAACAATTAGCCTTGCTTCTTTTGCTTGCTTATTAGTTTGATCGGTGAGGAATGTTGTCCGTGAATAGCTGCTCAGTGCGATCATAAAGAAGAGTACTCCTATTATTGCAATTACTCAGGATACCCTTTTTTAGCTTCTAGTTAGCTTCTGGAATCGATTTTTTAGTTCAAGATCCCTCTTACTAACTGGAATTAAAGAATTAGTAGTTCTGTTCCGAACAAAATCTTACTTCCACCTTAGGATAGCGACGTGTTTCCCCGTAAGAAAAAGCAAAGCGGGTACCCGCGGGTACCTCCCCGACTCACTGAATACAACAAAAGAAATGGGAATGACGTAACATATAAGAAATAGGCTGATCCAGATAAGCATCATTTTGCCTTTGGTAGGAGCAGCTGAGCATATGCTAGAATTATAATCACGCGTAATGAAGCGTTTGTCTTACTTATCTAAAACATAAGTAGATACATAATTTCGAGTGTGATCAGACAACCAAAAATCAGACAATGACAGAGCGGCTGAGTGATAGATTGATCGACGTCCGGAGAACGCTCGACCGAAGGAATTTTGCACAAGGTGAATTGTAAGCCCCAACGACTTCGGAACGAGCATTTTCGGGGACTAGCCCGCTTCCCATTACTCAAGAGGGCAGTCCTCTTTCATGTGGAATCGTTTTAGATCGTACCCAAGCCCGCCTCCACTTTCTTATGTGAAAGAGGGCTTGCTTTATGAGACTGAAACCTTCTTTTCTTTCTTAGATCGGAAGACGAATGAGATCAAAAAGTCCATCATTGGGGAAAACGATGCAAAATAAAAAATCTTTCTCAACCGGTGCGAAAAATCTTACTCTATGGGGATGCATAAAAGGGCGTGCAGGAACGGAAACAAATCAAGAAATCTCTGAATCAACAAACTTTTATTAAGGAGTGTGTTGGAGTATGCCGTATACACCATATATATATAGGGCTCAAACAAAAGAACTTGATGAAGAAAACTAATCTCTGGCATTGACTCAATATAAGACTGAACACAAACTGCAACGACCTAACAGTAGACAGAAAACAGTGTGTAATGACCGCAAAAAAGACACAAAATAAACGGAGACGTGTCACCAGAGAAAAAAGCACCACCCTCAGGTACCTCCATTTCTTGTGTGCTTGCCTTTTAGAATATTCTTTTTCGAGATGCAAGAAGTCACTAGTACCTGGAAAGATAAGATGTGAGCAAAGATTGCCACTGTCGTCGTAACCGCAGTTGGAGGATCGTCATTACCAGCCTTGTCTCTTGTTGAATCTGTTTCCTCTTTCGACTGCTCCGGAAGTTTAATTTGCTTTGGTGTGGTTAAGCTCTTCCTTATCTTAGGACGAATCCGCCTTCGAACTCTCCTGTTTAGGAAGAAAGCTGCCATTGAACTAGGCTCCCATTTAGCATTGAAACTAAAGAGTGAGTGAGATTCCGATTAAGCGAGGGCCGGGGTAAATAAAGTTTCGTATAACAGAACCATTAGCGATTCTCGCTCTTGTCTTATCTGCTGCTGTCTCTGACTGACGAAGAAGGAGTCCCACTACACGAAAAGAAAGAAGGTAGGAGCCCATCCCGGGTGAAATGGTTGATGGTTGAATGAATGTGACCAAGCCAAGAATGGCTTTTGTTGACAGAGAGACTCTCTTTTATAGGAAGCAGAATAAGCACAGTTAGCAAGATCCCCTGCTATTTCAGCTGCCGTTGAAGGAAGAACTAATGCTTCTGAGTTTAAGAATGATGCTCATCAAGCTTCAGTTAATGGTGGTAAGCTTGAGGCCCAAGATCCTAAAACTAAGGGCAAAAGCACAAAGCAAGATCCCTTAAAGGAAAACGTGCTAGGAGTTCTTATGCGATAGGTGCGGGCTTGGTCGAGTTCTTGGTGGAAAGGAAGTTTATTACTATTCAAACTGAAGCAAGTTGGAAGTCGGATGTGAAAACTCTTACTTGAAAGAGTTATATCCCTTTTCATAGTTTTGCTATGTTTAACTTTGATTTAAGTATCCTGCCTATTAAACTCAATCTGCCCATGGTTTGCGAACCTGTGCCTTGGCAATCAGAGTCTCCTGCTGCTAAGTTAGATGAGCTGGAAGGAGGTTACCTGGGAAGATTCACGGCCGAGTTCTATAATAGGGGTTCGCTCCTATGACAAGTGCAGCTTGTTGACTGCCACAGACCGGCTTTCCTCAGTCGTTGACTGTGGCGAGGCTACCCCTCTATCAAGAGAAGAAGTTTTCCCGAATCAATGAGAGAGATCAATGTGCGAATTTCCTTTCTATTCTACCTCTTGGTTGAGAGAAATGCGCCTGACTCGATCGGTACCGCTCCAACCTTTCTTGGGGCTAGCTATTGCCTTTTATTAATAGTAGGAGTCGATACTCTTTCCAATTTAGATGGGTTTATCCGGATTGGCATCCTTAGCTCATTGGAGTGCTGTTTTCTAGCTGCGATACAGACAGATCGTCCGATATCAGTTCTCTCTCTCTGACCCGAAAATCATACGACTTGATCTGCCTTCCGCCTCGTCCGCCACTGCAAACGGGTTCACTACCCCTGGCCTCAGTCTGAGACTTGGCTTTGGGGGGACTAGTCTTTTCCAATTCCTGATACGATGCCTGTGAACATACTGACTCCGAAGTTCAAGGTAGTGTTGGACACATCGTCTGAAGAGCCACAAAGGGCCGGTGTCCATAACAGGTTGTTGGGTATGTTGGTTTCTATTAAGGTCCCAAGATCAATAATAAGCATGAAATATATGTGAATATAAATCAACGAAGTTGCGGAATACTCACATCGATCGGTTGAGCGACGCGGCAACGAACAAAACTCAAAATTCTGCTCATGGAAGGTCACAGCAGTGGGAGTCACAGCTCACTATTTTTGGCTCGATTTTGGTCCTTCGTCAAGCTCCAAGCTTCGTCGAACGATTCCCGGTTCATGGGTAGACTTCCATATCACCTTCGCATGTCTCTCGGAGTGTTAGCTCTTATGATTTTTGCCACAAAAATCACACACTCATGCTTCCCTATTCACGGTTTTTGCAGAACAGAAACCAGAAAGTTTAGGCCTTTAGGCGTGTGAAGAAGAGAGAGATGAGAGGAAGAGAGAGTTGTGTAAGTTGTTCCAAATTTGTGTATCTTATACACAAATGTGAATTTCAAATTCATTTGGCATGAATTTGGCTTTTCAAAGGTCAAACCATTAAAGCCAACAACCACCATCAATCCATCAATCTATCAAATCAAGTGACAAGTTGTCACATCACTCAAAATGACTAATGATTTGACGCTTGATGCGACTAGCGATTTGACGCTTGATTTGACTTGCGTGCAGCACTCGAATTCGAAATGCGAATGCGCTCGCAAATAATCTCGGGCTCGGGTTCGCTAATTCCAAATTAACGAATTTTCCGTTGCGTCGTAATTAAATGATTACGCCTAGCGAAATCACTATTCACGTCGCTAATGAATTAATTCTAAATTAATTCGTTCGCCCGAATTAAAATCTAATTTTAATTCCGCGTCGAAATCTAATTTCGTTTAATATATCAAATATATTAATTTATCGATTAATTCCAAATTAATCGTTATCTCTCTTTAATCGATATTTTATCCCAGATAAAATATCTCCGCAATTAATCCCAGATTAATTTTCTCTCTCGTCTAATTAATCCCAGATTAATTTAGAGTACGAGTCATACGTCATCGGTGAATCTTTGGGAAGCGACCCATGAGATCCCCGATATGTTGGCAGTAAATTCGGTCGTCGGACTATCCGAACACGTAAGTACCAAGTACTACGTTTATACCGATTTACAAGACAATGTTGGCCTCTAACAAAGCGTCATGCCTACCCAATTCTCCGGAAATATCCTTACAGGAATAAATGATCTATATCAGGCGTAGTATACGTAGTATTGCGTATTTCTGTCCAGTGTCGGATGATCACGTGCTAGGCCTGGGGCTGGAATTGTGTCTGCCCCGTACGAAGCACATGTCGGATGTCTGGTAACTAGTCTATATAATCGGATAAACATGACCTTGTCATTTTATCCCGATGACTGCAGTACTTAAGAGTACTAGTATCGTATCCTACGTGACCATCATCTCCATATGACTGGAGTGACACTTCCGTCTTGACATCACACCCAACACACTACGATTCTCAATATACCCAGCATTGGCGTACACAGAACCTGTTAAAGCCCTGGACGACCGCAACCAAAGTATATTGATTGTCGTAAATTTTAGCGGTGCAAGTCTTAGGTTAAGACCAAATACACCTACCCTGATTTCGGACTTCCATAGACACATAGTCATACTACCAATGGAATTTCGAGGGGGTCTATCCAGAGCGAAGCTGTTTCCCGTACCATCGGTAAAACACAACCTCCTATTACACTTGCATGAGTATCCAATACCCAAATATATGAGAACTATGATGTTGTGCCCTCACAACGCGCACAAGTGTAATACTAGTCTTTTACGTATTTATCGATGTCCAATCTCGATAATACTCTGACTAAGGATATTTAATGATTAATCCTTCGTGGAATGATATTGTCTCATATCATTCTCAATCCAGGAACTAATCATAGGGACCTCTCATCATTTATACATCTAGGTGATCTAATCACAAATGATAAGAGTGCAATCTCCTTTGTCACATAGTTAATTTGTACAACAACACCATGATCTGTACAAATAGTGACGCTATGGGTCATAATTGTCCAACGGGGTAAGTCTCAAGAACCAATGCCTGGATCCTCTAATGATCAGTTGCTTTGTGCTAGATGTCATGCAGAGTTAAACCATTCCTCATAACTGCTAAGATTTGTTGATGTCGGCACTGTATACTACTTAATATGCTTAAGCTCTATCCCTATTGCTTGAGCTCTCTCCCTCCTTCATTCATAGCTCCCTAATAGCTATCTCTGTTTCCTCACTCTCATAGCTCCCTAAGAGCTCTCATAAAGAAAAGAGGTAATATGTAATATTCACGATATCGAGCAGAGAGTTCGAGTGATATGCCTCTGCCAAAAAGAGAAAAGGCTAGCTTGTTTCACTTCATACTCACAGGTTCAGGATCTATCTCATGAGCTAAAGAAGGACAAATATGGACTGTCAGGTATGACAGGTAGGGCAGGTAGGTAGCTGAGATGGATAGAGCTACATGTTCAATCCAATAAGACTAGCTAGACAGTGAAGAACATTATGGCTCCCTCTTCTTACGAGGAGGAGGGTTGCCTATGCTAGACTAACACTAACCGGGATGGCATACACTCAATTACTCTCATCTGAACCCTTTACCTTTTTGTGTAGCGAGGCTGAGCCGGGTCACCATCAAAGGCAGCATCAGTATAAGCAGGCTCGCACATCTGATGAGGTTTAAGAAGAGGAATAGAAGGAGGAAGAGGAAGCGAGTGAAAATGGGAGAGGAAGATGACTATCTAAAGCTGATAGTCCGATAGGTCCTTGTAAGGCGAGTGGATGTCAAGTAGGGTGGTGCTTCATTCGAGTTGCTCACCGAGCGAGGGTAGCGAATCCGGATAGTTAGGAGACTTATTTCCTCCTGCTTTGAATTGATCGACAATTCTTCACTAACGGGATTTAGAACACATTCAAATCAAAGCCTTTACGCGCTGGCTAAACGATAAGGTACCACCTACGTGTACTTCGCTAACCGGTCTATGCAGCTAAGAGAATCGAACGATCCGTCTAAAGTACCAAACGATAAATCAACCTAAATGTATCTTGCAAAAAAGAGATTAGAACTGAGACTGACTATGAAACGGAGACCGAGCTGACTAATAGTAGAGTAGAGTCTTTCCTCCAACGGACCCCTCTCATGCGCTTATAGTGCCCACTGCCATGAAAGCATAATCTATGGCTTGGCTTGAGCTCGTCGCCATCCTTTCACTTGCAGATACTTCGCTTGGGGAGTATACTTTTTCTTACTTTCATCTCGAGTGTTGTGTTCAGTCCATTTGCTTCATCCTTTTTCTTTTTCAATAGGCTATGAAGAACCTGGTGACTATCAAACTAGACGGCACCCATTTCATTCTCTGGGAGCTCCAGCTTCCTCTGGTTCGCAGTCAACAACTGCTTGGCTTTATTGATGGAACCACTGCTGCTCCAGAAAAGTAGATAGAGTGCTCCGGCTTCGATTTCTCGTCAAAAGTAGGCCGATGGATCTGTCAAGGTTTCAAAGCCAAATCCTGCATATGAAGAGTGGCTCTGCAAAGATCAGCTGCTGGTCAGTTGGATAAACTCCACCTCCCTTTACATCTGCGCTCAAATCCTCAAGCCCAAGAAATTCTGGAAGATCATTGGGAGCTCTCTCATTGGGGCCGAGCATCCGGTGCTATCTTTCTAATAGTTTCTGAAGCTTTTGTTGGCGACAGAGAGACAAGAGGGAGTGCTTTTGCTACCATTTGCCGGAAGAGCGGACATCTAACCTCAGCACCGCACCTACTACTGCCCGTTGCAGCAGACTTTGACGGAGAAAGATGGGGCCTTTCTGATAATGTCTTTCATCAACCAGCGGGCAGGACAAGAAGGGATCAAGGAAGGCTACTTGTTGCAGAAGCGAGAAGCGCAAGAGAGCTATTCCATTGATCTAGTCAAGTAGCTGGTCCTAGGCCCTAAAAGAAGGACAATTAACGTAACGCATTTGATGACACGACTTATTGTAGAGAAGCCTACATAGCCCGTAACCCCTCAAGTTGTGGACTCAGAAAGCGGAGAAATAGACTCCACTAATGGACAGATGACCGAGAAAGACAGCAGGCCAGGGATCGACCAATAAGCGGGTGGACATGAGGACATATTTATAGTTACAGACATCTGACCGCTATTGAATAACATAAAGTCATTGAAAAAGCCGCTTAGTCACTGCTAAATTCACTGGAATAATCTATTTTGTAATCCTAAACGGGTGATCGATTGATGGATGGATGTCTTTCAAGCCTCGGGGTACACATATTGACCCCGGTACTTCTTCTTTCCTCTCATTTCTATGTGGTCGAGTGGTGCTAAACTGAGGGTGGGGGTTGCTTACCGCTCCTTAGTTCATCTCTCGGTAGAAAAAGACACCTATGCGGTGGGTTTGACTCCCACAGGAGCGCACATTCATGTCGGGTGAAATTGAGGTGAAACATGCTGACAACCTTTTGTTAGATATGGATCCTCTAGATAAGAGAGTGCAGCTTATCGTTTGAAAGATGCTAAATACACCGTGAATAGGTTTCAATAGGGTCCATGGCAATAGACACCGTAAAGAATACATTTTGAGATGTATCTCCTGACTCAGGTGCATCATTTCACTCTACCCCGCATCATGCAATCATGTAGAACTATTTCAGTGGTGATTTCGGCTCTGGTGGATGATGAATATTGTGGGTAAAATGGATAAAAAACCTAATGGGACTTACTGGAAGATGAAGAATGTTAGGCATCTTACTGGCTTGAAGTGAAATTTGATCTCTTTGGGACAAGCTTGATGACGAAGGGCACGCAATAAACTTCATAGGTGGTTCGTGTAAGGTACTCTCTACATGAGAACAAAGACCAAGAACGTCGTTGCAGTTGCTGATGCTGGCGTAGATTCAAGCATGTGGCAATAGAGCTGTATTTCACAACAGAAGAGAATAATTCATTGAAGTCCACACCCTCTCTCTTACTATAGCCCTTTGCAACCAAGCGTGCGAGGAAAGCCTTGCTTCCAAAGGCTACGCTCCTCAGTCCTTACTTTTTCGACTAAGCAAGCGAGAGCCCTCCCTCGAGGAAGAAGCAATCAACCCTATTGAGGAGACCAGGCTAAACCTCCTTCAGGAAAAAGAGCCCCAAGACAGTTACTAACTCTGCATCAAGCACCGATACTGGTAACATACCACCGATAAGGAGCATTCTTGTGGGTCTTTCTTAGATTCCATTCAACCACGCATCCTGAAAGACCTATTTGGGGATTTTGTCGATACATCTTCCCGTTTATCGGTCAACCCAATTCACTGACTGATCATTCCTCATTAATATGACTAACATTCCCTTATCTAAATCTAAGGGACCGACCACAAGTTTTGCGCATCAAGTTTATCTCGGACCTTGTGACATTGATCGTTTTCTGCTTTGTTAAGTTGGTGAAGACCGGTCACCTCACTTCTTTTCGGAAAGTCTTCTTTCTATAAGAAATTTTCAGATATACAACATTATCCGCCTAGCCCTTTCTATGTACCAGGTACCGCAAAAGTACAAGCTAGGAGGAAGGAAAGCGCCTCCCAATGCAGGCCCCTACACCTGACAGAACGGAACCATAAAGCTAGGCTTCAAAAGGAACGATAGAAAGCTCTGACAAAGCCATGAACCGGAAAGCTTTCTATAAAAGAAATAGGTCGAATCCCTGTAACCGAAGTCTTTCCCTCTCTATTCCTATCCGAGCCGACCATAGCCTAATCCCAGAACCCTTCAAGAACCCGATAGCAAGCATGTGTTGGCGAGTCAACCGATTTTCAGTCTTCTGAATGAGATCCGAGCTAACCAAAGCAATCGAAAGGCTTTCCATCTTTTTTTTACAGGCTAACGGGCCTTTCGTCGTTCCTGAACCAGCAAGGGAAGCTACTGGCAACCCATCTCATTCCCATTGACTTGTTAAGACTTACTAAAGGAAGGTGATCCACATCTCCGAATTTCTCTGTGGGCGAGCAAACAGAAACGAATGAAGCATCTAAATATATTGTACCTGCGTTTGTTTTCCCTCCTATCTTGTGATTATGCCATTCCATCCCCGGGGAACAAGCAGGCGAAACTAGGGTTCCGCTTATACTTCCATCTTTCCTTGTCCAGTTCATATGTCTTCCTCCGTTAGGCTCGTTAAAATGCTTCTTTTCTAGGTTGTTTGTGTCTTCCAAAGGCTACCTCGTAGCAAGCGATGAAGGTCCGATGCCTCTCAACCGATTGATTATGCAATTCCATCCTTTCTAAAAGTCCCCTACAGGCCTAGTCATTCTCTTTCCTATTCCACTGCTCTAAGTGGTCTTTCCCTTGCTGGCTGGATGACTACTATGGACAAACATGACGACTACTCCCAGTCTCTGGTCAATCCATGCTGATGCTAGAAGAGCTATTCCCGAAAGAGATGAGGAAGACTAACCGCCATCCCCTTTGCTGTCTGAGTTACATAGCTGACTGCGAGAAGGAAGTCAACGAAGCAGGCCGTCACTGCGGGTGAAATTATATGATTTGCATTATATGAGGAGTACTCTTCTTTATGATCGCACTGAGCAGCTATTCACGGACAACATTCCTCACCGTGGAGCACCGATCAAACTAATAAGCAAGCAAAAGAAGCAAGGCTAATTGTTCTGTCCCTAATGCAATGCGGGAGAGCACTTTCTAATAGTTTAAGATTCTAGGTGCTGGGAGAACTCCCTCCTTACCTATATTGCTATGTGTGGGTAGAATAGGTACGCCTACGAGCGAGAGCGATGACAAATTCATAAAATGGTAGAAGCCCTAGGTAATGTAATTAAGCAGTCCTTCTTTTTCATATTTCTCTTTTCAATTGAATTTGCTACTTAACTTAATAGAATAGAAGAAAAGAAAGGAAGATCTCTATTACCGGATGAGATGAACCGTACTTGCCTTTTGTAAACGTACCGCGCAAAAGTAATACGATCAGCTAAGCCTTATTTGGCTACTCCTGGAGCAACTGTTCATGGGCATTATGGAGAAATCCTTTACGAAGGGGATACATTAGTTACATTTATATATGAAAAATCGAGATCTGGTGATATAACGCAGGGTCTTCCAAAAGTAGAACAAGTGTTAGAAGTGCGTTCGCTTGATTCAATATCGATGAACCTAGAAAAGAGAGTTGAGGGTTGGAACGCGCGTATAACAAGAATTCTTGGGATTCCCTGGGGATTCTTGATTGGTGCTGAGCTAACTATAGTGCAAAGTCGTATCTCTTTGGTTAATAAGATCCAAAAGGTTTATCGATCGCAGGGGGTGCAGATCCATAATAGGCATCTAGAAATTATTGTACGACAAATAACATCAAAAGTCTTATTAACCGGTTCGGTTCCGATTCCACACTTAAGTGGGTCGGTTCCGGTTCCGGTTCGGTTCCAAACCTTTTTTTTTATTTTGAAAATTAATTAAAATAAATGAGATTAATTTTATGAATAAAAAAAATTATTACATTGAAGAGCTTGAGCTTAAATTTTTAAAATTTAAGTTGCCTACGTATCCTCCAAGGGTGAGAGGAATCAAAGCTGACGTAGTTCCATTACAATTTTAAGACATATCCCCTTTGTAAATTACAATTTTACAATTATCAATCATCATTATCAGTTGATCATTCGGCTCCAGTTCCGCTTGCACTTGTTGTTGCATTTGCAGAAGCATTATCGAACAAATCTTCAAAATCATCGGGGGCATCTTCTTGTTGTCTCAGATCAGCTCGAGTCCAATAATCCACACAAGCTGTTGCTTCTAGAGTGCTTGGATGTAATGAAGATCGCCTAGCTTCCAATATATTACCTCCCAAGCTGAAGGCTTGCTCAACCGCAACGGTGGAAATATGTGCTGCCAATATCTCTTTAGCAATAATTGATAAAACAAGATATATATTTTGATGCCGGTTCCACCATTTAAGGATTTAAAATTTTTTACTGCATAAATTTTCATTAGAAAACTCAAAATTTGTAGATAAATAATTATCTAATTCAGGGTTATTAGTTGTCGTATCCCTAGCTTTTTTATTTCGTTGCAATAACCAACGATCCCCTGCGCTAAGTCTTGTTTGAATTATCGGTTCGCTACTATTAGATTCACCTAATGTTCCTAAGTTATATCTTACAATATAATCATTAAATAAAACAATTAAATCATTTCTTAATTTCGTCATTATGCTTGTAATATCAATTTCATATAATATTCCTAAATAACCATAGTAAGCTTGTAAACCACCATTCAAACCTTCTAATTTAAATCTATGATAAAAAACAGCAGCAATAAGATAAAGTAAATGAATTTCCCTAAAATAATTCAACATTTTACCTTCATAGTAGTAATGGCTTCGAACAAAACAATATCATTAGGATCACTACTGTCAACATGCTCATCGAGAGTGCCAACAATATTCAAACTCTCAAGAAGAAATAAATGTGATGTAGGATCGCTAAAAACTAAAGTAGCATCATTAAAAACTCTTAAAATATCTAAAAAAAATTCACAAATATCCCATTGACTAGGATAAATAGTGATATTTTGAACATATTGAGAAAAAAAACTACATAATGTATTTTTGTATTGAAATGCTTGACATAAAAGAAAATAAGTTGAATTCCAACGTGTTGGAACATCTCTTGAAAATTTAATCGGTTTAATACCATTTATTTTACAAAACTTGGTCCATTCTCTCCTAACTTGAGAATATGACCAAATACAGTTAAATGCCGTTTTAATTGGATCAAGGAAATATGATAATAATTTTAGACCGTCTTGCACACATATGTTAAGGACATGACATGTATAACGAATATGAAAAAATCGACCCCCTAAATTTGGTTCACATAAGGATTTTAAATCACTGATGGATGCAGTATTTGCAGATACATTATCAAATCTAATTGTTAAAATTTTTTCTACTAAATCATATTCATCAAAAATTACCTTCATCATTCTATAAATATTATGTGCAGTATGTTGGTCATCAAAAACTCTAAATGCAATAAGTCGTTTTTGCATGGTAAATGATGCATCAATCCAATGACAAGTCACACCCATGTATGAGTGTGTTTACCAATGGTCACTCCAAATATCAGAACATATAGAAATACAACCTTTCATCTCTTTAAATATTTCATTTAAAATAATTTTACAATCTTTGTGTAATTTAAAAATATGACGTTTTGTTGTGTTTCGAGTCATTCTACATGCAGCAGGATTTAAAGCATTATGCACGTAATTAGTAAAATGAAGTTTTTCACCAAAGCTTAAAGAAAGATGTGCCATACAAGTTAATTTCGCAAATTCTTCTCTATTTTTTGCATCAGAATATTTAAATAAATCTACAGCACTAGTACCTCTACTAGATGATGCGTACCTGGCTATTTGAGTTTGCGTCGTATCAATGTCAAATTCAACCGGATGATGTTTTTCCATGTGCTTGATCATATTACCGTATCCACCGATAATTTATAGGTAACCCCACAATAGGTGCAAATTGCTCGTTGTGAATCATCTTCTAGGCGTTCCAAATTAAAATGAATTTTGAAAATATCCGAAGACCGAGCCTTAACTTCTCTTCTCTGTGATTGTGCACTGACACTAGGGCCGCTCTCTTGGGTTGGCATATTTGACATTATGTTCTCAGATGAGTTTTCCATTTTTCGTTTGAGAAATTAGGAAGAAAAATAAGAAAATTGAATAATTGTTAAAATTTTAACAAATCAACAACTAATTGAATTGAGATTGAGAATAAGATTATAAGAGAATTGTATTGAAGTGAGATTGAGAATATGAGAATTATAGAAAATGAGAGAGTTGAGATTTTGGTGTGTTGAAATAATGAAAAATGAATCATATTTATAGAGTTTTAGAATTTTTTTGATACCAAAATTGCATCTAAATATAACCGTTTTATTACCGTTATTAGGGATATATTAGTAATTTATATTTTAATTTATAAATTATTTTTAATTTGTTTTTTTTTTCTTATTTTAAAATTAAAGTATACAAATTATAAATCAGATATTGTTACAAATTATAAATCAGGTTATGCATGATTTTTAAAATTCTTCGTGCTCGTTTAGTGATTCTCTACTTACAAAGTTGTACATGTCTTGAATTGCTACTATTTATGTTATGTGCATGGAAAAGATATTGTTAGAAGGCAATAATCGTGATTTGAAATAGGATAATATGTATATGATATATATATAATTTTTAAATTATTGGAAATTCCGCTGTCAATTTATTTCAAAGGTCTTACGAGAAATACATTATTTGGATTTGAACTCAGGACTTGAAGATCGGATCCTTAATCCTACACCACCAAG